>CM076579.1:823686455-823992627 GCA_034641835.2 Pinus albicaulis | reverse complement strand
ATATTACGAATATTGTTCAACCATACCTGGATGAACTTCCGGCTCATTTAGCTGTGTGGAAATACCACCCGGAACATCTCTGTCAGATCTTTCTTCATTGTAGACGTAACAGCATCCAGCTCAATCCACATAAATGCATCTTTTGTGTTGACTCTGGTAGACTTTTAAGGTTTATCATATCTAAAGATGGAATTCACCTTAACCCTCTTAAGGTTGAGGCTATTTTTAATCTCCCCTCCCCATCCTCATTACACCAGCTATAGAGTCTCCAAGGGAAAGAAAATTTCCTACGTTGTTTCATCCCAAACTATGCTGAAGTAGCCAAAGGATTTACACGAATTCTATAGCAAGACATCCCTTTCTGTTGGGATGAGATTGCTCAGCACTATTTTGATAGTTTTAAGACGTTTCTTGTCAACGATCCTCTATTACGTCATTTGAATTACCATCAGGATTTCACCCTCTACCTAGCTGCCACCTTCAGTATGATCGCCATGGTTTTGGTTCAAGATGATGATGATGGTAACGAGCACGCCATTTACTACTTGTCTCATAACCTTCTTGACCCTGAAACTCATTACAAACATGTCAAGAAGTTAGCGATGGTTGTGGTCCAGGCCATCCAGCATTTTCTTCATTACATACTTTTGGCACACGGTGACCGTGATTTCTGATTGTAACCCCATGACTTATATTCTATCTTGGAAGTTGCTGAGGGGAAAATACTCGAAGTGGATCTTTATCCTCCATGATTTTGATATGGATTTCACTACCACCAAATCGAAGAAATCACTTGTTTTTGCTAATTTTATTTGTTCTCTCCCTGCTGACTCTGCTTCGTCTTCTTTCGAGGATCATATTCTGGATGAAACTCTTTTCTTGATCAACACCCTTGATCTGTGGTATGGTGATATCATTGTGTATCTCCAAACATCTACTTTTAGGTCTGATTTAATGAAAGATGCTTGATGCCACATTCGGCATCAATCACAACCTTATCGTATCATTGGAGATATACCCTTTATCGCGTTGGATTCGATTCTGTACTCCGCCAATTTCTGACCCTCAAGGAAGCTGTGAAAGTTTTAAATGATTACCATAGTGGTGCCTGTGGTGGTCACATGTCTGGTTATGTCATTGCATAGAATATCCTTCGTGTTGGCTATTTCTGGCTGTCCATTTTTAAAGATTGCATTGTTGCAGTACGCAAATTCCATGCATGCCAAATGTATCAATGCAATATGCATGCGCCGCCTGTTCCTTTACACCCTATCATTACCGTTGGTATTTTTTCCAAATGGGGCATAGATTTTATGACGTGTAACCCTCGTTCGGCTGGGGGCATGCCTATATTATCGTTGCCGTCGATTATTTTATGAAATGGGCCGAAGCAATGCCTACACTGGTTGTGGATGGTAAGACGGTGACACGGTTCATATTCAATCAAATTATTGCTCGGTTTGGTGTCCCTCAACCCATCATTACTGACCATGGTTCTCATTTTCGAGATTATATGATGGCGGAGTTGACATCTAAGTTGGGTCTACGTCACAACAGCTCAACGCCTTATTATCCTCAAACTAATGGCCAAGTTGAAGCTGTAAACAAATTCCTTGTTACAATGCTTCAACGAACAATCGGGATACATAAATCAAACTGGCATCTCATGTTGTTTTTCATCTCTATGGGCTTATCGAACGTCGATCAAGAATGCAACCAGATTTACCTCGTTTCAATTGGTATACGGTCTAGAAGCCACACTTCTGATTGAATGTAAAATCCCTTCACTTAAATTAGCTATGGAACTATTGCCTAATACTTCGCCTGAAGAAGAACGTCTCCTCTACTTAGAGAGATTGGATGAAACTCGTCGCTTAGCCACCTTGGTCATTGAAGCACAGAAAAAGTGAGTCAAAGCCCATTTTGACCAAACAGTTCTCCTCATTCTTTTATCAAAGGCGATCTCATTCTCCTGTACGACCAAGCTCATGACAAGCTAGGGGCAGGAAAATTCCAACCCATGTGGCATGGGCCCTACATCATCAAACGTGTGTTACAAAATGGGGTCTATGAGCTTATTGACTATGAAGGTTATCCCTTATCGTAGCCCAGGAATGGGTTGTACCTGAAAAAATATTATTCTTGAGTCATGCATGCGTGATATGTGTACATAGGTGATTTTTTCATTTTGTGTGCATGATTTGGTTTGATGTGATTTGTGAGCTTTTTTCTACTTATTGGGTCTTGTTTGCTATGCAGATGTCTATTTCCCCTTATTTCAGTTTCACAGATGGTGCTTCCTGCAGTACCAAGAACTTGTCTTCAGTAGCCTGGGTAATTTATGATCCTGTTGGTGAGTTGATTAACTTACAAGGTATTTTTTTGGGACCAACTACAAACAATGTCGCTGAATATAGTGCATTTTTGGAACTATTAACCGAGGCAGTCAACCTCGACATACACGCATTGCTTGTGAATTTGGATTTGCAACTTGTTGTTCTTCAACTGAATGGTCATTATTCAGTTGGAAACACATGCATTTTGAGATTGTATTTGCGTATTCATTTACTTGAGAGACATTTTTATTTCATTACATATCAACAGATACCAAGATGAATGAATACATTAACAGATGCAATCGCTAACATCGTGCTAGATAGACATTTGCACAATTTATAAAAACATCATCATATGTAAATAGGCCCATGTAGGAAATATATGTATATATATATATATATAGTTTGTTTGCAATGTGTGCATCATAAATCCCAAAAATAATATATTTCTTTTTCAATTACATCGTGATACAACATGTCTCTAAAAAATGTGCAGAAATAAAGCCTAAGTGCCTAATCAGTGTGGTTCTCATGATAGCACGTCACCGCTCATACCAACCACCTTAGAAAATGGTGGATACAACTTGAAACTCCTACGGTGTGCCTCTGATAGGCCCGAGGCACATCACCCAAACGAGCATAGTCTGGGACCCCATGGGCGATCCCTATAGGTTCTGCACTATCTCCTCCTCGCCACCCTCACCATGAGGATCAGAATCGTGAGGAATTCGCCTCGCTACCGGCGACATACCTGCAGGATGCTCCGGGCCAACATCTACATACATATAAGTATAACTGTCAGAACATACATATATATCAAAAAATTATAAACTCATGAAAATAAAAAATGAGTCTTACCAAGTTCTTCGTCCCAATCCTCTCCCTTCGGGAGTGGGAGGTCTGGGTCTTCGGTGAAGTATGTGCCAGCGTAGGGCCAATACTCCACAATAATGAGTTATCATCGGAGCCAATCAAAAAAATCTGGCCTCCAGGACATCTACTGGCCACCCGCTACTCTAGGCATCAGTGCAGCCCATCGGGCCATCCGTTGCTCGTTGGGTGGTGGAATTGGGACTATAACCTCTTGACGCTGAAATATGGGTAATTTTTCCAAGAAGAAAAATACCAAGATCGATCCATACCCAAACTACTTTAGTTTGGTATTCTTTCACTTCATGAGTTTCCGTTTGATGTTGATGGTCATGGCCTTGGCCCAGTTGAACAAAGTCGGGTTCATACACTCTGAAGCAAGAAGAAGTTGTTTCTTCATGGCCTCATGTAGTGCTTGCGATATTGCAGCCCACGTGATAGTGTACAACACTACTCTTAGTGCCAAATTAGGGATGGTTAGGATATCCACTTTTCCACTCCCTGTTTCTTTTCATTGCCCATGGCACACCCTATCAATTACCATTGCCATTCTTTCTCCAAAATGCTAGGTACTGGTCAATATAGGGACTGCACCCCTACGCGACAACCCAATGATGAAATACACATCAGAAACTTCGAGTTCCATCTCTTGATCCTGAAGCATGAAATTTTCTTGATCTTTGTCCCAAATGCTTATTAAATACTCTGGCAATTCGCGCTGAGCCCGGAGACACGGTGTTAGGAAGAACTTTTTGAGCCCACAATTTTTGAGGGCATTCATGCATTGTTCATTTTCCATGGTTTGTTCATCCTCCTCATTATGTTCTCTCTCTTTTCACTTGATTACCATCTTTATTTTCTTTTTACTTGCATGAATTGATCATAGGAACATCGTCAGTCCCCTTGGGCAGTAAAATTTGCAAATCAATGGGTTGCATTTTCTTGAATTTATAGCAGATTCTGGGTTGCGTAGCTGGTGTGACTATTTTGCTAACAGTCATGCCACCTGGTGTAACCCCTATGTAAAAAATGGTCGATTGGCATGGGTTTCGGGCATGGGTCCATGCCCGAAACCTATGCCAACCACGATGCCCTAAATTTTACAAATCCTCCCCTAAGCGATCCAAAATGAAAACTAAATGCAATGAAATATAGCTCAAAATATGGAAAATGGTGTTGGCTCTTACCTCAAATAGACGGAATCTGGATTGGTCCACTGGATTATTCACAATAATCACCTGAAGATCGCAAAGGAAACGGGTCACTATTGCTCTGCAAAGAGGTAAAAGTGAAAAGTAAATATTATTTACCACTTATGGTCTTTTATAACTTTTCAAAGTCCTAAAATAGGATTTAAGACATATTTTTCGATATATTTTCATATTATTTTCGAGGAATATGTTTTAGACGTGTCTTTTTGTGTAGCAACAGGTTTTCACATGGTTATGATGAAGAAACGAGTTGTATTTTATAATTTTTCGGACTCAGTAAAAACACGAAAACGTCACTACTGGAGTCACCTTTCAGCTCTTTTCTGACTCTCTAAAACTGAAAAGATCACCAAGTCAGTTGTCATTTTGAACTTGTTAATTTGGATGCGAAATGATATCCACCCAGTATATGTTTACCCCTTTTTTGGGCTGGGATAGATTATTTACTAAAAAGGAATACCTTAGCCGATCGCGACTAAGAGGTTCTCTTGGACATAGTTTTCTACCTTTTTGGATCTGAGAGACTATTTATGAAAAGGGATTGCTGGAGTTTTCTTTTCCACTTTCTTTTCAAACTCTCTAAATATGAAAATATGTCGAGTTCTCCCTTTGTCAGACTCGTTAAAACCTGATGACATTGGACTCCGTTGTCATGACGTTACCCGAGTTCCTGCTTCCTAGTGCATGTAAAATGTACTAGGTCGGATTTGTCCGAAGGACAAACTTAAATCAAAAGAATATGCTATCCCATTCAAGCTTGTTTTAAAAAAATAATTGGGGTACTCACCAGAAATGGTGGGGGAAAATGGAACTAGATTGTAGTCGTTTTGGTAGTATGTCGCTCTTGAACATGGCACTTGTTTGCATTCGTGTCGAGTTGGGGACATCTCATCTCGTTATTTTTTTTCCTCTGTGGGTCTGGGTAATCTCTTTTGATTGTTAATTTTCTATTTTCCACATCACCATGACCTCAGATCCCTTGATGTCAAATACTACCAAATCTAGTGTCGTGCCACCAATATGTTCAAGATAATTTTGCCTCTGAAGTTTTCAACCCCCCTCTGATTCTCTGTTGGTCTTGATTCACAAACATCATGTTACTTTGTCTCGTGTCGATGATGTGGGAAACATTATGGCCTACCTTCGATCAAGGTCACTTCCTGTCGACTCCAGCTCATTATCCAGGAAGTTGATCTAGAGACTTCCTCCAGGTACCTTGGAGCCTGCATGCCTCAATGGCAGGTTCTTCACATTCGACGTAAGGTCCACATCATTAGCCTTTGATCGACTGACTCTATGGGTGTTCGACATGAGATCACTGTTCACATTCAGTGGATTGTACCTTTTGTACCTTGAGATCCATTTTCATTATTGGTGGTTTCTCTCATGTCTGTTAACAACTTTCATCATTGGCTGGTAATCAGATGATGTTCTTGCAAGTTCGACTTCAGCTCACATGTTTGCATGCTCGAATTTGTACTTTGTTCAGGTTGAGATGGAGCGCAAGACCCTAGGTTTTGTCTGATGAAATCTAGGCTGTGGGCTCTTTGTATATTATTATGACTTATTATATGAATCTTTTGATTGGATGGTTGTGACCATACCTGAGTCTATTTGTTGATCCTTACTATTGGATGGTTGTGTCCATGCCCCAGATCTCATTTTTTATTTACTCTATTATGGATGGCTGCACCCGTACTCTATATGGATGGCTGCACCCATTCCACATGTCATGTATCAGATGTATCAGTTGTATTTGTATTTGTAGGTTTTCCGACAGCAGTGTTTGGGTCGAACGCATTCTCATAAAGCATTTCACCCCTCCCTCTCTCTCGTACCTCATGCTTTAGGGGGCATCTGTTACACAACATTTTGTCACCATCCCTGCAATCCCTTGCTGCGCATTTTGGAGGGTCTTTCCTGTGACCTGTGAGTAGTGTCATCCTCTACAAGCACCTTCCTTACAACCTTCTATACAAGAACATCATTTCTCCTGTAGAACATTTTCTCAAAAATCCCATAAAAACCTATGTTTTGGCATTGGCGTAGGTAGCCAGTTCACCCCTCGCTCCAATGTGGAGGATGTACACTAGAGGCCATGATAGCTGGAACTCTATCTCTTTGTTGTGCCTGCGCCAAACTTTTTGGGAATTTTTTTTAACAAAATAGAGGCTGAAGTTTCCTTTAACCACCTCTGGGATGAGTCACAGGAAGTGGTTAACTGGATGAACCATGGATCTCCCTCTTTAGGTAGTGGTTTCCTCCTCTTATGGGACACTCCTAGAAGATAGGTCTCCCTTCCATGATTATAGGGATCATAACCTCTTCCTATCCCCCTATATAAATGAGCTTTCTCCCATCATGAAATCTAGCTAAACAAAGAGGATTATGCAGCTAAAATGTTGAACTTGGAGAACTAAGCTATAGTTGAATAACTAAGGAGGTAGATCAAGAAGGAATTCCATCGAGAGGTCCCTTATCCTGTCCAAATTCCCAGACGATATTTGAGACGTGCTTCGCCCGAGCCCTGCTGGAGGAGACCACAATTTTAGAGCACGGTTGTATCTCTTCTTTCTACCTTTAATATATATGACTATTGTCTGGTTCCCATCTTGTGTTTTTTCTTTATCGAATGCAATATGCTAGTCTTCTCTAACTGATTTGTATATTTTGGATGAAATTAGTACATGGTATGTGGTTATCATTTTCTGATCTCTATGCAGGTGTCCAAACGCGATAGGTGGAAGGGTTGTGACTTGTCTTCGATCAGGAGCGAGCATCTTTCATCATCACTACAGGCATTGACAATAACTTTGGATGATAAGTAGGCCATCTTATCGCATCCTCTTTCATTCAAACATCTAGGAACCTACACTGTAGCATGATTCCTTGTTTCTAGACCCACCTTAGGGCTAGTGGGATCACCTCTATCCATATAGGGGATTTACCTGAGTAACACCTTAACATTAGCGTTAACCTTACCC
The DNA here is from genome assembly GCA_034641835.2 of Pinus albicaulis. Taxonomy (NCBI): domain Eukaryota; kingdom Viridiplantae; phylum Streptophyta; class Pinopsida; order Pinales; family Pinaceae; genus Pinus; species Pinus albicaulis. Next base: position 823,985,226 of record CM076579.1, on the reverse strand, counting down.
TTAACCTTAACATTAACCTTAGCCTTAACCTTAGCCTAACCTTAACCTTTACCTTGACCTTAACGTTAACTAAACCCTTAACCTAACCTTAACCCCACTGTTAATATTACCCTTAAGCATAAGATTAACCTTAACCTTAACCTGACCTTACCTAACCTTAACCTTAACTTAACCTAACTTAACCTTAACCTTGACCTTTACCTTAACCTTAACCTTAAACTTAACCTTACCTTAACCTTACCCTTACCCTTAACCTTATCCTTAATCTTAACCTAGACCTTTACCTTAACCTTAACCTTAAACTTAACCTTACCTTAACCTTACCCTTACCCTTAACCTTATCCTTAACCTTAACCTAACCTAACTTGAACCTTAACCTTAACCTTAAGTTTAACCTTAACCTTAACCTTAACCTTAACTTAGCCTTAACCTTAACCTTAACCATAACCTTAATCCTACCCTAACCTTACCCTAACCTTATCCTTAACCTTAACTTTACCCTTAACCTAACTTTGACCTTAAACTTACCCTAACCTAACCTTTACCTTAACTTTACCCTTAACCTTGACCTTAATCTTAACCTAACCCTAACCCTAACCTTGACCAAACCCTTAACCTTAACCTTAAACTTACCCTTAACCTTCTCCTTAACCTTGACCTTAACCTGTTAGCTCCCTGTAATTTGCAAGATTGGAAAATTCAAACTACAGAGAGAACACTTGAACCAATTTGGTATTCTAGGATCTAGCCCTCCTAAATCCGAAGAGGAATATCTCCAATAAAGTGCAAAGATTGATTTATCTTTAAAGGGTTTGTTTTTGATATTAGGCTAGTTATGAAGAACGAGGGTTTTTGTTTGTTTTGGATGGTTGAGCATGATTATTAGTTGAGTGGAAAATCCTAAAGGAAAAAGTTTCAAAGGTGTAAAGTTGCAAGCAATCAGAACAAGCTTTGGCTAAAAAGATAGATATAACGCTGGTTTTTAGTCCATTGGGCTATGGAGTCATAAAAGAGTTTAATTGAGCAACAAATTCAAGAGTGATCCAAGGGCCAAGTCATCTATATCACAAGATCATTAAGATTGAATGATAGAATGGAAACAATAAAAGTGTTGGAGGGGTGGAAACATATAATAATTTCAACAAGGATTTATAGTCTGTCCAAACAAGAAAAGTCTTTTAAGAAACTGTTTAAAACCAACCAAGAACAGGGCTAGCCATAAATTCCTTGGGCAAGTTCATATTAAAGCAACTCAATAGACAAACAATCTAATAATCTGAATAATTACCTTTAGAAGGGATGAAAACACTTAAGAGAAAAAAAGTGCAACTTAAGATCAGTTAAGATACTTTTAAATCTAGATGGTCTTCAGCCAACACTAAGGGAAACTTTTAGAATTTACCTTTGGAGAAAGAAGCTAGAAAATAGGGCACACCATCACTTTTCTAGTCTAAATTTACTAAGCAAATAATGAAAATAACATTCAAGAATAATTTTTAAAGTAAACAGTAGGACGAGGGAATGCCAACATTCCTAACTACTTGACTGTATTGAATCATTCCTAAACACACGATTTAGAGGAAAACATTGAGATAAATCTTATCAGTCAGAGAAGGGTACTGTAAACAGTAAGTCCTAACTCTATTCTTGTTGTTCTTTATCAGAGAATAAATGGACAATATGGCATACAGAAAAGGAAAAAAATTACACAGAAAGGAGCACTTCACCAGTGATATAGACCAGGATCCCAAGAAACAACTTGTTATTGATGTCAAACTAATTACAGTCTTCAGGTCCAATGTTTCAGTTCAGCAATCATATTCACTTCTCAACCTAACTATTCGATCACAAACAAAGATTCAAGAGCCTTTGAATACTATTTACACATAGAAAATTTCAAGCACAAGTATATTTCAAAGTTTTGCAACCAACATTGTTTCATCTCCTACAAAAGTATTTATAGAAGAAATGAGGAGGTGGGATGGGATAAAAGATCTCCTAGGTTCAATTAATATTGATTAATACTTCTCGGCCTTTGAGGGGCTCAATGGAGAAGTTTACAAATATTTCCTCTGTATTAATTGTTTTACATTAAGAATTAAGCTTTGTGGGAGCTTTTGTTGACTTTGAAGCTCTGTGTCATCTTATAATAACTTTGTTGATAATTTTGCAATAAATCCTTTGGTTGAATTAACTGTTAGACTATTGTGAGGAATATATCCTCTGTTCTGATCATAACTTGGTCCCTGTTGAATGCTTTGAGGCTACAGGTGGAAATCTAGTAGTTGAGAGGAATCAATTAGCCTCTGATGTGGCAGTGGAGGTTTTCTCTGTCTGGTAGATATTTTTGATTTCTTAAAACACTGTTAATTTTGCTTTAACTCTATGTGTCAGCCTTAATTCAGCCTAATTCTCTATCTTCTGTTCTTTAACTATGTTTGATTTAGTGGATTAGGCTTTTGAATGTCGATCTTAGCCATAATCCATCCCAAATTGTATAATCAATGTTTAATTATTTATTTCTACTGTGTTTGGGTCTTCAACACTGATACTCTTTACTTGTTTTAATATTTTCTATGTCTTGTTGATGTGCAGGCACGTATAGGGTCGTTATGGCATCAGTTCTCATGATGCACTGATGAAACATGGTATGAAAACCCTCTAGGTGTATATTATTTAATGTATCAATACCAGGAGGATCGTCATCCTCGACTTTCACTTTTCTTTTAAAATCATTTGAAAAACCTTTAAAACCTGCATAAAACAATAAAAATTAGAAAATCCTGCATATTTTTGGGTCAGACTGCTTCAGAGGTTGTGGTTAGGAGCATGGTCGTTGGATGATAGCATCCAACGGTGGAGATTGCGCATTAAGGGTCAAAGGAGGCGGTTGGAAGAATGGTGAAAAGATTAAGTCAGATCCATTGATTCATTTTGAATCAAAGGTTGAGACTGGTTATGGATATACAAATCGAATGAGTCACTTTATAATAACATAGGCACAAACGTGAAGAAAATACAGAGGAAAAAAGGTTCTAAAACCTTTAGGCGGAGGAAATATGCTGTAATGAAAATTGGGGTTTCGCAGATGATCATGGGCCGTCGGATGAGATTGGCCCACGTGATCAATGGCTATGATCACTTTACAAAGTCCCTTGGAGAAAGTAGAGGCCGATAGTGTAATTCTTAGATTGGATCCGAGCCATTGATATTCAGAGATCAACGGTGGGGAGCGAATGCGATAAAACGTAATACAAAATGAGGAAAGCCGTTTTAGCTTAAGAAACCAGCAGTATCGCGCAATGAGAAGGTGGGTAGGCGACTTTTATTTTTCGAACGCGATATATGTTCCCACCTGACACATGGAATTTGAATACCACCCATATCGCGTAGCTTATGGGAAATTAACCTTTGTGCTTGAAATTACGCGAAAACACGTGTCAACCATTAGATCAGGGGTCACAGATCTGACAGTGGGGAGTGAGCACGATATTGGATAGATGTGCGGGTCGAAGGAGGTGGGGCAGTTTCAATCTAAGCTAGTGGATCAAGGATTGGATGGATGAGATTAAATCTGAGGAAGGAAGGACCCACAGGAGACGGGCCTGCCAGGATTAATCTGGGCCGTTAGATGTAAAGGATCAACAGTGCAGATTTAATATAGGTTTAAATGGAACAATATACAAAGCGTAGAAAGGGTTAATATGATTCGTTGATCTACAAAGATCAACGGCTAATATCTACTTGAAAAACATTATAAAGTGGGGCTGCATGTTTTTAACAAAGGTCGAGGGGTTCGATATGGGCCGTCGGGTCTTGACACGCAGATGGCCCAGATGCAATCGAAGCTTTGCGATCAGTAGGGGTGATGGACAGGGGATCGCCGATGCAATTGGCTATGGGCCGTCGATCTATAGATCAGTTGATGGTGGGAAATGAATCGGGAGACAACCAATCATAGGTGGTCAATAAAATATATAACGCGCCCAATGAAAACTTCCGATGCGAGATTGCGCTAGCCATCTGATTCGTCCAATGATCAACAGTGGAGAAGAGCTCCGAAAAATGAATAGCGAGATTAGTTATAATATTAAAAGGGTGAAATTTTATTAAATACAAAGGTTTAATGGCTTTGGGGTGGGTTATATATAAGGTTTGGCGCCCGATTGTGGAGGCCTTTGGATATATGAACAAGTGAACGGGACCGAGGCTTATATGCAAGGTGCCAATCAGAATCGAGAGGAAGGAGCGAGCTTTTCAATCTACCCATTAGAAAATATCAAATGTGAGATCCTTTTGATCATTGATGGTGTTAAATCTATTATCACTCAGATTTTCCTTGAAGTTGTTGGGAAGAGGAAAGGGGTCCGAGGTAATCACAAACCAACTTTTAGGTACAAAATCTAGCCAATCTGTACCCAGAGAGGGCTCTCTCTGTAAAATTTAGCTTTGTTTTAGAAGATATTAGGCTAGTTATAAAGTCTAGGGGTTTTGATTGATTTTTGGTGATGGAATTCAAAATCTAAGTGTAAGATTGAATAATTTAGGCCATTGGGCTAATGGAGTCAAAGAAAATAGCTTAACTGGATTAGGTTTCTTAACAAAAGATGGTTTCACAGGGCAAGGTAATCAAACAGGGAACAATTATAGATCTTAAAGTGAATGGGATGAACTAAAATTTGATGAAGGAAAATTAAGAATCCTTCAACATGTTTGAAAGAGGGAAATTGAGTGATTATTAATAAAGAGAAACTTTGTATTCTTTACTAAATAATCAGAATGCTTAAACTATAAAAACAGGAGCAATTAAGAATTCACTGTTTAAATCAGTTAAGAAGAAAACATTTAGAACAGATTACACTTAAGAAATTTATGATTTATTACTTTTTTTTAATCATTCAGAAATGAAACACAATTGATATTATAAACAAATATAAAGACTTCAACAGATAAGAGATAGATGAATTATTGATCCGTAGTCTAACACAAGAATCCTGTAAAAAGTCTTTCGCATCAATTCCTCATCCATCTTGCCACACAAAATTTCTCCAATAGCACTTTATTCCAAAATATTCAATGTTACATCAAAGTCTAATAATCCACCCCCAAGATACTTCCAAGAGTGAAGTATTTATACAAATTCTACACTAAAATATTTTGAAAAAATAACAAGATTAGTTCACAAATCTCTCCAATTGTTTTACATAAATAGAACTTAAGTAAAGGAAACTTAAACTAATGCATCTATTTGGCACTATTTTTTATGGATATTTTATGACAAAGAGGAAAATTCGAATTTGATCCAACTCTTAGTTGATGATGAGGCATCCAAGTTACTAACTGCTTCCTTTCTTTGTGCATTCTGCTCCAACAATTCTGCAAACTTGGGGTCCAATGATATCTTTTTATTTCTCAATCCATAATATATATGTAAAATGTGAAATAGGTTATTGTGTATTAATATGTTGGTGAGATAAACATCTTTCAGTTTCCTAAAATTCTTCTCCGACTTTGCATAATAGGCTCTGTAAAAATATGTTTAAAACGGCGTTTTACACAGTCTGAAAGATAGCCCGTAAATATGTGCATGTATATATGATTCTGAAATCACTGTGCAAAACATGAGATAGGTTTTTGTAGATGGGTATATTAGGAACAAAAACCTCCTTCAGTTTTTTATGATGTATTTCGGATTGGCCACAATATTCTCTGCAAAATGATGACTTAACTGGAATTTTCTGCAAAAAGTGCTTTCCAACATTGTTTAATATTTCCAAAACCATAATAGCTGTTAGAAACGTGAGAGAGGTTTTTGTATATGGTCCTCCTAGGAACATAAATATCCTTCATTTTTGAAAAATTCATCTTGTATTGATCACAATAGTTTCTGCAAAAAAATGACTAAAACATGAAATTTCTACAAAAATGTTCCTTCTTATTGTGTTTTTCATCTTTTCACTTTTTGGTTCTTTTGACTGTTTTACTTTCACTTTAGACAAAATTCAATGTTGGTGAAAGTATTTTCATTTATTTTTACCATTTTACTGCCTCTGTAATTACTTTTAGTGTTTACCTTTGACTTCTCTGTAACTTCATTTTAACTTTCACTTTGACTTTTACCGATACACTTTAACCACTGATACTCTTTAACTGTTATGCTCTCTAACCTCTGTTTATCTTTTTATCCTCCTTTACCATGAATTAATATAGTAAATAATCAAAAATTCATGTAAGGATAATTTTACAAAATTTCAAACATTTCTTTTCACCATTTAGCTTCAGGTATTCTGGTTCTTTGCAGCGGCAAAAGGTTCAAAGAGGATTTTCACTGAGAACAAGGTTTTTAATTTGAAAATCCCTATCTACTAGAGGCAGATAGTCTAAATTTCTGTGAGGGGAATTTAGGGGTGAGACATTCAAAGACACAGGAATTTCCATTTCTGGTTCTTGTGGATTCAGAAATGAATTGCGGGTTTTGACGAAAAACGAGCACAGTCACAGGTTGGGAAAGGAAATTGCAATTGAGGAATGAACAAAAGACCAGTCTTAAACTCTGCTTCAATTTTTCGTGTAGAATTTAAAACAAAAGAAATTTTTTTACAGATTTTAATGGGAACTAGGGTAAATACCTTTTTTCCAGGAAATAAACAGTAACTAAACAGGTGCTGGCTATGGCGGATGAACTCTGGATTACTCGACTGCAATTTTCTTCAGCAAGGTAACGGTTAGAAAACTTTGACAGTTGATTTTTAAATTCATTGCATGGGACACCGGTTGCTGCATGAAATAATGAAAATGATGCGGGTTCTTTGTTTTATTCACAAAGTCAAAGGTTGGCGGATTTTTTATTATTTTAATGGATGACGTCAGCAAGTACAGAGGCTTCGTCACGAGAGGTAGGCGGTAAGCGGTTTCCATCGCACAACTTTTGGGGAAGAGTGGTTTTCAGCAGAGGGCGAGTGATTCCATACGATGGATGACGTGTGGCGCGGCACTGTTTAGAAAACCACTTGGTCATCGCGCGTTAACTTTCGGACGAGGATGGGCAGTGATATGAACGACAACCGTAGATCTTGAGTTGATAGATCGAATGGTCGTCGGGAAAGGAATATGATGGGGAATTAAAATGGCGGGCCCAATGAAATTTATTAAAAATAATCGCGTCGGGGACGATTTGATTGGCGGATTAGGTTATTAATTAGCCTGGAGGGTTAATTAATCCCTTTATACAACGGAGGGTTGGGTTTATTTATTAATTGGAAATTTCAACCAATCAATGAAATTTTAATAAATATATGGTTATTTTTCAACCAACGGGGTGGGATACATATTAAATGGGAATTATTTAAATTAATACGGGGAAAAAGAAAAATTTACATAGGGATTTAAATAATAAGTTAGAAATTAATATGGAAATGAAGAGAAGCGCTAAGTGTAAAACATCAAGGTAATGTATTTAACTTATGCTTTTATGAATAGGGATTTTATGAAATATAGTATGATTTTCCTAATTAAAATGGGATTTTACTTGGGAAAACATTTTTTTTTAAAAGTGAGTGAATGTCATGATGAATGATTTTTAAGTACTTAGGATTTTCCAATTATTGGGCCGAGGGTCTGGTCCCTCCAAAAGTCAAGGAAATGCCTTGAGCTCCTTTAATTTTCAAATGCCTTAGTACTTAGGGGAAATTAGTGAAATTTTTAGGGAAAAATGAGCAGGGAAGTTAATAATCTGACTTTTCTTTGCTTGAAATTCTTCCAGTGTAGTGTCTGCCTTTGCACTTGTGATGAAAGTAAAGGTTCAAGACTTCTAGAATCATTATCCATCACATGTAATTCTGCAACATCATCTACCTACCCTACCTACTTAACCCTACCATTTTTTCTTCTTTATTAGGGTTCACATAGACTGGCAAACCCTCATCACACTTTTTCTTTTACATTTGGAAATCTATCTAATTCTATCCTTCTTACATCCAAGGGCTCAAATTAAACTGTTGAGCTCCTTTTATTTACTCTACCTATCTACTTATCTGCCAAGATTAAACAATTTGGTCAGATTTTATTCTCTATCTCTAAAACATAAAATTGAAATATGAACTAGCCAAGCTTAAGCTGTTTGACTGTTCATAAATTGTGGCATAGAATAAAAGTTGCACGCAATTTTATTTATTACATAAGAGCAAAAGGTAGTGGAATTTAGACTTGCACACTTTCCTTAGCCTTTCTTTTGGTGGGGTTCATTTTATTTTACTTTTTTGGCCATTTTTTATTCTTTTCACCCTTTGATTTTTCTTTTAGGTTATACCCTCTTTACATTTTTTAATTTTTTTTTGATTTTTTGACAATATGGAAAACCTTTTCAACAAGAAAAGGTATGAACATATTACATAGCTTATCAATTCAATCATGATATATGACACCTACTGGTATAGGAGCATAACAAAATCAATGGTCCATATTCCTCAAAACATTTAACAGGAGGGTTTAGAATAAACCTTAGGAAAGAAGGGTTTTTTATGTTTTACAAAGGAAAAATATGATCGGACAGGGTTTACATAAACATTTAAGTGCTCGATGGTGGGCTCTGGGGTTATATGAGGCAAAAAAGGCTCGAGGCTTATAAACAGAGTCCAATTAGATCTGAGGTTTTATTATAATAAAAAGACTTGCGTGCATCAATTGTTTCCGATGTGATAAGCGCCTGGTTCTAGGGCGTGGGCATATGTGGGGAAGTGGTTTAGGACTTAGCCCAAAGGGGCTTCAGCCCATAGTTAAAAAACTTATTTTTTATGAAATTTTCAAGGTATTTTGATGGATTTGGGGGTTTCGGTAAGGTTCCAAAAGGATTTTTGAACCTTACAAAAGGACTTTTATGAAGGGGAAAGGGGAAATAATGAAAAATAGATGAATTTTATGAGGAAGAAAGGAGGTAAAATGGACGTTAATTTGAAGTGAAAGGAGGGAAAAAATGGGATTTTTGCAACAGTATTTTCTTTATGAAAATAACAAATTTTCAACATTTCGAAAGGGAAACAACAGTGAAGGTTAAACAGAGGGCATGATGTCTTCATAAGGCTTCAAGAGATAAAAAAATTTTGCAATGAAACTTGTTTCTTAAAGACTTCAAAAATGATTTAGTCACCATTTGATATGACAAATTTTATAGGTGGCTAACATAACCTTAACCTTAACCTTAACCCTAACCTTAACCTCACCCCCTTAACCTTAGCCTTAACCTAACACTTAACCTCAACAATAACCTAACCTTAAATTAATATTGACCTTAATCTTAACTTTAACCTTAACCTTAACTAAACCCTTAACCTTAAACTTAACCTAACCTTAACCTTACCCTTAATCTTAACATTTACCTGAACTTTAACCTAACCTTAACTAAACCTTAACCATACCTTTACCTTATCCCTAACCTAACTCTAACATTAACCTTAACCTTAACCCTAACCTTAACCTTACCCCCTTAATCTTAACCTTAACCTAACCTTAATCTTAACATTAACCTTAACCTTAACTAAACCCTTAACCTTAACTACCTAAGCTTAACATTACCCTTAACCTTAACATTAACCTTAACCTTAACCTGAACATTAACATAACCTAACCTTAACTAAATCTTAGCCAACCTTAACCTTAACCTTACTAAAACTGTTAACCTTAACCTTAACCTTAACCTAGCCTAACCTAACCTTAACCTTAACCTTAACACTAACCTAACCTTAACATTAAACTTACCTTAACCATAACCTAAACCTAACCTTAGTGTAAACCTTAACCTTAACCTTAACCTTATCCTTAACCTTACCCTTACCCTTAACCTTAAGTTTAACCTTAACCTTAACGTTAACCTTAACTAAATTGTTAACCTTAACCTTACCTTTAACTTTAAACATACCTTAACCTTAACCTAACCTTAACTTTAACCTTAACCTTAACGTAACCTTAACTTTGACCTTATCCTTAACCTTAACCTAACCTTAACCTTAACACTAGCCTAACCTAACCTTAAACTAACCTTAACCTTAACCCTAACCTAACCTTAGCCTTGACCTTAACCTGACCTAAACCCTAATCTAACCTTAACCTTACCTTAACCTAACTTTAACCTTAACCCTAACCTTAAACTTCACCTTACATTTAATTAAACTTAACCCTGACCTAATCTAACCTTAATCATACCTTAACCTTAACCTAACCATAACCTTAACCTTTACCCTAACCTAACCTTAACCTTGAACTTAATCTTAACATTAACCTTAACCTTAGCCCTAACCTTAACCTAGAACTTAACCTTAACCCTAACCTGACCTTAACCTTGACCTTAACCTTAACATTAACCTTAACCTTAACCTTTACTTAACCTTAACCTTGACCTTAACCTTAACCTTGACCATAAACTTAACCTTACCTTAACCTAACCTAACCTTAACCTTACCCTTAACCTTAAACTTACCTTGACCTTAACTATAACCTAGTCCTAATCTTGACCAAACCCTTAACCTTAACCTTACCCTAATATTGAACTTAACCTATCCTTAACCTTCCCATAACCATAAACTTAACCTTAACCTTAACCTGACTAAACCCATAACCTTAACCTTAAGGTTAAGGTTAAAGTTAAGGTGAGGGTTAATGTTAGGGGAAGGTTAAGGTTAAGGTTAAGGTTAAGGTTAGGGGAAGGTTAAGGTTAAAGTCAAGGTTAACGGTAAAGTTAAGGTTAATGTTAGGTTAAGGTTAAGGAAAAGGTTAGGGTTAAGGTTAGGGTAAGTTTATAGTTAAGGTTAAGATAAGGTGAAGGTTAAGGTGAAGGTTAAGGTGAAGGTTATGGTTAACGTTAAGGTTAAGGTTAGGTTAAGTCGAGGTTAAGGTTAAGGTTTTCTCAATCTTAAGGTTAGGTTATAGTTAAAGTTAAGGTTAAGGTCAAGGTTAAGGTCAAGGTTAAGGGTGAGGTTAAGGTTAGGTTAAGTTTAATATTAGGTTAAGGGTAAAGCTACGATTATGGTTAGGGTAAGATTAGGGTTAAGGTTAGGGGAAGGTCAATGTTAAGGTTAAGTTAAGGGTATAGTCAAGGTCAAGGTTAAGGTTAAGGTTAAGGTTATGGGAAGGTTAAGGTTAAGGTTAGGTTATAGTTAAGGTTAAGGGTTTGTTCAAGGTGAAGGTTAGGTTAAGGTTAAGGTTAAGATTAGGTTGAGGGTAAAGTCAAGGTTAAGGTTATGGTTATGGGAAGGTTAAGGTTAAGGTTAAGGTAAAGGTAAGGCTAAGGTTTCGATCAAGGTCAAGGTTAAGGGTAAGATAAGGTTAAGGTCAAGGTTAAGGTTAGGTTAAGGTCAAGGTTAAGGTTAGGTTAAGGTTAAGGTTAGGTTAAGGATAAGGGTAAGGTTAAGGTTAAGGTCAAGTTTATGGTTAAGGTTATGGTTAAGGTTACGGTTAGGTTAGGTTAAGGTAAGTTTAAGGTTACGATTAGCTCAAGGTTAAGTTAAGTTAAGGTAAGGTTAAGGTTAGGCTAGGTTATAGTTAAACTTAAGGTTAAGGTTATGTTAAAGGTAAAGTAAGGTTAAGGTTAGGTTAGGCTAAGGTTAAGGTTAACGTTAAGTTTAAGGTTAGGTTAAGATAAGGTTAAGGATTATGGTTTTAGTTAGGTTGAGGTTAAAGTTAAGGTTACGGGTTTAGTTAGGTTAAGGTTAAGGTTAAGATTAAGGGGGTAAGGTTAAGGTTAAGGTTAAGGGTAAGTTCAAGGTTAAGGTCAAGGTTATGGTAATGGGAAGGTTAAGGTTAAGGTTAAGGTTAGGGTTAAGGTTAAGGTTAAGGGTTTGGTTAAGGTTAAGGTTAGGTTATAGTTAAGGTCAAGTTTAATTTTAAAGTTAAGGTTAAAGTTAAGGTTAAGATAAGGTTAAGGGTAAGGTACTTAACCTTAACCTTAACCTTAAGCTTAACCTGAACCTTATCTCAACCTTAACCTTAACCTTAAACCTAAACCTTGACCTTAACTATAATCTAACCCTAACCTTAACCTTAACTATAACCTTAAAGTTAACCTTAACCTTAACCTTAATCTTAACCATAACCTTTAATCTTAACCTTACCCTTAACCTTGACCTTGACCTTAACCCTAACCTTAACCTTAAACCTAACCTAACCTTAACCTTAACCTTAACCTGAACCTTAACCTAACCTTAACCTTAACCTTAAACTTAACCTTAACCCTAACCTTAACCTTAACCTTAACCTTAACCTTAGCCTAACCTTAACCTTAATCTTAACCTTAATCTTTACATTAAACTTAACCTTAATCTTAACCCTAACCTAACCTTAACCTTGACCTTAACCTTACCTTAACTAACCCTTAACCTTAACCATAACCTTAAGCTTAACCCTAACCTAACCTTAACCTTGAACCTAACCTTAACCTTAACTAAACCCTTAAACTTAACCTAACCTTAACCTTAACCTTAAGTTTAACCTCAACCTTAACCCTAAACTTAAGCTTAACCTTCAACTTAACCTTGACCTTAATCTTAACATAACCTAACCCTTAACCTTAACCTTAAGCTTACCTTAACCTAACCTTAACCCTGTCATTAACCTAGCCTTAACCTTAAACTTACCTTAACATGAACTTAACCTTAACCTTAACCTTACCCTAACCTTAACCTTAACCTTAACCCTAACCTAACTAAGGTAACGCTAAGTTTAACCTTAATGTTAAATTTGACCTTAACTATAACCTAACTAAACCCTTAACCTTAACCTTAACCTTAACATTAACTTTAACCTTACCCCCTTAATCTTAACCTTATCCTTAACCCTAACCTAAACCATAACCTTAACCTCAACCTTAACCTTAACTAAACCCTTTACCTTAACCTTGACCTTAACCTTACACTTAACCTAAACTTAACCTTAACCTTAACATTCACATTGACCCTAACCTAGCCTTAACTAAAGGCTTAACCTTAACGTTAATCTTACCCCTAACCTTAACCTGAAATTAACCTTAACATTAACCTAACCTTAACATTAACCTTACCCTTAACCTTACACTAGACCTTAACCTAACCTTAACCTTAACCTTAACCTTAACCCTTACCTTAATGTTATCCTTACCCTAACCTTAACCTTGACATTAACCTTACCCTTAAGTTAAACCTAACCTTAACCTTAACCCTAACCTAACATTAACGTTAACCTTAAACTGAACCTAACACTAACACTAATGTTAACCTTAACATTAACCTTAACGTGAACCTAACGTTAACCTTAACCTTAACATTAACCCTAACCTTAACCTTAACCCTAACCCTAACCTTAACCCTTAAGTTAAATCCTTCACCTTAGGATAAATTTAATGTTAAGGTTAAGGTTAACGTTAAGGTTAACCTTAGTGTTACCTTAACCTTTACCTTAACCCTAACCTTAACATCAAACTTAAACTTTAATATTAACCTTACCCCTAACCTTAACCTTAACCTTGACATTAACCTTACCCTTAAGTTAAACCTAACCTTAACCTTAACCTTACCTTAACTTGATCTTAACTTTAACCCTAACCTAACCTTAACGTTGACATTAACCTGAACCTTAACCTTAACCTTAACATTGACCTTCACCTTCACCTTCACCTTCACCTTCACCTTAACCTTAACATTGACCTTAACATTAGGTTTAGGTTAAGGTTAAGGTTAGCCTTACCTGACCTTAACCTAAACCTAATGTTAAGGTTAACATTAAGGTTAAGGTTAAGGTCAGGTTAAGGTTAAGGTTAAGGATATGTTAAGGTTAAGATTAAACTTAAGGTTAACATTATGGTTAGGTTAAGGTTAATGTTAAGATTAATATTGAGGTTAGGGTTAGGTTATGTCTAGGTTAGGGTTAGGTTATGATTAAGGTTAAGGTTAGGCTATGGTTAAGGTTAAGGTTAAGGGAAATGTTAAGGTTATGATTAAGGTTAGGTTAAAAGGTGAATAAGTGTTAAGTGAATAATCATTCAGTGGAAACCAGTGTGTTCCTTGGTGGAAGTTAAGGTTAAGGGTTTAGTTAGGTTATGGTTAGGGTTAAGGTTAAGGTTGAGGGTTTAGTTAAGGTTAAGGTTAAGGTTAACCTTAGTGTTACCTTAAGCTTAAGGTTAAGGTCAAGCTTAAGGATTAACTTAATGTTAGGTTAGGGTTAGGATAGGGTTAAGGTTAAGGTTAGGGTTAGGTTATGGTTAAGGTTGAGGGTAAGGTTAAGGTTAACGTTAAGGGTTTAGTTAAAGTCAAGGTTAAGGTTAGGGTAAGGTTAAGCTTAACCTTAGTGTTACCTTAAGGTTAAGTTCAAGGTTAATATTAAGGTCAAGGTTAAGGTTAAACTTACCTAAAATTAACCTCAACCTTAACTTTAATCCTAACCTTAACCTTATCCTTACCTTAGCTTTAATGTAAAACTAAGGTTAAACTTAACGTTAACCTTAACTTTAACCTTACCCTTAACCTTAACCTAAACCTTAACTTTAACCCTAACCTTAACTTTAACCTTAACCATAACCTTAACCTTAACCTCACCCCCTTAAACTTAACATTAACATAACCTTAAGTTAAACCTTAACCTTAACCTTAACCTTAACCTAAACCTAACTAGACCCTTAACCTTAACTATAACCTATTAAACCTAAACCTTAACCATAACCTTAATGCTGACCTAACCTAACCTAAAACTTAACCTTACCCTAACCCTAACCTCAACATTAAATCTAACCATAACCTTAACCTTTACCTTATGTTAACCTTAACCTTAACCTAACCCTAACCTTAACCTTAACCTAACCTTAACCTTAACCTTACCTAAACTCGACCTTAACCTTAACCTTAACCTAACATTAAACTTAACCTTAACCTTAACCTTAGGATAAGTTTAATGTTAATGTTAAGATTAAGGTTACGGTTAACCTTAGTATTACCTTAACCTTAACCTTAACCTTAACTAAACCTTTAAACTTAAGTTTAAACTTAACCTTAACACTAACCTAACATTAACCTTGACCTTAACCTTAACCTTAAATAACCCTTAACGTTATCCTTAGCCTTAAGCTTAACCCTAACCTAACCTTAACCTTAACTAAACCCTTAACCTTAACCTAACCTTAACCTTAATCCTAAGTTTAACCTTAACCTTAACCTTAACCTTAAACTTAACCTTGACCTTAATCTTAACCTAACCTTACCCTTAACCTTAACCTTAACTAAACCCTTAAGCTTAAGCTTAACCTTACCTTAACCTGACCTTAACCCTGACATTAACGTAACCTTAACCTTAAAATTACTTTAAACTGACCTTAACCTTAACCTTAACCTCACCCTAACCTTAACCTTAACCTTGACCTTAACCTTAAGGTAACCCTAAGTTTAACCTTAAGGTTAACCTTGACCTTAACTATAACCTAACTGAACCCTTAACCTTAACCTTAACCTTACCCCCTTAATCTTAACCTTAAAATTAACCCTAACCTTAATAGTAACCTTAGCCTTAACCTTAACCTTAACATTACCCATAACATTAACCTTACCCTTAACCTTAACCTGGACCTTAACCTAGCCTTAACCTAACCGTAACCTTAACCTTAACCTTAAATCTAACCTAACCTAACCTTAACTTTAATATTAACCCTAACCTTAACCTTAACCTTACCCTAACCTTAACCTTGAAATTAACCTCACCCTTAAGTTAAACCTAACATTAACCTTAACCTTACCTTAACCTGACCTTAACCTTAACCCTAACCTAACCTTAATGTTGACCTTGACCTTAACCTTAACCTTAACCTTGACCTTGACCTTGACTTTGACCTTAACCTTAACCTTAACCTTAACATTAACTTAACCTTAACCTTAACATTAACCTTAATATTAACCTTACACTTAACCTTAACATTAACCTTAACCTTTAAACTTGACCTTAACCTTAACCTTAGCATTAACCTAACCTAACCTTAACCTTAACCTTAATGTAACACTAAGGTTAACCTTAACGTTAACCTTAACCTGAACATAACCTTAACCTTAACCTAAACATTAAC
Organism: Pinus albicaulis; assembly: GCA_034641835.2. Lineage (NCBI taxonomy): Eukaryota > Viridiplantae > Streptophyta > Pinopsida > Pinales > Pinaceae > Pinus > Pinus albicaulis. The sequence continues at coordinate 823,969,160 of CM076579.1, read as the reverse complement.
CTTACCCTTAACCTTAACCCTAACCTTAACCTTAAGTTTAACCTTTCCCCCTTAACCTTAACCTTAAAATAACCTTAACGTTAACCTTACCCTTGACCTTGACCTTAAACTTGACCTTAACCTTAACCTTAACCTTAACCCTAACCCAACCTTAACTTTTATCTTAAGTTTAACCTTAACATTAGCCTCAATGTTAGCCTTAACCCTAACATTTACCTTGACTTAACCTCAATGTTACCCTTAACCTTAACATTAACCTTAACCTAACCTTAACCTTAAACTTAACATTAATCAAACCCTAAATGAACCCTAACCGAAACCTAACCTTAACCTTAACCTTAACCTTAAGGTAACACTAAGGTTAAGGTTAACACTAAGGATAAGGTTAAGGTTCAAGTTAAGGTTAAGGGTAAGGTTAAGGTTAAGGGTAAGGTTAAGGGTATGGTTAGGTTAGGTTAGGTTAGGTTTAAGGTTTAGGTTAAGGTTAATGTTAGGGTAAGGTTAAGTTTAGGTTAAGGTTAAGGTTAGGGTAAGGTTAAGGTCAAGGTTAAGGGTAAGGTTAAGGTTAAGGTTCGGTTAAGGTTAAGATTAAGGTTAAGGTTAGGTTAACGTCACGCTAAAGTAAAGGTTAAGGATAGGTTAGGGTTAAGGTTAAGGTTAAGGTTAGGTTAAGGTCAAGGTTAAGGTTAGGTAAGGGTTAAGGTTAAGGTTAGGTAAGGGTTAAGGTTAAGGTTAAGGTTAGGCTAAAGTTAAGGTTAAGGGTATGATTAAGGTTAAGGTTAAGGTTAAGGTCAAGGTTAAGGTTAGGTTAAGGTTAAGGTTAGGTTAAGGTTAATAAGCTTTGTTGGCTCCTTGTGATTTACAAGAATGGCAAGAATAAACGTTGCAGGGGCAACATCATAACCACTTTGGAATCCTAGGACCTAGCCTTCCTAGATTCATAGGGGGATCTCTCTATATAAGTGCTCTAAAGGATATATCGTTATGCTTTGTTTAAGATATTAGGCTAGTTATGAAGCTCTTGAGAATTTTGTTTTGTTTTTGGTTGATTGAAAAGGTACTTGAAGGATTAGAGGTTGGAGAATATTGAGGAAATGTTTCAGCTGGAAGGATGGACTATGAGACAACATTAATCCATTGGGCTATGGACTCATAAAAGGATTTAATTGTTCAACAACTATTCAAGGGTTTTCATAGGGCAAGTTATCTAAGTTACATGGATCTTTTAGATTAAGCTATGATATGAAACATTAAAGCATTGTGAAGGCAATAAAGCTATAGTCAGTGAAGAATCTTCTAGCTCTATTTAAACAATCAAATCCTTTCAAAGTAATTTTTTGAAGTAAGCCAAAGGACAGGGCAAACCATATACTTCTTTGGATAGACTTTTATTAAAGAAAACCTATAAGACAACAATCCAGTAATCCAAAGAATAGTTCCAGATAAAGAAAACGTACAAGATAACATGGAGAGCGGCCTAAGATCAAACATAAATAATCTAATCTAATTTTGACAAACTCTCTAGGGATCTTTCAAACAACATTTAAAGATAGACCAGAGGACAGGGCATACCATAGACTTCTTTGTTTTAGACTCTACTTAGCATACTTTGAAAATATCTTTCAAGAACAATATCTCAACTCTTACTCAGAAGGGTATGGGCTTACCAACACTTCCCTGGTTATACTCTATTGAATCATTCTTAAAAACAACAAGCTAGATAAAACTGGAGGGAAATTAAGAATCCTTCAATCAAACCTTGCAGAAGAAAACATAAAGATAAATATTGCAGATAGAAATAGGGTACCTTTGATGGTAAATCCTAATCTAAATTTTCTGTTCTTTTTCAAAGAAAATGGACAGAATGAAAACATAAGGAGAAAACAAAAATAGTGAGGAAAAAAATCACCATTAACATAGACCAGGATCCTGTGAATCATCTTGTTTCATTGATGTTCAAACTAGTTACATACTCCTGCACAGTGATTCTTTACAACTCAAAGTTTTCTCTATCCAGCCTAGCACTCCTCAACTAACTCAGCGACACTCTAAACAGCTAACAGTAACAGCCTTCTACAGCCAACCAAGAACGCTTTATAATGAATTCCTCATGCTATATTTATAAGAAAATGAGGAGGTGAATGAAAGCTAAGGTTAATATATTTTATTTATGATTGAGTTAATGATTTTTGACCTTTGAGACCATGCAAGGCCCAAGGCAAAAATATCTGAAATGAGTTACTCTGCCTAATGAATGTTGTGTTAATTTCTGAGCTACTTTATTTGTAATATTTGACTTTTAGGCTTTTTGATAACTTTTTAATAACTATTGAGTTTCTTCCTTTAAAAATATCTCTGACTGTAATAACTTCTGTATGTTATTGAGGGAAAATGATGCTTGTAGGTGGCATTTGGCCCTTTGATGAAGTAACTGCTTCATGGGTTTAACCTTCGAAGCATGCTTTGGGCTGATTTGTCTTGATCTGTTTCTTTAAACTTTGTTTTGGCCTTGATTGTTCTTTTAGGCTTCCTTAATCATCTTTGTTGTATTTTTCCCTTTATTGACTGTTTTAACTTTAATCATCTGTATTTTGAATTTTTTCTTCATCCTTAATCTTGTTGCTAATATTTTGTTTTTCTTTAATCTCTTTGATTAGGCCTTTTAATCCTTTGTTCTTCATTCCTTCACTGATCTTCTTTGTCTTCTTGTATGCAAGGGTTTTCTTTGCTACACTGGATGGTTTATTGAATGGATCAATGGTCATGAATCATTGATATAACCTCGAAATCAAACCCTTTATCCCATTTCTTCATTTTTTTTGGTCTCATGGATCGTCATCCAGAGATTGTAGCCACTTATATGACTATGGGAGGGCCTGTAATACTTTGGCCACCATTAAACTTGAAACCATAAAAAAACACGTAAAATAAAACCAGCGTTCTTTGGCTAGACTACGTTTCAGAGGCATGGGAGAAGGTGACGAGGCGATTACAGAGGGAGGAAGATGCGCAGAGGAGGGGTTCCATAAGCGGAACTAGGAATAATAGTAGCAGATTTTGAATTTGGGTGCAAAAATGCAAAGGTGGTTTTGGGTGAAAACCAGGTGGTCTTCGTGCTGAAGTTTGGCGGTAAGTGGTATTAACCCAAATGGATGTGACACCACTCGAAAGGTGACGCCTGTCCAAGGGAAAACCACCTATTTCGTGTGGAAATGGGGCGTTAACCTGTTACAAAGAAATGGGCATGAAATGGACTGAAGACCGTTGGATTCAGGGGATCCAAATCAATGGTGGAGGTTGAGCGCGATGGTGGGGTGAAATTTTGAAGGGGCGCTAGTGGAGTACAGGTGGTAGATGGGGATTGGGTGAGGGATGTGAGTGGAAGGTGGTGTCGAGGAATGACGTAAGAAATTTTGTCGGGTAGCAGAGGTTGCGACAGGAAATGGGATGATGGATGGTGAGATAAGGGCCGTTGGATTGGGGCTCGAGGCTTTTGATCGATGGTGGAGATCGGTCAGGAGAGAAATGTGAGGCGGGGTAAGATAAAGGCAAAATAGGGGTTAGGAGATATGGTGGAGGGTCAAGGTTAGGGTCATATGAGGAAAGGGCAGAGGGTTTAAGCCCGAAGGGGCTTAAGGCCTTGTTTTTCAAATGGTCAGATATTAGGCTAAAAACAGGGTGTTTTAAGCCTTTTTAGAGGTTCCAATAGGGTGAGAGAGGTTTTTTCCCAAAAAAAATAAAGATCTTTTCATGGTTTAGATAGTTTTTTCAAGGGAAATGAAGAATCAATGAAGGGGTAAATGGGATTTTTCAGAGGGAAAAGGACTATTAGGAGAGGAGTGAAAAATATTTAAAATGAGGGGAAGAGTCATGAAAGGAAAAATGGTGGAAATAGCTTGAAATCAGCTTCTTTGAATCAGCAGGGTGACCTGGGAATATTTGAATGAAGATTTTTAGTGAAAGGATAACTTGTAGGATAATGAACACAGTGGGATTTCCAAAACTCATAATATTTTCAAAAAATATTATTTTTGGAAATCTAAGGGACTATTTAGCCATCATTTGATATGACAAACTTTTATTGATGTCTAGCAATGGCTCCACTTGGGGAGGGAAGCTCCTTGGAGGTGTCGAGAACCTCAGAGAATAAATCTTTGCAAAGAAGACCAGTGCCTTGTTTTTTCATTTTGACAATCCTCTTTGACTTGATGATTTTGCTACTTTGAAGGTCTTTCAACATCTAAATCATAACATGATTAGTCTTGAACCCAAGCTTCTACCTACACAACATAATTTCCTAACATTTTTTCTTTAGTGGGTGCATTTAGACTTGCAAACCCTTTTAACACCAATTTTTATTTTATTTGAAAGAAGGAAACTATCTACTTCTACCCTTATATCATCCATGAGTTCAGATTAAATAGACGAAATCATTATTTCTCTACCTATTCTAACTATCTGTCAAGATTATACCTTTTGATAGATTTTCATTCTCTAGTCTAAAACAGAAAATTGAAACATAATCAAATCAGGATTAAACAGTCTGATTTGTTATGGAGCTATGGCATTTTGTACAAGCTGCACATAGACTTTATTTTCAGAAATTTAAAACAAAACTATGAAGGCTTAAGATCTGAAATTGATAAGAATCCTTGTTTCTTTGTTTGGTTCATATTTTGATATTTTTAGAACCATTTCTTTCTTCTCCTAATCTATTTTACTAATAAGCCAAGTTTATATCATTTGGTAGATCTTCATTCACTAACCTATCAGCAATAAATTTAAACTTATTCAATCATGATTAGGCTGTATGATTGAATAACATTTCTTCTTTCAAAGCAGTGGAATTTGGACTTGCACACTTTTAGATTTTTCTCTTTTTTGGTATGGGGTTGTACGTATTCTTTATCTACCCTCTTTTCTCTTTTTCTTTTGTTTTTGGTGTTTATTTCTTAAATTCTTTTTCTTCAAACAATGTTATTTACAATGGACAAAGCTTTGAACTGAATTTTTAACAAAAATAATGTTTAAGCATCCGGCCATTGACATGACCTACAAAAAGTTCTATTCCATCCATTTCTTGAAGAAAAAATGAATTTTCACCTATAGCAGATTGAATGAGATAAGGGCCTTTCCATAAATTTTCAAACTTTCCATGTTTTCCCTTATCTTCCCTCCTAGAATCCCATTTTAGTACCTTGTCACCAATGTTAAAATAATTTGCCTTTGTTCTTTTATCAAACAACTTCTTGATGTTCTCTTGTATTTGTTGTGCTCTATTGTAGACTTCCTCTTTGGTTTGCTGCAACTGAACAGTCTGATTAATTCTTCTCATCACGTCATCTTCTTCAGAATATACTTCTTGGATCAGCTTCATGACTGGTACTCCTAAAATGGTTGAAAATATTGCAGCTGCTCCATAAACTAGCTGATAAGGAGACATTCCAATTGACGTTTTAGTGGTCAATTTGTCTACCCAAACTGCATGCACTAGCTTTTTGTGCCATGATTTATTATTTTCTTCCAACAACTTCTTGATTATGTTTACCAAACTCTTGTTTGAGGATTCTTCCAACCCATTACCTTGAGGGTAATAAGCTGTGGAATGACCCAATGTAATATGATATTTGTGGCAAAAATCAACCATCTTTTTGGACCCAAAGGCAATATCATTTTTAGTGATAATCTTCCTAAGGCAGCCAAATCTAGACAGGATATGGTCTTCAAGGAATTTAATGATGACTGAGTTTGTGGCATTCCTAGAAGGGATGGCCTCTATCCATTTGGTGAAGTAATATGTTGTTGTGAGGATCTATTTGTGTTTGGCAGATGAAGCAAGATGGATTTCCCCAATGAAGTCTAGACCCCATTGTTGAAAATGAGCTTTAACAATGATTGGATGTAGAGGTAAGGGTAGCATTTTTCTCTTGCCTTCAAATATTTGACACTTATGGTAGGAAATTATCATTCTATGGACATCTTGAAAGAGGGTGGGCCAGTAATAACCATCTCTAAGGATTTTGTTAACAATGGTTTTCCAATAGAGGTGGCCTCCACATTCTCCTTCATGAAACTCATGCTTGATCATATATGCATCATTCTTAGGCAAAAATTTAAGCAATAATCCACTAGACTTTTTACAATATACACATTTATCTAAAATGCAGTAATTAACAACTTTCAACTTTAGAAACCTTGCCTTTGTTTTAGACAAACCAGGAGGAACATTAAGATTAAGAAGCACATACAAAATATCAGCATACCAAAATGAATTCAGAAAATAATCTTCAATAAGTGGAGTTGCCAACTCCTCCTGTTCATCTAATGCATTAAACATGTTTATATCAAGTGTTTGTAAGTTGGTTTCAGTCATAATTTTTGCTAGTCCTTGACCATTGATGAGCTTAGTGGGATTAATTTCTAAATCATATTCTAATATTACAACAATCCACATTCCTCTTTTGCCACCAGGATCTTGTGTCAAGATGTCTTTCACCACTGAATGAGGCACAAATTCAATGACGTGTGAGTGTAAAATGTAAACTCTGAAATCTTTTAAAGCTTTGACTAAGGAAAAAGCCTATTTTTCCATTATGTTGTATTTCAGAGGTGCATCTCTTAATGCCTTGCTAAAAAATGCAATGGGCTACTCTTGTCCGTTTATGTTTTTCTGTAATAGGACAACAGCCACTGTATTTTCTGATGCAAAGGAGAATATGAAAAAGTCTTTGGTAAAATCAAGACTAATAAGAACTGGTGTTTGTGTAAGTGCTTGTTTTACTAGTTCAAAGGATTTCTTTGCTTCTAAGGTCCATTTAACTCTTGTTTCTTTTTTAAGCATGTTTTTAATATTTCTAAGGAGTTCAGCTAGGTTGGGTATGAAATTTCTCAAGAAATTAATCTTCCTAATGAAATATTGAAGTTCTTTGATATTTCTAGGATGATTGATTTGAAATATACCTTCAATCTTCTTTGGGTCTATCTTTATCCCCTCTTCAGATATGATATGACCAAGAAGTCTACCTTCTTGGAGACCAAATTTTTTTTTCTTTGGGTTTAAGGATAAATCATATTTTCTACATTTCTCAAAGACTTTTCTTAGGTGTATTAGGTGTTCTTTATCTGTTTTGGAATAGATAGTTATGTCATCTAAGTAAATAATAATGAAGTAACCTATTTCTTCTGAAAAATAAATATCCATGGCTCTCTGGAATGTGGCACCAGCATTCATTAAACCAAAAGGAATTTTCACATACATGAAAGTGCCCCAAGATGTGTTAAAAGTTGTTTTAATTTGATCATCAGGGTGTATAAATACTTGGTTGTATCCTGAGAAACCATCTAGTAAGGAAATATCTTTTTGAACCTACTACCCTTTTTAAGATGTAATCCATTTTGGGCAAGGGATAGTTTTCCTTTAATGAGGCCTTGTTTAAGTTTCTGAAGTCTATATAAAGCCTTATTTATTATGTTTTCTTCCTTATAGATACAATATTGGATACCCACTTTTATTATCTCACAGGAACAATAATTCCAGCATCATACATTTTTTTGATTTCTTTCTCAACCAGAGGTAATTGAACAAAGTTTATTCTTCGTAGTTTTTGTCTAAAGGGCTTCTGGTTTTCTTTGAGGGGTATCTTATGCTGAATTATTTCAGTATCATATGATTTTAAATCTTCATAACTCCAAGGAAATATATCAGAAAATTCTCTAAACAACTCTAGATATTTCAATTTAATGTGAGCTGGCAGTGTTTTGGATAATTTGATCATTTTAGGCCTTTCTTTACTGCCTATATTACACTCTTCAGCATCAATTTTATTGGGTTCTATTTTTGGTTTTTTGGAAACATCATTAAATTCAAAAAATTCCTCTAGAGGCACTAGTCCTTTTGGCAAGTTTTCATTGAAAGACTGCAGCACTTGTAGATCTTATTTTTCTAAATCAGTGCATATTTCTGTTTTAAGTTTGCATCCTTTGGTTAAAAGATTTATATCAGCAGTGTTAGGAGGCTCTTCTTGGTGAGGTTGTTCCTCAGTAGGGCAATATTCTTCATATTATTAATTTGAACTTAGCATTTAAAACTCATTTCTGGACTGTAGGAAGTCTTCTATTTTCTTATCTCCTTTAAAAACCTGCCAGTATTTTTCATTATCTGGGACTGCTAGTCTATATTTGACTTGGATTGAATATTTTTTGTTTTCATAAGGTCTTAGACATGTACTAGCAAAAAAAGCTAAACCATTGGCAAGAATATTTTGGTTTCTAGGGAAAAAGGTGATTTCAAATTCTGTAAAGGTTTTTAGGAGGTCCATGGCATCATCTCTATAGGCTCTTAGTCTTGGATGTTTGGCAATGTATTCTCCATTTACTTGCCTAATTATCAGTTATGAATCTCCATGGACAGTTATCCTCTTGTCTCCTAATTTTTTCAGTAAACGTAGTCCTAAGAGGAGTGCTTCATACTCTACTATGTTATTAGTGCATTGGAAATTTAGTCTGTATGAATGGCCTTCAACATGGTTATTCTCTGTATTATGCATCCATATGCCTGCCCCTGCACCAGTATTGCTACAAGACCCATCAAAAATCATACTCCAAAGAGGACTAGCTTCAGATTTTTCATTAATTTCCTCTATGTCCTCTCTGTTTTGTTTATCTTGATTGTTGCTATGTTGTTTTTGAGGATCTATACTATGTCTGTTTTTTCCTTTTTCCTCAAGGTTTTCAGTGTGTTGAGGATTTTTTCTTTGATTTTCATGCTTAGTATTAAGTAGATGGTTGTTTTGTGGCTTAGGATCTTGACTCTATTTGCTGTGATTTTCTGAATTAGCAAACTACTTATGTTTTTTCCCCTTCCCTTCCTCTTTTTCTATGGTTGGTTTCTAATCTTCTAATCCTTTCTCATTAATATTTTCATCATTGTAAAGGATGAATGAGTCAAGGTCTATATGAATAGAATAAATAGGGGAGTTGTCTGGTCTTTCTTGACTACTCACCATGTACTTCATGTGGGTTCCCCTATATAGTCTTTTAGGTTGATTGAAGATAGGGATGGGGGCATAATTCATATCCATTTGCATAGTGCCTTGAAGATTGGAACCCCAAGATCTTGAAAGGAGCATTGCATACTTTGGAGGTATATCAGCCCCAGGTACTTGACTCTGCTGAACTCAAAGGAGTATAAATCTTTGTAGGGCCTAGTTACCTCAAGGCCTAATATCTCCATTATTACTTTGGGCATGAGGTTATGTGATGCTCCTGAATCAAGCATGGAATTGTGCAAACTTTTATCATGGATGTTTAGACTGACATAAAATGGAGGAACACCTCCTTATTGAAATTTCCCTTCCACTTCTAGTCCAAACATAAGCTCAATTTTGTCATCATTTAAGTTAACAAAATCATTGTAGTCTCCTATGTTCAAGGCTATTAACAATTGGGATTTATATACATCTTGTGTGACTATCTCTATGAGAGGAATAGAGATTTTAATTTTGGCAATTTCACTCTCTATGCTAAAAGGAGTCTGATTTTTGGAAATGTTCAACTCAACTTTTTTAGTCACTGTCTTCTCAGCAAAATCCATTTGCTAGTTTTTATTATGGACAGCAGTTAGGATGGTTTTATCAGGAAAATTAGCTAAGGTGCTAGTATTTCTAGGGTCACCATTATGTTTGCTAAGAAATTGAGTGTTTTTCCCTTTGTTTTTATCCAAATTTTCAACCATTTTTTATGGTTTTCTGTTGTATTTTTGGGAGTGTTTACAGGGTTGTTTTTTGCAGAGATTTAAGAGGCATTTTTCTTGGGAACTTCTTGGTTTTTTTTACTCCTTAAGTTGTATTGTTTATGTACTTCTATTATGGAATTTTCAAAGCCTTTCTGGTAGTTTGCAGACTCTAGGCTTGCTTCTTCATAAGGTGTATATATGACTTGTTCTTTCCTAGTGAGGAAAATAGTATCCTCATCATTTGTTCCCAACATGTTTATGTGATTTTCATTTATTTATTCAATCACTCCCTCATCTTCATCAACATAATTCTGCTGGAAAGGAGGCCTGACTTGTTGATCAGGGCCTCTTTGCCTAATTTGAGGGGGATTCCTTCTAAATTTCTGATTTTGATTTTAATTTTTGTTTTGAGGAGCTCTTTGGTTTTCTTTAGGATAAGCTCTCTCATTCATGTTTATTCTTTCCATCATCATCTCCATGGTTCTAACCAAATTATCAATTTTGGATTCTGATGTGGAAGGTCCCGCTTCATCTTTGTAGGTAACCTTTTTCTCTGCTTTCAATCTAGCCCTTCTGGCATTAAGGTTAGCTTCTACACTTACTGCCCCTTTCTTCATGTCTTCTAATGTGAGGGGTTCTCTCTCCCTTAATAGATAACACATGTCTGGGTCAAATCCTTAAGGAAAATTTATTAAGGCTAAGCCTTGTGGGGCTTTCATTTGTGGAGGGAGTGAATTATAAACACTATTGAATCTAATGCAATAATCTTGAACACTCTCTCCAGTATTCCTTTTAAGATCATTGTATTCTGATAGGATTTGAAGGGGGTTTCTTTTCACTTTTCATTTTTTTAGTAATAATTGATGGAAAGTAGGGAGGTCATTGATACTATTAGTGTTTAATCCTTTGAACCATTTTCTTACTTCTCCCCCTAAGCTTTGAGTAAACATTCTAAGTTCTATAGTTTCATCATCTATTTCTTGTCTGTCAAAGTAATCATTCATTCTATCCACATGTTATTGAGCTGTAGTAGAACTACTAGCATCATATAATGGAATCTTGGACTGATAGTCGTGTGGTAGAGAAACTAAAGGTAAAGGAAGGACTAAGGGAGCATACCATGTTGCCATGATATGTAGTTGTGGAAACAATGGGGGGTTTACAAATGGAGTATTTGTGATAGGAGGTTGATGATGAACTGAAGTGGTTTAAACTGTGGATGTATGGGTGAGTGTAATAGAAGTACTAGGACCAACTAAGTACTGTTGAGCAGATTTAGGATGAGAGAAGCCAAAGTTTTGGAGAAAATGGAAATCTGGGGGAGTGGATGGAGAGGCTTCCCTGCTGCTACTTTTTTGTGAATCTACAAACTTAAGGTTCACCTGGTCTACACCACTTTGTGACTTAGTTATAGATAAGCTTCTGATATGAGGTAAGTCAACTTGGGTACTCTGCAAGTTTATAAGGTTTTCAAGAATTGAACTTGCTCTTAGGATGGGTCTGACAATAGTTGGGTTTTTAGATGAAGGAGACTTCCTAAGGATTCTTTCAGGATTATCAACTATTGTAGGAGGATTTGGGTCAGGATGGGATCTAGGGTGGATTCTTTTGTAAGCCAGGATTTAGGCCTAAAGATAAGAAGAGTTAGCCAAATATGACAGTCTTTTAAAGGCAAACTAATCTGTGCAAGAAAAATTTTAATCCACAAATTTTCCTTAACTAGGTTTTGTGATGTTATAATGATAAAATAATTTTCCCAGTGGAGTCTTTGGACCACCAATGGGGTTAGTAAGCCTACTGAAAACTAGTGGAGTCAGCAGGTGGAGGATTTCTACTTGTTTTATAGGACTGGTTGTTGTCCACCGTCAACAATCAGGAACCACTCTTGGCAGACACTTGATTAATTTTAAGAAAGAGGTTTTCTGAGTTGTGAAGTTATCTATTACTCAGTTTTTCTCCCCAGTATGGTCACCACTAAGTTGGCTCCCTGTGATTTACAAGAATGGCAAGAATAAACACTATAGGGGGCCACGTCAGAACCAATTTGGAATCCTAGGACCTAGCCTTCCTGGATTCAGAGAGGGATCACTCTATATAAGTGCTTTAAATCATATATCTTTATGATTTGTTTAAGATAGTAGGCTAGTTATGAAGCTCTTGAGAACTTTTTTTTGGTTTTGGTTGATTGAAAAGGTACTTGAAGGATTAGAGGTTGGAGAAGATTGAGGAAATGTTTCAGCTGCAAGGATGGACTATGAGACAACATTAATCCATTGGGCTATGGAGTCATAAAAGGATTTAATTGTTCTGTTATTCGTCAGTATTTTTCAATTGTTAATGATGACTAGTTTTTAAAGCCAAGTTTTCTAGCAGCTGATCTCCAATTTGTCAGCTAGAAAACACCCATAAAAATTTTTCCCTCTTACCTCCTCAATCAGCCTATGATGAGAAAAAACCAATTTTCAAGCCCTATCTAGTCTCAGTCATACAAACTTATCCATCAGCTCCAAAGAGAATACTCCAAATCTGTCAAAAAAGTCTCCCCTAAGTTAGGTAGTGGCGCTTTAGGCATTCCTCCCTTGGAAAACTATCCTAAAGCAAAAAGAACCTCTGTCTAATATAAACCAGTCGTATATAACCTTCCTATTCTACAAATAAATCTTGATACACCCTTAAGTCGCGCCACTAACAAACCTTGATGTCTCAGAAGTGCATATGCCACAAGTCAAACTGATATTAGGTGGATTTATAGTGTTTCAATGTATTTTCAAAAGCATAAGTGTACGGGTGTTCCAGAAGACATTATTAAACTTAACATGAGAATACAACTACTTCTCATGTGGGTTTGAGCATGGGATGCAAGTACTGGACAGAGAGGTATTTCAATGAGCTCTTGCAAACACAGTCAAAATATTAGTGACTTATGACTAACAAGTAATACTCTGCAGATACTGGTCAGGTTGCTTCTGATGTCTGAAGATGCATAAAGGTTTTTTAAAAATAGGATTACATATCTCAGAGAATTTCCCCTCATGGCATATTGTCAATTTGTCACTTTTATTTTCTTAACTGTGAATAGGCACTACAAGGAAAGATGACATAGTTTGACAAAGGGATGAAATAGCATCACTGTGTAAAACCTCCTCCAAACATGAGCATAGGGTTGGATGACTGTGTAAAACCTCCTCCAAACATGAGCAGATGCTTGGGCCACTTTTTGTAAACCTCCTTCATTTAACAAGCAGAGGGTTTGGCAGTGTGATAAAGGCCTCCTTCATTTAAAGGGCAGGGAACAGAGTTATGGCCTCATTTAAAGGGCACAAAGCTAAAAATGCTACAAACAGCCTTAAAAAAAGTTTTCCCACCTTTTTCTCCAATAGATGAAACCACTAGCACAGCAGTGGTGTTTCAAGTATTGATTATATGGTTTCACTAATTGAAAAGTAGAGTTTAAATGCAGTGGGAAACAATTGGCTGATTATGAGTAGAAAATGTTGTTAAGCAGATGGTCAAGTAGTTACATATTGATGTTCAAAGAAGCTTTTATTTTCCTATCCATGAAGATCTTTCTCAAAACTTCATCAAATTGACAAGAAGGTAGTCTAAGCCTTGCTTCTAAAGGGGACTTTGCAAATAAACACATAGAGACAGTATGTGTGAAGAAAAGGGTATGGCATGTGTTCTAAATTCAAGGACAACATTCAAAAAAATGAAATATGCCACTATCACAAACAAAGGCCTTTTTTCTATGAAACATGTGAAAATACCTTGTTGTTTCATATGATTGTAGGAAAGGTCTTTAAAGGATTTCCTTTTTGATAAACATATGATTGTAAAAACTAGGTGAATGCAAATAAGTTTTCACCCACAGTCAAAAATAAATATCATGATAAGGATGCATCGGCGCTCTTTGTTATTACTCCAGAGTAGTTTTCTTTTAAGGAACAGATATGGAAAAACAGTGACAGAGTTGCTGCCTTAATAGAGAGATAGTGAAAAAGGTTTTAGCCTTGAGATGACTTCCTCGCATTGGGAAGGGTCATATCTATGAAGACTTTCAAAATAGCATTCACAATATTTTTCATAAACTTGTTCGAAGAAAAAGGCTTCACGATATCTAAAAAGGTGATGAAAGGATAAAAAATAGCATGTTGAGTTTTTATATAACAAAATCCTTTTTCAAAGGGAATTCAAACCCTCACAAGTATGTTTAAAAGTTTGTTGGATTTTTTGCCATTTAAAGGTGGATGAGACCGTTGCAAAGTCCCACTGTGCAATTTCAAAACACTAACGAAGTGCTCCCCTAGTTGTTCATTGGAGAAGCAAGTGATTTCAGCATTTCTCAGAGTTTCTAAGGCCCTCAAGCCTATGCGGCATGCTTTTAAATGCACGCAGTGTGCCTGCGAACAAAAATACAAAGGGTTTCTATTGTTGCGCAGCGCGCCTGTGGCGCCATTCACACACTGCCAGAAGGCCAACCCGACACCCCTCACAACGTGGCGTTCTTATCAATGTACGTTCCGCGCCTATTTAAAACATCCAAAATGCCTTCAAAAGAGTCTTGGGAGCTGCTCAATTCATCAAACAAGGGCCATAAGCATTAGTAAAGGTATTCTCCATTTCTTCTTGCTAGTTTTGAAATTATAAGGGGGGTGTTGATGCTGTGTTTTTCCAAGACAAAAATAGTGATTAGAGAATGAAGTTTTTGGTAAAAAAATCAAGGTTTTCTATTGCTGTGGTTGCCAAAGATTGTTATAGTAATAGGTAGGGTGTGTTTTTATCAGTTTTAAAGGGCCTAAATTACCTTCAAGAACAATGATAAACCATACACTAATTACTAGACAGATAAGCATAGTTGTAGAGGTTTCAAGTTGCTGTAAGGTGTCCTAATAGTGGTAAAACAAAACAACCCCTGTCTGCAAAATTAAAGGTGAAAACAGTGTTTATAATGTGAAATATTGTTATTTTAAGGTATCCTCTCTGTATGGTGAAACAGTGAAACCTTGTGCAGCCTCTATAGTTCCAAAAACAGAGGGTGCGAAAGGATTTTTCAAATCAGCTGAGGGTGTTTTGTCTTACTTTGTAAAGAAACAGCGAACAGCAGAAGAACATTGTTTGGGGAAAGGTGATTTTGTTTTTTTTCTAAACACAAGGAGATCTTTGTTCTAACAAGAAACCACAAATACCTCTTTTCAATACCTTGCCCAAGCACAGTAATAAATTTACTGTTTTCTTTTCATTTGACAAATACCTGTTGATTGGCATAAAAAAGGATTAAACAATGACTTATAAGGAGGACAGGGTGTGTTATTGAGAAGCAATTTCAAAGACCATTTGAGACAACTTGTTTTTATCAGTTGAAAAAGAGTATTCCAAACAAGAATGCCTCCCAGGAAAGACAGTAGGAGTGGCCTTCACAGGAGGTTTGAGCCTATGTCAACTGAAGAAGTAAATGCTCATCCATCAGTCTTGTTTAACTTTCATGAGGTTGGGTGTCTAGAGTTTTGTCAAAGGGTGCAGGAGGTGAAAAGCTATTCCCTTTTGACACATCTTTGTACTTTGATATTTCAAGGGAAACGATTTCAGCTGGCAGGCTTGGATTTCAAGTTTTCTCCTAGATCCATTTCCAAGGCCACCAAAATCCCTTATGTCGGAGAGAAGTGGTTTAAACAGAGCCACCTAGACTCATAATAGTACAAACCCTTTTTGAAGCTGGAGCATCGAGATACATGTCCATCCATCTTTCCCTTCTCATATCTGTTGACTAGTTATGCCCCCCTCATGAAGATAATTATGAAATACTTCACTTGCGAGGGAAGGCTCTCCCGGGTCTATGCTTACCATGTCTGGTTGCTCATGCATTTCACAAGAGCCAAATTGTTAAATATCCCTTTCTTCCTCCATAGAAGTATTGAAAAAATGGCCTTCACTGTTTAGAAAATACCTCCTTCTCAGCAGTCAGCTTGCCTTTTCCATCATTCCCTCATCAAGGTTATCATTCTTCATTAGCTTCAGAAGAAGGAAATCTCTTGGGACACTTTCATTGCACATCCAGATTTCACCACTGTTCCTTCATTCCATACATCTCCTTCACCTTCCACTCACCATCCTTCACCTTCTTCAGGCAAGCCCATTCCCAAGAAGCTCAAATTTCCCATGATTGAACAAGAAGAAGAGCATGATGAGGAAGAAGAGCATGAGCAAGGGGAAGAAGAACAAGATGAACAATAGCAACATGATGATGAGCAGCAACACAGTGATGAACAACAGCATGATGAAGAGGAAAAAGATCACAGTGAGGAAGGGCAGCAAGGTGAAGAGCATCACGGTGATAATATGCAGCACAAAGATGAAGAGCAGTGCCATGAAACTCAAAACAGTGAGGAGGGAAATGATGAGGAAATTGAACATTTTGATGAGGATATTGGTAGCCCTCACAACAGCAAAAAATTTGAAGATGAAGCCCAAAACATTGTAGAGACAGAGCCTCTAAGTCCTAAAGATAGCAAAGGAAAAAGTAAAGAGGGTAGCCCTAAAAAATAAATGCAAGAGGATAGTCAAGGCATCCATGAAGAAACTCAAGACAGTGGCAAGGATGATGAGGAAAGTAACAAGGGCAATGAGCCAATAGAGCATGTGCTAGCTGCCTCTCCTAGGCAAGGGGCCATGCTTTCTTCTCCAAAAGTGGCAAAGCCCTAGACATCAAAGAAAAGGGTGCCTAAAACTATAACTCCAAATGTTACTAGAGCCCTTCGAAGCAAGGGGAGATTGCCCAAGCAGACCATTGTCAAATTACCCAAGAGGAGGAAGACCAAGAAGGCTACCCAAAGCAAAGGAAAGGAGAAAGAAGAAAGAAACCATGAAAAGGAGAGGGACTTTGACATAATTCAAATCCAAAATGATGATAGTGACAATGAGGCCCGAATCCTAGAGACTCTCTTGATCAATAGAGAAAAAAAAATTGATGCTTTGAGGACAGCTCTAGAGAGGGCTAGAAACTTCAATCACTTTTTGCAAACACAAAATAAACAGATGAGTGTCCACATGGTGGTATATGAGACACAAGCCATCAAATACAAAAAGGAGGCCTCCAAGGCGCAAGTTAAATTGGAAGAACTCATAGGTAAGTTCAATGATAGCAAAAATGAAGATCAGCCCAGGAGAAAGAGGCCAAGAACCATGGGACTCAGAAGAGCCCTTGAGAAACAAAAGGAGGAAGAAGCTGCCCTTCTCCAATCTTTTCCTCTCACCACTTTGTTCACCCAAGAGATAGAGAACAATCGAGAAGCATGGTTTGAGAGGGTAAATGATCACTTGGAAAAGAAGTTGGAGAAGGCCAATAGAGATTTGGACCTTCAAACGAGGATGACCGAGCACTATAAGAAGCTCAATCAGTTCACCCGACGGAAATTGAAGGCCACACAGGAAAAACTCAAAGAAGGTCAAAGGAGGCACCCGGCACCAAAATTGAAGAAGGAAACCTCAAAGATCCAAATTTTGGCCTCAGCTTCACATCATGTTTCTGAAAATCCTTGAGGGTCATGCTCGCCAAAATTGGGCAAAATTCAACAAGTTTTGGTTTTTTGTCATTTTTGGGTTTTTGGCTAAAAATCATGGGCATCTCCATTTCTGTTTGGGGCATCCGCAAAGGATGAAAATGGTATCATTGGATGCCATAATTTTAGGGGCATCTAATCAATGATTTTCATATCAATTGAAGATTATTTTCTCCCCCAAAATGGCGAAAAACACTCACTTTTTCCACACTCTGCCCCGTTTATCAACAAGGTCTATTTTTTGGGTTTTTACACACAGGTAAGTTTTTGATGGAATTCTAGTGATCATTTTGGAGGAAAAAAAAAGAATTTTAAGAAAATATACATTTAGATCTTTCCAATGAGCCATCACGGGCCTCGTTTTGACATCGGGAAGGCCTCCAAAATTTGCCAGCAAGACAGAGGACTTTCTGCTGATATATTTCTTAAGTATTTTTGTGAAAAATGTACCTTTCTAAAGTGAATTTTCCTCATGTGCGTTTAGTTATTTTTGGGCATGATTAGTTATAAAAATTCAATGTATTTTTATTTTTTATCATTTTTGAGATATTTTATAAGATATTTTGTGCCTTGGGCTTTGCAAATCCTCCGTTGGAGAGGTAAATACCCTCTACGGACAGAGGCGATCCCTACTAGCCCAGATTGGGTCTAGCAACAATCGAGTCATGCTAAGATGCAATTTCCTAATTGAGAAATACCAAGATGTGACAAGAGGCCTACCTCAAGTCCTACACTGCCGTCATTTGTGAAGAATATGGCGCTTCCATCCCTTGCTTTGGCAGATCACAATTCTCTCGCTCAATGCGATCAAACACCTGCACGTACAAGAAGAAACAACAAAAAAACAAGAATAAAAACTAATACATGCAATTATGTATCAGTCAGCGAAGATACAACTCATAACATAAAACATGAACATCTGAGTGGAACCATAATCGAAGTCGCTTTTTTTAAATCAGAACAAAGAAAGATGCAACCTGAGCTTTGACGTTGGATCTTCCTTCAATGGGTTGATAGAGGAGTACGTCTCAGTAAAGCTCGTCGAGACAAGGAAAATTATCTCTCTCTTCGGCTGTCTGACGATAATCTCCCTACAATTGATTCAGCTCTATTCAGGCTCCCAAGACTACTAAGGCTCAACCATTCAGCCCCTTCATCAATGGAAGATGGCTATATTTATAGAGGAGAGGAGGAGGTTGGAATCCCTACAATAGTGGAAGGGAGGCCTTATCCCTTGGGAGGTTTCCCATAAGGTGGAAACAAGAGGCCAAAGGAGAAAGGTCGTGGTTATTCAGTCGAAACCACTCCTCATGACTCATCCACGAAGTTGTTTTAATTGAAACTTCGCCTCTTTTTTAAAAAAACTTTCCATAATCCGATTGGTGTGAGTGCTTAACTGGGACAGAGTGCCAACTGGCACAGGCTCAGTGTTAATTTTCCTCATTGGCGCGAGGACATAACGGGCTACCAACGCCAAGGAAAAAACAAGTGTTTTTAGGGGTCTGCTCAGGAAATGATCAACAGAAGGAATGTTGTCCTCATAAAAAGGGATGCAATGATGGTATTTGCAAGGCATGACACTGCTTATTTATCACATAAATGAACCTCCAATGGGCGAGATGGGGATTGCATGGACGGTGACAAATTAATGTGTAACAGAGGCCTGAGAGAGTGAGAGGGGTGAAATTCTTTACGAGAACGTGTCCAACTAAAAACGCTGTCGTCAGAAAACCTGCGTAGGCAAGTACAAATGATATCTCAAATACATGATATATGCGGTATGGGCATAGCCATCTGTAACAGAGTATACAATAACCAGGATCCAAGGCATGGACGCAACCATCCATTAAGGATCGATAAATAGACTCAGGTATGGTCGTAGCCATCCAATCAATGAGTCATGTAACCAATCATGATAATCCACAAAATTGTAGCCTGGATTCTAACAGAAAAAACCCAGGGTCTTTCACTCCATCATGACCCGAACAAAGTATAAGTTCTAGCATGTGAATAAGTGAGCTGAAGTCGAACATGCAAGAACATCATCTGATTACCAGCTAATGATGAAAGCTATTAACAGACGCGAGAGGAACCACTAATAATGACAATGGCCCTCAAGGTAGTACAGGTGCAATCCATGGAATGTGAACAGTGAGCTGGCGTCGAACACCTTAGAATCATCCGATCGAAGGTCAATGATGAAAACCTTGTGTCGAATACGAAGAACCTGCCATTGAGGCATGCGGGCTCTAAATGGGAAGGGAGTCTCTAGATCAACTTCCTGGATAATGAGTTGAATTCGATAGGAAGTGACCTTGATTGAAGGTGGGCCATAGTGTTTCCCACATCATCAACATGAGACAGAGGAATATAATTCTTGTGAATCAGGACCAGATGAGAATTAGAGGAAAGTTGAAACTCGCAGAGGTCAACTTCTCTTGAACATATTGGCGGCACGACAGAGGATTTGGCAGTATTTGACATCAAAATATCAGAAGTCATGATGACGAGGCAAAGAGAAGATGAGAGCTCAAAAAGGATTGCCCAAACCCACGGAAGCAAGCAGAAAATGAGATGAGATGTCCCCAACTCGACACAAATACAGACAAGTGCCATGTTCAAGAGCGACATACTGCCGACATGATGAAAATACTGGTTCCATTTTTCCCCACCATTTCTGGCGAGTACCCCAATTATTTTTTAGAACAAGCTTGAAGGGGATAGCATATGCTTGTAATATAAGTTTGTCCTTCGGATGAATCCATCCTAGTACATTTAACGAGCCCTAGGAAGGAGGAACTCGAATATCATCATTATGACTGAATCCGATGTCTTCAGGGTTTAACGAGTCTGACAAAGGAAGAACTTGGTGTCTTTTCATGTTTAGAGAGTTTGAAAAGACAACAGAAAATTAAACTCCAATAGTCCCTTTTCGTAGATATTTCCTCAGATCCGAAAAGGTAGAAAACTTGTCTGAGAAAACCTCCTAGTCACGATAGGCTAGGGTATTCCTTTTTCATAAATAATCTATCCCAGCCTGAAAAAGGGGTAAACGTATACTGGGTAGATGTAGTTTCGTAGCCAATATAACGAGATCAAAAAGACAAGCGACTCAACAATCTTTTCAGTTTTCAAGAGTCAGAAAAGAGCTGAAAGTTGACTCCTCTTGGAGGAATGTGGCTGCCAAAGGTAGCAGCTTGGTTCCCGTGTGAGTGATGGAACTACTCAGAACAAGTAAAGGTTAAAAGGCTGGCTAACAAGACCACTCATTGCAGCAGTTCCTCAGGAACGGGTAAAACAACCAAGTGAAGGCGTATGATCGGCCAAGCAGAAAAGAACAATGGAATGAGAAAACCAAGGCTCATCTGGCAAAAAAAGGCTGATAAAATGGCAATCACAAGAGGTAAAATGGGAAAGGTTTCATTTTTACACAAGTTTGAAATCAAGAAACTTTGCTTGAAGTTGGTTTCATTTTTACACAAGCTTGAAACAAAGATAAACTATTCTTGAAACCGGTTTCATTTTTACACAAGCTTGAAACAAAAACAAGCTATGCTTGAAAAATTAAGCATGCCCACAACATGGTGACTCAATTTGAGGTACATGCCCCCCAAGCTTCAGTCCATTCACTTGAGTAAACATATGGAGGGAGTGAAGGTTCAAGTTACGAGATCTAATCAAAGACTCGAATTGAAAAAGAACGTGTTTCATTATTTTAATGAGGCTGACACATTAAAATAACTATCCTCAAGACACCTTGTTTCATGGTTTAAGGAGCTTGGCACAAGACAAGAAACTCTGCTCCGAAAACCTTGTTTCATTTTTTAAGGAGGTTGACACAAGACAAGGAACTCTGCTCCAATAGACCTTGTTTCATTTTTTAAGGAGCTTGACACAAGGAAGTGAACTCTGCTCTGACAGACCTTGTTTCATGGTTTAAGGAGCTTGACACAAGTAGATGAACCATGCTCCGACCAGCTTGTTTCATTTTTTAAGGAGCTTGACACAAGCAGATGAACCATGCTTCGACCAGCTTGTTTCATGGTTTAAGGAGCTTGACACAAGTAGATGAACCATGCTCCAACCGATCTCATCATAATGAACAAGAAGTCATTACTTCCAAGAGTTCCACTCTCGATGGAAGGAAAACATCCTGGAAGTCAGGACCCAATGCCCCCAGCACCTGATGCACAACGACACTATTACTGAGTACATGCATGGGGTAGGTAGCCACATATTTGACCTGCGGTGGGGCAGATACAACTGGTGGATAAAAACTAGGAAGGGATGATGGTGGGCTAGTTTCCACATCATGACCAAAGAATGAAAGCTGATCAATGGTCACGATCCTTCCTTCATGTGGAAAATAGACCACACGGAAAAGGGAGGAGACAAGCGCTCCCATGGGATAGGTGTAATCACGCCCCAATAGTATATTGAAATCCAAGGGGCCTGGAACAACCATCACATCCATATGGATGGTTTTACCTCCCAAAGTAACAGGTAACCTTGGAAGGATCCCTAATGGTTGACTAGTTCTTCTGTTAAATGCCAACAGATTCTGTGCAACAGGCACAAGAAGTGGCGAACCGAAAGCTTGCCAAGTAGTTGAGGATAGAACACTAATAGACATGCCTTCATCTATAACAGTGCTAGGTACGACCAGACCAGAGTTTTGTACTGTTATCTCAAAAGGCACATAAGACGGAAGGCGGTATCCTACAAATCGACTCCAGTCAAAGGAAGCGACCAAACTACTCGGAGGGGCTACCATCGAATCGAGATGGTCTTCCCCTAGTGTTAGGGAAGAAGAAGAAGCATCCTCAACGACCTCCATCACGGAGTCGGGAAGGGTATCCTCCAGGACCTCCATCACGGGAGGTGGAGGAGCCACTTCTTGAGTTACAAGGACAGCAGAATCTTTCTCCAAGCTTGAAGAATCTGAAGAAACAAGAAGAACCTGAAGGATGTGAGGTCCACTCTCAATGGAAAAGACTTGGTGCATCGCAGTCGGGGTCACTCCGACCGATCCCATGACCAAAGGTTTTTCGGTGATGGATTCCTGAATTTGAATTTCTGAGCGAGTGGGATCGAACAAGTATGAATCTTGACCAATCGTAGGATTAGTTGGTGGAGGACTCAAAGAAAGATGTTGGTAACCAGCTGGAAGGCACGACACAGAAACAACCGAGTTGTCCAAAAATCACTTAGCTTCATCCATATATGGACAAAGGTGAATGGCATGGTGCCCTTCACACAACTTACAAGGATTGGTGAGCTTACCCTGCTTCTTAGGAGCTTTACTAGCACTAGTTGAAGACGTGCCCCCAACTTGAATCCCGGAAGCCAAAGGCAACGGCGGATGACTGTTGGACCATACTTCAAGCACCTTGGGAATGCCAGGGCACTCTCGAAGAAGATGGTTTCCCGTGCACAATATGCAAGTGAACTTGACTTTCCGTGGAGGGTTGGAAGTTTTATCAAGAGGAGGTGCTTCGGAAGCAGTAGTTGCAGCCTTAGCCTCTCTTATTAGACTTATTATTCTTTTTATTCTTCTTCGTCTTCTTCGCCGCCAGGTTACTCAAATCCAGACTTTCACCGAGCGAAGTAGAAGAGGAGGATGCAGAAACAGGCGAAGAAGGGGAGAGATCTACCTTGGAATCAACATGATGTTGCTCAGGCAGAGGAACTGATTGAACAGTGGCCGAGACATTCAGAACCACAGAGGTGGAAAACAACCAAACAGGCAACCCAACAGTTAGCCCAGGAAGGGACAACGTTGCCATATAAGGAGCACCAACATTTCCAAAAGGAGGAAAAGGACCAGGATTCCCATCAGAGTGGATTCCTTGGTTAGTGAACTCCGGAAAAGTTTCCATCAGAAATGATCTTCAGAACAACACCCTAAGGAAACTAACTTTAACTAAGAATATTTCGTGGGCAGTTAATTTTTAAAACATTGAAACAAAACTATGATGTTTCATATTTTAAGAGTCGAGAAACATACAAAAGGTGACTCCATCGCTTTTAGATTGGAAACAAGCGTGAAAGGACAAGCGCTTGATGATCCTTTCAAATTTAATGAGTTAGAAAAGATCAAAATGACTGCTCTAGAACTCTAGGCAAAAGGGTGTACCAGATATCTGTGAACTACAATATACACCTTGGTTAAAAAATGAAAGAGAAATCAACCAAGGACTTGACGTACGTGCAGGTAATCTCCCCAAATGCTGTGTCCAGTGTATCACGGGTATAAGGCGGCAGACTCGACTTCCTACGGATAAAGGGTAGCAACCTAGTGGGGTCTCCCTTTATATACGTCACGGTATGGGGAGCACAAGTCTGTACTAGTACTGTCTAAAGCCAAGAGGCGAATGACAGCTACTAGGTTTAACGATGTCAAAACACGTTACTAGCCTAGACCTCTAAATATTTCGTTAATGTTTCAATGTTGCCTTAAGGTAAATTGAATAAATTTTAGTGTTTATCTTCAATTATGTTTCAATTTCAAGGCCCTACCGCATGTCATCTGACAGTCTCCTGTATGCAGCTATATGACGAAAGAAATCTTTCAATTCGATGAATTCTATCTAGTTAAGGGAAGAGTTTCAAACAATAATGCAACAAACAACAATACTGAAAATGAAACTTTTCCAAACTAGATGACTTTCACTATCCAAAAGTAATTTAAAAAATTCAACAATGCGAATTATGCAACGTAATCTATGCAAAATCCTC
Organism: Pinus albicaulis; assembly: GCA_034641835.2. Lineage (NCBI taxonomy): Eukaryota > Viridiplantae > Streptophyta > Pinopsida > Pinales > Pinaceae > Pinus > Pinus albicaulis. The sequence goes on along the minus strand of CM076579.1, from coordinate 823,945,133 downwards.
TTTTTTGAAAACTATGCAATTGTAATCTATGCACAATTTCCTTTTTCTTTTCAAATGATAAGAATGCACTCAATGCATTTTTCGATGAAATGAGAATCTACTTAATGCATACTTTTAATGAAAGATAATGCACTCAATGCAATTTTTAGCCTTCAATCATTAAACAATGTGATCTAAGTTCAATGATAAATCTCAAAAATAATTTTCATTGCAATGTGATCTAATGCATTCTAACGAAAAGAAAATTTTGAGATGAAAACTAAATAAACGCAAATCTTCTTAATGGAAGGATGAATGCAAAAAGGATGAAAAACCACACTAATAATGCAATCATTGTTTCAAAACACTTTGTAATGAAATTCCTCAAAAGGTGACAAGACATATGAGGTCAAACACAAAGAGGACTTCTAAAGCATGAGATCAAAACAAGGCATTCATTCCCTTTTACATCAAGCAATCATGGAGAGAAGACATTGCAGCTGAACAATGAGCAATGTAATCTATGCTCATACAGAGAAAATACCTGAAGGGAAAGACACACTGGTGAAGGATTTAGGGAAAAAATCTTAATTTTCACACACCCTGAAATTGGCACGACTTTTGTGGGTGAAACTAGCGCCAACTGGCATGACTTTCTCACTAACAACTAGCGCTAATGGCTAAATAGCGTGGGTTGCTAACTGAAAACAAGCGCCAATGCCTGAAAATGAAAAAAAAAAATTTCTCCCAACCAAGACTAGACTCACCACTTCAAGAAAAATCTAAAACAAACCCAGAAGAAAAGTACTGACCAAAAAAAAAAATTCGAACAAGGGAAAACCCTAGCACCTATAGGAAATGGTGCAACTGTCTGGCTGTGATCCGCGCTAGATAGGGGATGGCATGAGTGATGAACTGACAACCTGTGCCAATGGGAGCGACTGTCCGGGTGGAAACCGCACCAATCAAGCCAACCATGGAAATATGAAAATTCAGAAAAGCAGAGGTTAGATCTGATCCTCTAGGATTGAACAGAGGTTTTACACTAGAAAAAGGAAAACCAAAAGAGCTGATCAAGCAGACAAGACCAAAATCAACCAAAAAGACAAGACAAACTCCAATCAATGTCTCCCCAGCGGAGTCAGTTTGTTGGAGAGGTAAATCCCCTCTATGGACAGAGGCGATCCCTACTAGACTAGATCGGGTCTAGCAACAACCAAGTCACGCTAAGACGCAAGTTCCTAATTGAAAAATACCAAGATGCAACAAGAGGCCTACCTCAAGTCCTACGCTGCCATCGTTTGTGAAGAAGATGGCGCTTCCATCCCTTGCTTTGGAAGATCAAAATTCTCTGGCTCAATGCGATCAAACACCTGCACGTACAAGAAGAAACAACAAACAAACAAGCGTAAAACCTAATACATGCAATTATGTATTAGTCAAAGAAGATACAACTCATAACATAAAACATGAACATCTGAGTGGAACCATAATCGAAGTCACTTATTATTAATTAGAACAAAGAAAGATACAACCTGAGCTCTGACGCTGGATCTTCCCTTGGTGGGTCGACAAAGGAGTATGTCTCGGTAACGCTCGTCGGGACAAGGACAAGTCTCTCTCTCTTCGGATGTCTGACAATAATCTCCTTACAATTGATTAAGCTCTATTAGGGCTCCCAAGACTACTAAGGCTCAACCATTCAACCCCTTCATCAATGGATGATGGCTATATTTATAGAGGAGAGGAGGAGGTTGGGATCCCTACAATAGTGGAATGGAGGTCTTATCCCTTGGGAGGTTCCCCATAAGGTGGAAATAAGAGGCCAAAGGAGGAAGGCCGTGGTTATCCAGTCGAAACCACTCCTCATGACTCATCCACGAAGTTGTTGTAATCGAAACTTTGCCTCTTTTTTTAAAAAAAATTCCATAAACAGATTGGCATGGGTGCTTAATTGGGACAGAGTGCCAACTGGCATGGGCTTAGTGTTAATTTTCCTCATTGGAGCGAGGACATAACGGGCTACCAGCGCCAAGGAAAAAATAGGTGTTTTTAGGGGTCTGCTCGGGAAATGATCAACAAAAGGAATGTTTTCCTCATGGAAAGGGATGAAATGATGGTATTTGCAAGGCATGACACTGCTTATTGATCACATAAACGACCCTCCAATGGGCGAGATGGGGATTGCAGGGACGGTGACAAATTAATGTGTAACAGCCTTAAGGATAAAATCAGATATTTTTGATGGGCCAATGAGATTGCAAGTTTCACTAGGAGGTTTTCCCTCGTCTTGGCCTATATATTCCATGAGAATTCATTGTAAAAAAGGCTAAACATGATGAATAGAAGCAATATATGGTTATACAAGCTTGGAAGAAAAACTTTTCTCATGCATTGGATAGTTTCTTGAATGTTTTTGGATGATCAAGGAGGTCTGTTGTTGGATTGCTTGACTTGGTAAGATGGTATAGTGTCCCTCTCTGTTATGCTTCTTAGTTTTCATTCATAATTCCATGTTCTTGCTTGCTATAAGATAGTAGAGAATAGATTTGAGACATGCCCTTGGAGGCACCTCAAATTTCCTGTTTCTTTATAGCTTCTATGTTTTCTTCCTTCTTAGTCATATCAAAGAACCCTTGATTGCTCTTTGATAACTGCAGAAATTGTTTGCTTGTTTTATTTATGGTTTTATGCATGCTAAGTCTGATTAACGGTATGCCATGATTACTCATGGCTAGTCATAGTTCCACCTCTGAAACCTTTCTTTGATTATTTGATTGTCATTTGTTGAACTATGGAGGTCTTGCACTGATCTTTCCCTTTGCCTAAAACTATGCAATCTTGCTTTAAAAGTGCCTACTAGCTTTAAATACTATTCTTAGGTGTTTCCTCATAGTGATTTGAGTTTTTTGTTTGTCTTAAATGTAGTTCCCTGAAGTCTGATAGCAATTTCCTAAAGTTAGAGAGTCATATATCTCTATGTATTGCTTGAATGTTTATTTCCATGCATTGATCAGTTTATAGTTACATTTCTCATGATTAATGGTTAGCCCTACCATGTTTATGTTATATATTAAACTATTTATGTTTGAAATCCTTTGTTCTTCACAATTTTAATGTCCATCTCACTCCATTTTACCCAAAGATCCATTTTACCTTGAATCAAATCAACCCTTCAACAACCTTGTATCACCACCTGAAAGCTTTCTTGACCTTTTCGACTCCATAGCCCAGTTGATCTGACATCTTTTTACCTATCTTAGTCTTTGATCAGTTCATCCCTCATAACCTAAAAAAAAAACCAAAAACCTACTTCATAACTAGCCTAAAATCAAGAACACAATAAGAAAACACATAGATATCCCTTACACAAATAGAGAGAGCCCTCTCTGAGTCCAGGAAGGCTAGGTCCTTGGGCTCCAAAGATTGGTTTGATGTTACACTATCATTTGGCTTGCCGATTAGCCAAATCATGCGACCCTAACATAATGGCAATCATGGTGGGACTTTGAGTCAAAAAATCCTTGGTATCCCTGAGGATCTCTCAAAATCTCAGTCAAAAATAGAAAACTTAGGTATTGTCTGAAAAGTAGAAACTAGCTCCTTCACCATCTTAGCAAAATGTTGATTCAGTTATAGGAAACTCTTCCAAACCTCAGGGTTACATATAGGAAACTTAGAAAACCCCAAAATATCTCTAGATTGGTGTTTATCAATATTGGTGGTGGACCATACACATATACTCTCAAAACAACTAAAAATCCACTCGACGACTCCACTAGCCTCCAGTAGGCCTTACTAATTTGTTAAATTTTAGAATACTATCCGATCAACCACCTCATTGCCACACTAACATAATGGTGATCATGGTGGGAATCTAAGTAACAAACAAACTTAGATTCCTTAAACTTTCGAGTAGCCTTAATAATACTATCTGATTGACTTATCCCACCGCTCCCTAACATAGTGGCAATCACGGTGGGACCTTCCAAGTTAGTGACAATCTAAGTACTCCTTAGTAACTCTCGAAGTTTCAATCAAACTTAGAAAACTCAAGTTTTGTTTGAAGAGTAGAAGCTAGCTCTTTCACCATCTTAGAAAAATGATGATTCAGTTATAAGAAACTCTTCCAAACCTCATAGGCTACATAAAAACTTAGAAAACCCCAAAACATTCCCAGATTGGCTTTTCCCTAATTATTGGTGGTGGACCATAGCTACATCTCTACAAAAACAACCAAGTTCCACCTGGTGACTCCACTAGCCTCCAGTAGGCCTAAAAAATCCATAAAAAACCAAAAAAATTCATAAACCATACTTTTTCTATTGAATCATCCTTTCCAAAACTTAAAACTCATGGTGCACACTCTGTGATCAGTGACAAACTAAGTATAACTTAGCGATTCAGAAAAATTCACCTAAACATAGGAGATAAACATAAATAAACTTGCAAATAGAACCATTAGCTTGTCCAGACAGCCTAGCAAACTATTCAAATCAAGTGAATCACTCTTCCTTGCAAATATTCATCTCAAAGTTTGCTAGAAGACTTTTTCCCAAAAGAATATTTGATAGTTTTGGTGGTGGACCATAGTTCTCAAATAAATCCACCTGGCAACTCCACTAGCCCTCATTTTTTTTTTGACCATCCGTCACATTTAGCAAAAACCCCTAGAGAGGCCATCCATCCAAAACAACCACAAATTCCATCCTCTCTAAACTCTGAATACGAAATTTGTCTTCACAAAGGATCATTACCAAATCTCATCCAAACCCAAATCCCCCTATCATAGTAGATGACCCAGAGAAGATTCTGTTGCAAGCTTCCAAAACTAACAACCTAGCTACTGATAGGTCCATCTGTAAAGAAAGATCAGTACCTGAACACCTCACAGCCTTGCATGATTCCCCATTTGACTTGAAATCAGCAAAAACCATTTTTATAAGAAAGTCACAAAGTAAGGTAAAATTTGAGGATCTTGAGCCCTTAGATCTGCCACAGAGTCCTAGTAAAGAAGCCTCACCTACTACACCTCCCGATTTTCAGCTTCTCCATCACTTTGGCTCATACCACCCCAGATCTGCTCAAAATCAGATCACTAGCCCAAGTACATCTGCCACACCCATCCAAACCACTACTGTTCAAATCACCTCAGCTCATCCTACAAGCCCTCATTTTGTACATCATCCATTAGCTCCCACCATGGCAGCCTAGTATGCACCCTTGGTGTTGCCACACCCTTTCGCTCCTTTACAAAATGACTATCAATCCAAAATCTCGCACTTTACTGGAGTTGAGGCTACTACTGCTCAAAAACATGTAGATAGAATTAGCGATGCCTTTGAATACATGGAAATAGAAGACGAGACCATTAGAATGAGGATGTTCGCCCAAAGCCTGGGCAAAGAACCCAAAAAATGGTTTAAGAGCTTAACTCCAAACAGCATCCATGATCTCCCAGAACTTTACCAAACCTTCATAAATAAGTGGGAAATCTGAAAGAACCCCATTCAAATCCTGTCAGAGTATAACAATCTAAAACAGGAAAATGGGGAAAGTGTCCAGGGATAATGCACTAGGTTCAAAAATGTTTATAATGCCCTCCCACCTCACTTCAAACCTCCACTTGGCTCAGCCTTAGCAAAGTTCCCCGAAGGCTTCGACCCAGACATGACTTATCAACTAAGAGACAAGGACCCCCCTACCTTAGAGGAAATGCAAAAAGTGGCCATAAGTGTAGAAGCCAACTTAACAAAAAAAATAGCTAGGACCAGATCAGAAAGGAAAGTCACATACCGGGATGAGGTCTCCCCTTCAGCCCCTTCCTTAGATCCTAGAATAGATGACTTGGTTAGATCCATGGCGAAAATGTGGGAAAAGATGAATGAAAAGACACCTCTTAGGGACAACCAGGAAAACCCTCTAAAAAAAAACTGGAATCAAAACTTTAGGAGAGAGCAGCCCCAAAACAAGCCAAGGGAAAATGACCAACAAATTAGGCCACCCTTTAATGAAAATTATGTTGATTAGGATGAGAGGGATATAGAACCCATTGATGAAAATCATTTGAACCTTATAGGTTCTGATAACGAGAGTGAGGTTTACCTCATAGAAGAAGAACAAGCTTTCTTCTGTCCAAATCAAAATGAAACCAACTATGAAGATCCCAAAGACCCTGCCATAGATTTTTAGAATGCCATAATAGAGGCTCACATGCAGTATGATCTCAAAAGCAAAAGAAACTAGGACAACTCTAAGAAAGGTAGTTCGGACACTACTAAAACCCCTGATACCATCCTTAAAAAAGCAGTGGATAGCAGCAAAATTGTGGTCAAGAAAACTGACCAAAACAAAGATAAAGATATTTAGACAAGTCTTGGCTCAGATTCCCCTAGTACCTCCACCAAGATTCCCGATATGACTGTGTCAAACAAAATCCCAAACCAAAGTCAGCAAAGTAAGAACATAGAGAAAATCATGGCTAAAAAAATTGAAGCAAACCTGTCTAAACTACAAGCACCCTTCAGTTTTGAGGGACAGATTGCCAAAATAAATATTACCATGCCTCTCACTGAACTTATCGCCCAAAGCTCTTATAAATCCCAAGTTTTAAAGGTCTTGAATATAGGAAATGATGCAAACACCCTTAATCTAGCTGATGACACTCATGAAGTGTTGTTTGGTCCAAAAATAGAAGGGAAATTCCAAGAATGAACCACTCTTCCCTTTTACATCAGTTTGAATATCCATGACCAAATATTACACAATGCCATGCTAGACTCCGGGGCCTTGCATAATCTCATGCCAAAGGTTGTGATGGAAAGATTAGGCCTAGAAATCACAAAACCTTATAAAGACTTATATTCATTTGATTCAAGTAGAGTCAAGTGTCTAGGCTTAATCAAATATCTTTGTTTCATTTTGGCCCAAATACCTGCAAAACACCTGATCATGGACATAGTGGTAGCAGACATCCCCCCCAAGTATGGAATGCTTTTATCCAGATCTTGGGGAGCTAAGCTTAAGGGAAATATTCAACTTGATATGTCCCATGCCACTATTCTTGTGTTTAACCAAACCAGAATAGTCTATCGGGAATCGCACATGAAATATATGGTCAGCAGCCAAGAAAGGCCAGATAACATCCCAATGTACTCTTTGCATTATGATCTAAACTCTTTCATTTTACACACTGATGAAGACCTTGAAGAATAGTCAGAAGGATTTGAAACAAATTTAGGCCCACCACATCAGCTACCCTAAGTTCTCTATGATGAACTGGACACTCAAAATTATCATGATCATAAGAAGTTATGTCTTGAGGAAAGAGAGTTCATTCCTCTTGAAACATAATTAGAAAAAGAAGCACACAACATTATATGACATCAAGAAAATTGCTCAAACTATAGGAAAACATCATAAATAACATCAGGAGACTTTTTCAGAATAGAGGCATGAGAAGACTTGCATATCACAAACCTTTTTGGAAATCAGGGGTAGGGGAGCTTAATGTTCTTACCATACCTTAAAAATTTACCATCTCATAACTCTACCCCTTCAAATGAAACTTTGACTGTAGCCATAATGACTAAAGATCCAGAAAAAATGTCTGATAAACTTCTTATGAAAGGATATGATGACTGCAGCCCAAATATACTTGAGTTTCTTGAACTGGATAATATTCTTTCACTCCACCAAAAACTTAGAACTGCTAGAATTTGCAATCTTGTTCAAAATACTACTTTATAGAGAAAACAGTGAGAAACACTATGGCACTACCATCACTCTAAGAAACAACTTCAACAAAAGAAAATACAAAAATCTTGACCAAACAGTCGTTGTCAAACATAAAACAACTGGTCATAGGATCTGTTTTGATTTTAGGAATACTAATACACACCTTTGTGACAGAAATTTTGTCCTTCCTATGCAATACCATGATATACCAATGATAAGTGCTTTTAATCATGTGTCTTTGCAAGATGATTTTTCAGGGTATTTCCAAATGATTCCTTTACAAAGCGATCAGCTCAAAGAATTTTTCAAGTATGCTGGAAGTGGTTCCATTTTCAAACCCAGAATTACAAAACCACCGGACACCAAAAAGATGATCCTAAAAGCCATGTTTACAGTCCTGAATTTCTGCATTTTGATGTACCTTGATGATGTCATCATATACTTCGAAAATGACAAATAATATCTGCATTATTTGAAAAAGATATACAGCAAAATAAGGAGTGGGAATCAGAGGTATAAAGAGGTACATTGGGAAGATACTAGGTTGTTCAGAGATTCATGCATGAATCCTTATGTCATGCTTGAAAGAGAAAATTTTCCAAATTTTTCTTTTCAAGAGCTGAGTGGACCAAGAGTGGTAGGAGATCCTTATGAAGATAAGATGCTTAAGTTTCACAATTTCCAATATTTCTGAGTTAAAAAATTTTCAATCATTGTATATACCATTGTTTGAAAAAAAAAATCAAAAACATAAAATTCAAAAACAATAGAAAATTAGAAAAGAGGGCAGTTTGAAAAATAGAAAGAAAGCCCCATGTTCCAAAAAATAGTCATTCTGAAAGCGCAAGTCTAAATGCCGCTACTAGTGCTCAAATGTCTTGTTCAATTATCTAGCCTAATCATAAATGAACATGTTTTAAATTTATTTGCTAATAATTTAGTGAGAGGAAAAGATATTCAATATTGTGTAAGCTTGAATTATCAAAGAAAATAGATTAGGAAAAGATACTGGTTCCACATGCTCAAAACAAAACCAAAGAGGAAAGCAGGCATGAAAAACAAACTATGTATCCTAGCCCTGATTTTATAGATTTCATTTTATGAAAAATAAAATTTGTGTGCAGATTGTCTTTATTGCCACAAGAACATGACAAATCAGACTGTCTAATCCTGATTTGGTCATTTTTCAATTTCATGTCGTAGATTGGAGAACAAAATCCTATCAAATAGCTTAACCTTGAAAGTTGATCCAGCATAGGTAGAGAAACAAAGGAGTTCATCAGCTTAATTTGAACTCCCGACGGATATAAGTGTAGAATTAGATAGTTTCATTTTTCAAAAATATTATTTTAAAGAGTTGCTAGTCCAAATGCACCCGAAAGAAGAAAAAATGTTAGGAAATGTAGCGGGGTAGGTAGAAATGTCTTTGATGCTAATCATGCTGTCAATTTTCAGAAATAGCATCAAGGAAGAAAGAAATTTGCGCTAATGGATAAAGGCACTGGTCTTCAAATAACCTAGATCTAAAATTCTGGACACCTCCTGAAAAGGAGCTGCCCTCCCCAAATGGAGCCACTGTTAGTCATCGGTATTTTTCAACTGTTAATGATGACTAGTTTTTAAATACAAGTTTTCTAGCAGTTGATCTCCAATTTGTCAGCTAGAAAACACCCATAAACATTTTTCCCTCTTACCTCCTCAATCAGCCTATGATGAGAAAAACCTAATCGTCAAGCCCTATCTAGTCTCATTCATACAAACTTGTCCATCAGCTCCAAAGATAATACTCCAAATATGTCAAAAAAGTCTCCCCTAAGTTAGGTAGTGGCGCTTTAGGCATTCCTCCCTTGGAAAACTATCCCAAAGCCAAAAGAACCTCTGTCTAATATCAACCAGTCATAGATAACCTTCCTATTCTACAAATAAAGCTTGATACACCCTTAAGACGTGCCACTAACAAACCTTGATGTCTCAACAATGCATAAGCCACAATTCAAACTGATATTAGGTGGATTTACAGTGTTCAATGTCTTTTCCAAAAGCAGAAGTGTACCAGTGTTCCAGAAGACTTCTTTCAACTTAACATGAGAAGATAACTGCTTCTCATGTGGTTTTGAGCCTAGGATGCAAGTACTGGACAAAGAGGTATTTCAATGAGCTCCTGCAAAAACAGTCAAAAGGTTAGTGACTTAAAAAAAATTCCATAAACAGATTGGCACGAGGACATAATGGGCTACCAGTGCCAAGGAAAAAACAAGTGTTTTTAGGGGTCTGCTCAGGAAATGATCAACAGAAGGAAAGTTTTCCTCATGGAAAGGGATGCAATGATGGTATTTGCAAGGCATGACACTACTTATTGGTCACAGAAACGACCCTCCAATGGGTGAGATGGGGATTGCAGGGACAGTGACAAATTACTGTGTAACAACTATGGGGTCAAAAAGGTCAAGAAAGCTTTCAGGTGGTGATACAAGGTTGTTGAAGGGTTGATTTGATTCGAGGTAAAATGGATCTTTGGGTAAAATGGAGTGAGATGGACATTAAACTTATGAAGAACAAAGGATTTCAAACATAAATAGTTTAATAGCTTACATTGACATGGTAGGGATAACCATTAATCATGAGAAATGTAACTATAAACTGATCAATGCATGGAAATAAACATTCAAGCAATACATAGAGATATATGACTCTCTAACGCCAATCTGTTTATGGAAATTGTTTTAAAAAAAGAGGTGAAGTTTTGATTACAACAACTTTGTGGATGAGCCATGAGGGGTGTTTTCGACTGAATAACCCTGAACTTCCTCCTTTGGCCTGTTGTTTCCACCTTATGGGGAACCTCCTAAGGGATAAGGCCTCCCTTCCACTATTGTAGGGATCCCAACCTCCTCCTCTCCTCTATAAATATAGCCATATTCCATTAATGAAGGGGCTGAATGGTTGAGCCTTAGTAGCCTAAATAGAGCTGATTCATAGTAAGGATATTATCATCCGACAGCCAAAGAGAGAGAGACTTGTCCTTTTCCCGATGAGCTTTACTGAGACATACTCCTCTGTCGACCTGCCGAAGGAAGATCCAGCATCAGAGCTCAGGTTGTATCTTTATTTGTTCTGATTAATAATAAGCGACTTCGATTATGGTTCCACTCAGATGTTCGTGTTTTATGTTATGAGTTGTATCTTCTCTGACTGATACATAATTGCATGTATTAGGTTTTACGCTTTTTTGTTTGTTGTTTCTTCTTGTACGTGTAGGTGTTCGATCGCATTGAGCGAGAGAATTGTGATCTTCCAAAGTAAGGGATGGAAGAGCCATCTTCTTCACAAACGATAGTAGCGTAGGACTTAAGGTAGGCCTCTTGTCGCATCTTGGTATTTTTCAATTAGGAACTTGTGTCGTAGCATGACTCGGTTGTTGATAGACCCGATCTGGGCTAGTAGGGATCACCTCTGTCCACAGAGGGGATTTACCTCTCCAAAAAATTGGTGAATCCACTGGGGAAAACCTGGTAGCCCATCGGCGGACCAGGAAGACCATCTCAGTTCAATGGAAGCCCCTCCAAGTAGTTCGGTCGCTTCCTTCGATTGGAGTCGATTTGCAGAATACCGCCTTCCGTCTTATGTGCCTTTTAAGATAATGGTACAAAACTCTAGTCTGGTCATACCTAGCACTATTATTGATGAAGGCACATATATTAGTGTTCTATCCTCAACTACTTGGAAAGCTTTCGATTCGCCGCCGCTTGTGCCTGTTACGCAGAATCTGTTGGCATTTAACAGAAGAACTAGTCAACCGTTAGGGATCCTTCCAAGGTTACCTGTTACTTTGGGAGGTAAAACTGTCCATATGGACATGATGGTTGTTACAGGCCCTTTGGAATTCAATCTGCTCTTGGGGCACGATTACACCTATGCCATGGGAGTGCTTATCTCCTCCATTTTTCGTGTGGTATTTTTTCCACATGAAGGACGGATCGTGACCATTGATCAGCTTTCATTCTTTGGTCCTAATGCGGCAACTGGCCCGCCATCATCCCTTCCTGGTTTTTATCCACCCGTTGTATCTACCCCACCGCAGGTCAACTATGTGGCTACCTACCCCGTGCCTATACTCAGTGATAGCGTCGTTGTGCATCAGGTGCTGGGGGCATTGGGTCCTGACTTCCAGGATGTTTTCCTTCCATCGAGAGTGGAACTCTTGGAAGAAATGACTTCTTGTTCATTATTATGAGGTCGGTTGGAGCATGGTTCTTTTCCTGTGTCAAGCTCCTTAAAAAATGAAACCGGGTCTGGTCGGAGCAGAGTTCGTTTCCTTGTGTCAAGCTCCTTAGAAAAATGAAACAAGGTCCATTGGAGCAGAGTTCCTTGTCTTGTGTAAAGCTACTTAAAAAATGAAACAAGGTTGTCGGAGCAGAGTTCCTTGTCTTGTGCCAAGCTCCTTAAACCATGAAATAAGGTGTCCTGAGGATAGTTATTTTAATGTCTCAACCTCATTAAAATAATGAAACATGTTCTTGTTCAATTCGAGTCTTTGATCAGATCTGGTAAAATCCCAGTCAAGTCTTTCTTAGATCTCGTAACTTGAACCTTCACTCCCTCCATCTGTTTACTCAGGTGCATGGACTGAAGCTTGGGGGGAATTTACGTCGAATTGAGTCACCATGCTAGGGGCATGCTTACTTTTTCAAGCATAGTTTGTTTATGTTTCAAGCTTGTGTAGAAATGAAACCGATTTCAAGCATAGTTTATCTTTGTTTCAAGCTTGTGTAAAAATGAAACCAACTTCAAGTAGAGTTTCCTGATTTCAAGCTCAAGTAAAAATGAAACCTTTCCCATTTTACCTCTTGTGATTGCCATCTTATCAACCTGTCTTTGCCAGATGAGCCTTGGTTTTCTCACTCCATCATCACTATCTGCTTGGATGATAATATGCCTTCACTTGGTTGTCTTACCCATTCCTGAGGAACCTCTATAATGAGTGGTATTTGTTAGCCAACCTCTTAACCTTTATTTTTTCTGAACAGTTCCACCATTACCGAAACCACTTGCTACCCTTTATACCACTCGTTCCTCCAGGAGGAGTCAACTTTTAGCTCTTTTCTAACCCTCTAAACATGAAAATATTTTCGAGTCCCTTATCGTTTCGATCTTGTTAACGTGGCTACGAAACGACATCTATCTGGTATACGTTTACCCCTTTTTCGGGTTGGGATAGATTATTTATGAAAAAGGAATACCCTAGCCTATCGTGACTAGGAGGTTTTCTCAGACATAGTTTTCTACCTTTTTGGATCTGAGGTACTATTTACGAAAAGGGATCATTGGATTTTACTTTTATGTTGTCTTTTCAAACTCTCTAAACATGAAAAGACGTTGAGTTCTTCCTTTGTTAGACTTGTTAAACCCTGATGACATCGGATTCAGTCATAATGATGATATTCGAGTTCCTCCTTCCTAGGGCTCGTTAAATGTACTAAGATGGATTTGTCCTAAGGATGAAATTATATGACAAGCATATGGTATCCTCTTCAAGCTTGTGTAAAAATAAATAGGTACTCGCCAGAAATGGTGGGGAAAAATGGAACCAGTATCATCGTCGTGTCGGCAGTATGTCGCTCTTGAACATGGCACTTGTCTGCATTCGTGTCAAGTTCGGGACATCTCATCTCATTATTTGTTGGCCTCCATGGGTTTGGGTAATCCCTTTTGACCTCTTATCTGCTCTTTTTCTCGTCATCATGACCTCTAATATTTTGATGTCAAATACTGCCAAATCCACTATCGTAACACCGATATGTTCAAGAGAAGTTGACCTCTGCAAATTTCAACCTTCCTTTGATTCTCATCTGGTCCTGATTCACAACATTATTTTCCTTTGTCTCACATTGATGATGTGGGAAACACTATGGCCCACCTTCGATCAAGGTCACTTCCTGTCGACTTCAGCTCATTATCCAGGAAGTTGATCTAGAGACTCCCTTCCGGTACCTTGGAGCCTGCATGCCTCAATGGCAGGTTCTTCGCATTCAACGTAAGGTTTTCATCATTGACCTTCGATCGGATGATTCTGCGGGTGTTTGACGCCAGCTCACTATTCACATTCCGTGGATTGTACCTATATTACCTTGAGGGCCATTGTCATTATTGGTGGTTCCTCTCGCATCTGTTAACAATTTTTATCATTGGATGGTAATCAGACGATGTTCTAGCATGTTCGACTTCAGCTCACTTATTCACATGCTTGAACGTGTACATTGTTCAGGTCGAGATGGAGCGCAAGACCCTGGATTTTTTCAGATAGAATCCAGGCTGCGATTTTGTGGATTATTATGATTGGTTACATGACTCATTTATTGGATGGTTGTGACCATACCTGAGTCTATTTATCGATCCTTACTGGATGGCTACGTCCATGCCTTGGATCTTGATTATTGTTTACTCTGTTACAGATGTCTGCACCCATACCACATACATATCATGTATTTGAGATATCAGTTGTACTTTTCTATGCAGGTTTTCCAACGGTAGTGTTTTTAGTTGGACACGTTCTCGTAAAGCATTTCACCTCTCTCTCTCTCTCGAGCCTCATGCTTTAGGGGGCATCTATTACACAGTAATTTGTCACAGTCCCTGAAATCCCCATCTCGCCCATTGGAGGGTCTTTTATGTGACCAATAAGTAGTGTCATGCCTTGCAAATACCATCATTGCATCCCTTTCCATGAGGACAACTTTCCTTATGTTGATCATTTCCTAAGAAGACCCCTAAAAACACTTGTTTTTTCCTTGGCGCTGGTAGCCTGTTATGTCCTCATGCCAACGAGGAAAATTAACACTAAGCCCGTGCCAGTTGGTGCTCTGTCCCAATTAAGCACCCATGCCAATCTGCTTATGGAAAGTTTTTAAAAAAAAGAGGCAAAGTTTCGATTATAACAACTTCGTGGATGAGTCATGAGGAGTGGTTTCGACTGAATAACCACGGCCTTCCTCCTTTTGCCTCTTGTTTCCACCTTATGGGGAACCTCCCAAGGGATAAGGCCTCCCTTCCACTATTTTAGGGATCCCAACCTCCTCCTCTCCTCTATAAATATAGCCATCTTCCATTGATGAAGGGGCTGAATGGTTGAGCCTTAGTAGCCTTAATAGAGCTGATTCATTGTAAGGATATTATCGTCAGACAACCGAAGAGAGAGAGATTTTTCCTTGTCCCGACGAGCTTTACCGAGACGTACTCCTCTGTTAACCCACTGAAGGAAGATCCAGCCTCAGAGCTCAGGTTTTCCCCAATGGAAAACCTGGTCTTCCTTTCAGTTTGCCTCCGCTTGTACCTGTTACGCAGAATCTGTTGGCATTTAACAGAAGAACTAGTCAACCGTTAGGGATCCTTCCAAGGTTACATGTTACTTTGGGAGGTAAAAACATCCATATGGATGTGATGGTTGTTCCACGCCCTTTTGATTTCAATCTTCTCTTGGGGCGCGATTACACCTATGCCATGGGAGCACTTGTCTCCTCCATTTTTCATGTGGTCTGTTTTCCACATGAAGGACGGACCATGACCATTGCTCAGCTTTCATTCTTTGGTCCTAATGTGGCAACTAGTCTGCCATCATCCCTTCCTGTTTTTTATCCACCCGTTGTATCTGCCCCACCATAAGTCAACTATGTGGCTACCTACCCCATGCCTGTACTCAGTGATAGTGCCGTTGTGCATCAGGTGCTAGGAGAATTGGGTCCTGACTTCCAGGATGTTTTCCTTCCATCGGGAGTGGAACTCTTGGAAGCGATGACTTCTTGTTCATTATGATGAGGTCAGTCGGAGCATGGTTCTTTTCCTGTGTCAAGCTCCTTAAAAAATGAAACCGGTTCTGGTCAGAGCAGAGTTCGTTTCCTTGTGTCAAGCTCCTTAAAAAAATGAAACAAGGTCCATTGGAGTAGAGTTCCTTGCCTTATGTCAAGCTCCTTAAAAAATGAAACAAGGTTGTCAGAGCAGAGTTCTGTGTCTTGTGCTAAGCTCCTTAAACCATGAAACAAGGTGTCCTGAGGATAGTTCTTTTAATGTGTCAACCTCATTAAAATAATGAAACACGTTCTTGTTCAATTCGAGTCTTTGATCAGATCTCATAAAATCCCAGTCGAGTCTTTCTTAGATCTCGTAACTTGAACCTTCACTCCCTCCATCTGTTTACTCAGGTGCATGGACTGAAGCTTGGGGGGCATGTACCCTTAATTGAGTCACCATGCTAGGGGCATGCTTACTTTTTAAAGCATAGTTTGTTTCCGTTTCAAGCTTGTGTAAAAATGAAACCGGTTTCAAGCATAGTTTATCTTTGTTTCAAGCTTGTGTAAAAATGAAACCTTTCCCATTTTACCTCTTGTGATTGCCATTTTATCAGCCTGTTTTTACCAGATGAGCCTTGGTTTTCTCACTCCATCGTCACTATCTACTTGGCCGATCATATGCCTTCACTTGGTTGTTTTACCCATTCCTAAGGAACCGCTGTGATGAGTGGTCTTGTTAGCCAGCCTCTTAACATTTACTTGTTCTGAGTAGTTCCACCTGTTATCACTCAGGTTTTCCTAGAAGTTGTGTAAGAGGAAATTATACCCAAGGTAACCACAAACCAACCTTCAGATGCAGAATCTAGCCAATCTGCATCCAGAGAGGGCTCTCTCTTTATGATTTATCTTTGTTCTTAGAAGGTTTTAGGCTAGTTATAGATCCAAGAGTTTGTTTGAAAAATGGTGGAATCCACAAACTAAGGGCAAGGTTGAAAGTTTTTAGTCCATTGGGCTATGGAGTCAAAGGATGGCTTTACTAGATTTAGGCTACCTGGCTGATCTTCAGACTCTGTCTATAGCTTATAAATCAAACAATAGTATCAATAAAATGATTCAGGTCCCCAGTATGGTCGCCACTATGTTATCACTCAGGTTTTCCTAGAAGTTGTGTAAGAGGAAAATATACCCGAGGTAACCACAAACCAACCTTTTAGATGCAGAATCTAGCCAATCTGCATCCAGAGAGGGCTCTCTCTTTATGATTTATCTTTGTTCTTGGAAGGTTTTCGGCTAGTTATAGATTCAAGAGTTTGTTTTGGGAAAATGGTGGAATCCACAAACTAAGGGCAAGGTTGAGGGCTTTCAGTCCATTGGGCTATGGAGTCAAAGGATGGCTTTACTGGATTTCTATTCTAAACACAAGATGGTATTACAGGGTAAGATAGCTAGACAAAGAACAATCCTTAAAATTTAAAGTGAATGGGATGATCTTGAAGGGATGAAAGGCAGCTAAGAATCTTTCACCATGTTCAAAAGAAAGAAATGAGATGACTACAAACAAAGAGCAATGAAGAATTCTTTATTATAGTAATCAACAATGTTTAAATTAGCAAAGCAAGAGCATTTAAGAATTCATGCTTATAACTAATTTAGAAGAAAACATTAAGAACAACCACATTTGAAATCAGAGTACAATTAAGAAAATTCTGATTCAATCCTTTATGTAAATTATTCAGAAATGGACATGATGATATTATAAACTAATATAGTATTTCAGACAAAAGGGTAGAAAAACTTATTGAACTGTAGTCCAACACATGAATCCTGCAACAAGTCCAGTGCTTTAAATCGTCATCCAGTAAGCCACGAATAAATTTCTCCAAAATGCTTTTATTCCTAAAATCTCAATGTTACAACAGAGTAATAGAATCCCCCCTCAATACTCTCTTTGAGGGTTTATTTATACACTAAATAATTGAAAATATCTCACACTATCCTAGCCCATATTTTGGGGTGACTAAGGATTAATTTACAAGTAAACAGGAGACAAATGGTCTCGTAGATAGAATAATAAGTAACTGCTTATGTGCTGTTTCCTTTCTTTATGGATGTGCTGGAGGCAAGTGCTGAAAAAGGGCTTGTTGCTGTCTTCTGGAGTAATTTCTTTGCTTGTTTGATACTCTTTGTTTTTACGGATACTCTTTAACCTGTGTAACTGATACTCTTTCATATGTACTCATTTTTATCCTTTACTTGATAGTAAAGATAAAATTCTTATCCTGAAAATAACTTTTACAGAATTTCCAACATTTCATTCCACCATTGATTATCTGGTATCATAGTCCTTTTGAGCTTTCTCAATGTCTCATCTGCTTCTGTGAGTTTGTAAAAGGTGGGCTCATTAGGAAATAGATACTTTATTTCATGTTCCAAATGAAATAAATTCCTCACTCTATCATAGATGTTTCTCCCTGTTGGTAATGTTGATTGTGGTAAACTAGGAGAACAAGCAGCTGTATTTTGAGCATGAGCATTTATTTTCTTTATATAGGTTTCTAAGTCCATTATTTGATCCTCCAAGAGCATAGGACTTGGTAACCCACTGTCCAACAAAGCTTGAAATTTCTCTCTGAAAATATTGATATCAACCAAAATATCTGTGCACTTCCTTTCTAAATTCTGCATGAAAGTTCTCTTGATGAAAACTCTCTTTATTTCTAAAACTACGCCGGTTCTGTCCTCAATCCCTAATACTGCAAGCTGTTGTTTTGTCCTGGTGTTCAAAAATTGAATGAGCTGATTGGCCTGCTCAGGCCCGCCTCTTAATTCATTTCTGGTTCTGTTTATTTCTTCTTGGGCTATTTTAACCAACTCATTTTGTTCAAAAATAGCTTGAATAGAGGGCCAAATACCCTTTATTAACTCAATGATGTTACCCCAAAGAATGTCATTTATTTCCTTTAAAGGCTTCTCCAATGAAAGATCTTTTTCCAAAGCCTGAACCAATTTTTCTAACCTTTTTATTTCCCTGGTGTTATCGGCAGCTGTCTTTTTAGATGTATCATATTTTCCCTCCAATTTTACTAATTGCAATTTCGTTGTTTGGAGTTTTGTGACCCTTAGTTGTAGACTTTCCATCTGTTTTATTAATTCATCAGAACTCAAACTAGAAGTGTTTACCTGGGATGGCTGTGTTTGCTGACCTGTTGTTGTAGTACCTGTTGTTGATGTCTGCCTGATAGTTTCCTGTTCCTGCAAAGCTTGTTCCAATTCCTTCTTCGTTTCACTTAGTCGCTCAGTCATATTTAGGAGCAACTCCATTATTTCTTCCTGTGAATTCCCTTTTAGAACTTCTTGGGTCTGAGGGTGCCTTGAGGCTGGCAATTTTAGCTGCTTTCTCAGTGCAGTTATGTCATCATCTTTCTTCTTTATTAATGCCTCAATACTTTTAATGTCTTTGGGGTTGTGACCCAAACCAATGATTATGTCTTCTAAAGACTTTATTCTATTATCTTTGGCCTGTGAAGAGGCCTTCTCAATTTGCAATTGTGCAGTTGTGTTATTCAAAGAATCCTGCAGCATTATAGCTGCCATGGCCTTATTGGTAAGAGTGGAATATACCATTTCCCCAGTTTGTCTGTGTAGCTCTATCTGGTCCAGAGGATGGATATCCTTTGCCAAAACTTCAAAATTTGTCCTGATGTAGTCAGCTGCAGTAATGGGTTTTGGCACCTTTGATTTAAAACGACTCATTATCATTTTGCGTTGTGACATGTCAAATGCTGACATTAGCCGTTCTTGATTATGGGGAGCCATTTTCATATATTGATCATATACCTTCATTTTTAATGGATCATTCTTTGCTTTAATATTAATGAAGGTTCTTTTAATATCCCCTGTGTCTGTCTTTGGTGGTCTGAAAGAGGATACCTTAGTACTTAATTGCTTTTGTAAAGCTTTTCCTTTCTGTCCTGTGTTTGTTTCACTAACTGTGCCAGTTAGTTGACTGTCTTCCCTTCCATCATCAAATACTTCATCTATGATTTCCACATCTGGAAGTGGATCTGATTTATGTTTTTTAGTTTGATGTACCTGTGAGGTCCCTTTTGGAGGTGTGGTATTTGGAACCTGCCTCTTCTTTCCTATTTCCACATTTAATGGAGTTTGCAACTCTGGAACTTGTGTGTGCTTTGCCTGTGTGGGAGAAACCTGTGATTGTTCAGGTGCTTTGGAAGTTTGTGGTTTCTCTGCCATGACCAACGTTTCAATGACCTGGATTGCAGGTTCCTTTCCTTTGCCCTTTGATTCTGCTGCAACTGATGAACTGCTTTCCTGTAATGTGTGCTGTAGAGTTGCTGCTGAAGAAGTGCCAATGTAGGGTACCTGCACTTGACCATAAGATTCTAGGTCAAAGTTCTTCTCAACATCTTTCATAATTTTATTCATTTTGTCAGCTTCACTTTCTTCCTCAACAAGTCTTCCTTCAACCCATTCTTCTTGATTGGCATATTGTTCTAGATCAGGAATCTCGTGGTGTATATAAGGGGATGATTTATTCTTTAATCTCTTTTCACAAATAAAACCAAATGGGTCATAAGGAATCCAACGGAAAGATGTTTGGAACTTTCTTTGTAATATATTTTATGCCTCTCTCTCGGCCTCCCTAGAGTTGGAGATGAAAGGACCTAATTGAATTTTGATCCTTAATTGAGCTTTCTTCTTTACACTACAAAAATGGATCACATCTGAATTGTTCATTTGCCTGAAGTATTCCAAGGCAAAAATCCTCATGGGCACATATCTTGGTAACCTGAATGGATGTAATTCACATCCATAAATTCTGATGACTGTATGGTTTTGATACAAATACCAATCCCCAACTTTATAAGTCCTTGAAAGTTGCAAGGTCTTTCTAATTTCATTACTGAGCCTTGGGGGAGGAATTCCTGTTAACAAAGTTGTTGCAGGATATACAAACTGATCAATGAATTCAGTGTAGGAATAGGGAGAATCAGAGGAAGAATGAATTATGGGGGACCAAAATATGACTGACCTGGGGTTTCCCTTGGCATCAAGTTTTTGCACAGGGAAAGGGAACTTTTCTGAATGATAGTAGATAATGAGATGATAGATGACTGAGGAATATTTAAAAACTTTTTCATCATCTAGCCTCATGAATTGATCATGGATCTTGTTGGCTATGAAGGAGGCAAAGTCATATTTAATCTCAGGAGGTTGCCCAGGAGTAAAAATGGATAGCAAAACCAAGGTTATCTCATCCACATATTCACTGGTGTTGAATCCCAAGACAAAAGATATCATATTTACAATGAGCCTTCCCAATATATTGAAATAATAAAAACCATAGGGAGGAGACCCTTTTGGCTGATGCTCAGGCAACATGAAATTCTGACACATGGATTTTAGCTTTTCTGGGGTTAATTGCCTGGTCTTCTCAATCAATTCTTCCATGGACAATGGTGCTAGTTCTTGGTCTGGTTCAAAGTGTAACATGGCATTGATAGCCTGGGGAGTAATGAGAAACAAAACACTTTGATCAGGAGCTATTACAGCCCTTTGAGTGGGATCATAGTTTGAATGGAAATAATGGATGATTTGTGGGAAATAAATGACTGAAGGGATGAGATACCTTAAGAGATTGGATTCCCACAACCCTATAAGATCTTGCCCCTTTGAGTATTCGTCTCTGCAGCGACAATAACTCAATAGGGGACTTTCATCAAAATGCAAGTCTTTAATTTGGAAATCTTTATCTACCAAAGGTAAATATTCCAATTCACGGTGAGGGGCATTCAGTGGAGTGATATTCAAAGCTGCCGGGGCCTCCATTTTGGTTCTTGTGGATTCAAAATGGAGGTTTCTGGTTTTCTTCATAGGCCCGGGCGCGATTTCTAAAATGAAGGAAATTAATACAAATGCAGTTTCAGGGAGCCATTGCACAGTTTTAAAACCTCTGGGGGAGATCTCAGTGATGAGTTTTAATTATCAATTCAGTAGAAAACATGGAAAACAGATTTTCTATTGAAGTTCGGGGCGTTGTGAGATAAATACCTGTTCTTGGATGAAAATTGGCTTTTAACAGGTATCAGGCGATGGCGGGAGTGTACTCGAACACAAGTGCAGTGGAATCTTGGAGCGAAATCAGATAACACAGTAAATTTCAGTGGAAATTCGAAAATCGTAGCAGAAGGCGCTGTTGTTTTCAATAACGAAAATAACGGAAAAAACACGAAAACTGGCTTTATTTACAAGTTAAAGGGTTTTTTAGTTTTTCGAGGAGTGACGTCATAGTAGTACGGGCTGACGTATGCAGGGTCGAGCGGTAAGTGGTAAACGGTAAGCGGTGATCCTGCACTGCTTATGAGCAAAGGCGGTATTAATCGCGAGGGCAGCGATTCCACAAAGTTGCTGACGCGTGGACGGGTGACTAGTCAAATACCACTAATCCCCCGCTGGTTAAAATGCTGACAAGGGATGGGTAGCGGGGTGAACGCTAGCCGTAGATCTTACAGTGGGAGATCGGACGGCGGAAAGGACGCATAGATGGTGGGGTTTTCGTGTGCGGGCCCGGCGGGTTTTAAAACACAATTAACTCTATTTAAACATCCCGGGGGGCATATAATAGGCGGAAAGGTATTATTATTAGTTAATTCAGATAATTAACTAATTCCATGGTTGTAAAGGAAATAGGGGTCGCGGTGGGGTTAAAATGTCGGGTGAAATGCCAAGTGGATGAGCCACGTTGGCGCGGGATTTTCCAAAGTTTAGTTTCGAAAACTTCAGGTTTTATTTATATTTTTGGGTTTAAACATATATATCGTATGTTTAAAGTTTTATTTTTCATATATATGTTTTTATTTTATTATATGGTAAATTAAAAAATGTAATTAACTTACCATAGGGGCGGGTTTATGGTATAATGATAAATTTAACCAAAGGGCGTATAGTGGGTTTTTATGTTAATGCACGGGGAAATAATTACTTTGGTTAAACTTTATAATAGAGGGGTTTTTGGGGTATTTATAAAAAATGAGTTATATACTTAGGATAGGGCATTTTACTAGGGATTTAGTAAATAGAGTTAAACATTAATATGACAAAGGGACAAGGGAACTCAAAACACTTTGCACATCTAAGAAAGTGATAATTTTTGAAGTAAATTGCAATATCTCATCTTCAACACTTAAATTTAGAATAGTAAGTTATTTTGAGGGATTTTCATGGAATTTTGCATGATTCTCCCAAGTAAAATTGGATTTTACTTAGGAAAAAGTTTAAAGTGAATGATTATAATGATGAATTATCTCAAATACTTAGGTCTTTTTGATCATTAGGCCGAGGGTCCGGTCCCTCCAAAAGTCAAGGAAATGCCTTGAGCCCTTTTGATCTCCAAATACCTTAGTACTTTTGGGGGAAATTAGTAAAACCTTTGAGGGGAAAGTGATGAGGGAAGTTAATGAGTTTGACTTTGCTTGCTGTGATTTTCCAGTGTATTTCCTGCTTTAGTATTTGTGATGAAAGTAAAGGATCAAAAACATG
The DNA here is from genome assembly GCA_034641835.2 of Pinus albicaulis. NCBI lineage: Eukaryota > Viridiplantae > Streptophyta > Pinopsida > Pinales > Pinaceae > Pinus > Pinus albicaulis. The sequence goes on along the minus strand of CM076579.1, from coordinate 823,922,073 downwards.
TAGCAGCATCATTCATCAGATAAAACTTTGCAACCATCTACCTACCCTATCTACTACTACCATTTTCTCTTCTTTATTAGGGTGCATTTAGACTTGCAAACCCTTTTCAACCTTTTCTTTTTACATGATAAATCTATCTATTTCTACCCTTATTACATCTAAGGGCTCAGATTAAACTGTTGAGCACCTTTATTCACTCTACCTATCTACTCATCTACCAAGATTAAACTGATTGGTCAGATATTTATTCTCTAATCTATAACATGAAATTGAAATATGAGTAAGTCAAGTTTAAACAGTTTGACTTATTCATGAATTGTGGCAAAGGTTTGACAAGCTGCACACAATTGCTTTATTGCAAAAATGAAATAGTAGTGGCATTTGGATTTGCACACTTTCCTTGGTCTATTTTTTGTTTGGGGTTTATTTCTTTGTCTCTTTTGACCATTTTATTCTTTTTACCCTTTGATTTTTCTTTTAGGGTATACCCTCTTTACATTTTTAATTTTTTTTTGATTTTTTGGTTTTTCAAGAATATGGAACACCTTTGCTCAAGAAAGAAGGTTTGAACATATTCCATAGTTCAATCAAGACAATCATGAAAAATGAAACCTATTAGTATAGGAGTCTAACACTGGCTCCACTTGGGGATGGCTTTTCCTTGTGAAAAGTCAAGAACAGCAGGTCAGATGCCTCAAAATGTCTACAAACTGAACTTTGTAATCTTCCTTCTTCTGGTAGCTTTATTGTACATATGATAGTGAACTTTTGAAGATTAGGGCCTTCACTTCGGGCTTCAACTTCAAGAGGTCACCATCCAATCAAAACTGCAATAGAAAAAAGGATATATTATGTACAAGTTAAAAAAAATCAAAACATTCTAGTAAATGGGATCAAAATAATGCTTGAGCATTCGACCATTGACTGGTCCTTCTTCAACTTCTGAATTGTCCAACTCCTTCAAAAAGTAGGTGTTGTTTCCCTGCAAGGCATGAATGATATAAGGCCCTTTCCACAAGAAATCAAACTTTCCATGTTTCCCTTTTTCTTCTCTTCTAGAATCCCATCTTAGGACTTTATCACCTAGTTGAAAATCTTCTGCTTTAGTCCTTTTATCAAACATTTTCTTTAGCTTTTCCTGCAAGAATTGTGATCTTTGGTATACCTCTTCCCTGGTTTGTTGCGGGTGGATTGTTTGATTAATTCTTCTTTGAATGTCATTTGGCTCCACTTGAGCCTCCTGAAGTAATTTCATAACAGGAATTCCTAAAGATGATGGGAATCTTGCTTCAATGCCATAAACTAACTCATATGGACTAGTCCCAATTGATTTCTTAGTTGTAAGTCTGTCTGCCCACAATGCATTGGTCAGTTTCTTGTGCCAATTCTTTTTGTTTTCTTCCAATAATTTTTTGATGATATTGATAAGGCTTTTATTAGAGGATTCTGCTAGTCCATTACCCTGGGGGTAATAGGCTGTCGAATGGCCTAGAGTAATATGATATTTACTACAGAAACTGATCATTTTCTTAGATTTAAATGCAGCAGCATTGTCTGTTATAATCTTTTCTGGACAACCAAATCTTGAAAGTATGTTGGTTTCTAAAAACCCAATAATCACAGAATCATTGGACTGTCTACATGGGATGGCTTCAATCCATTTAGTGAAGTAGTCTGTGGCAGTTAAAATCCATCTATGTTGCCCTGAAGAAGGGGGATGAATTTCTCCAATAAAATCTAATCCCCGTTGTTGAAAAGGTCTTTCCGTGGAAATTGGTTTTAAAGGCAGAGGTAACAACTTTCTTTTACCCTCAAATATCTGACATTTATGACAAGTTGTTACAAATTTCTTAACATCAGAAAATAAAGTTGGCCAGTAAAAACCAGCCCTTAAGATTTTGTCTGCAGTTGATTTCCAGTAGAGATGTCCTGCACAATCCCCTGCATGAAATTCATTAAGCACTTTATCAGCTTCATCTTTTAAGAGACAATTCAACAAGATTCCTTCATGATTTTTCCAAAATAAAGTGCCATCTAAAATACAATATTTCAAAGATGTCATTTTTAAAAATCTTTGCTTGGTTCTGGACAACCCTGGAGGAGCTTGCAGGTTTAATAAAACATGAATTATATCAGTATACCAGGGTGAATCTAAGAAAGCTTGACTGATCTGAGGAGTCGCCATCTCCTGCTCGTTATCCAGTTCATTGATGTCTAAGGCTTGGCAATTGGTTTTTGTCATGAGTTGTGCTAAACCTTGGCCTTTTATAAGTTTTGTTGGCTTAATCTCAATATCATATTCTAAAATGGTAGCTATCCACTTACCTCGTTTACCTTCAATGCCATCTTGAGTCAAAATATCTTTAACTATTGCATTAGGCACATAAGCTATCACATGAGAATATAATATGTAGACTCTGAAATCTTTGATTGCTTTTACCAATGCAAAAGCCTGTTTTTCCATAATATTGTATTTTAGAGATGCATCCCTCAGTGCTTTACTAAAAAATGCTATTGGCTTTTCACACCCCTGGTCATCTTTTTGAAGTAAAACAGCTGCAACAGTATGTTCAGAAGAAAATGAAAAAATAATAAAGTCTCTATCAAATTTAGGACTGGTCGGAACTGGTGTCCTTGTTAAAGCCATTTTAATTTCCTCGAATGATTGTTTGGCTTCTACAGTCCAGTCAATGCTTGAATCTTTCCTCAACATGTTAGTCAGTAATCTAAGTAACTCTGCTAGACTAGAAATAAATCTTCTCAAGAAATTAATTTTTCCTATGAATGCTTGCAACTCTTTTATGTTTCTGGGGTGTGGTATTTGCAAAATTGCTTGAATTCTTTCTGGATCAATCCTAATGCCATATTTAGAAATAATGTGCCCTAAGAGCTTTCCTTCTTCCAAACCAAACAATGACTTCTTAGGGTTTAAAGAAATTCCATATTTTCTGCACTTTATAAATACTTGCCTTAAGTGATCTAAATGTTCTTGATCTGTTTTAGAAAAAACAGTCAAATCATCTAGGTAAATTACCAGAAAATCATGTATTTCTTTAGCAAAAGCAATATCCATTGCTCTTTGAAATGTAGCTCCTGCATTCTTGAGCCCAAATGGCATTTTGACATATTTAAACGTACCCCATGGTGTTGTGAATGTTGTTTTATCCTGATCATCAGGATGAACCAAAATCTGGTTGTACCCTGAAAATCCATCCAGTAGTGATATTCTCGAAGATCCTACAACCCTTTGTAGAATGTGGTCCATTTTCGGCAGAGGATAGTTGTCTTTTAAAGAAACTTTATTCAAATTTCTTAAATCGACACACAATCTAATTTCTCCTGTCTTTTTTCGTGTTGGTACCAAGTTAGAAACCCATTCTGAGAATCTGATAGGAGCTATAATCCCTGCTTCAAACATCCTTTTGATTTCCTTTTCAATTGAGGGTAATAAAACATGATTTATTCTTCTAAGCTTTTGTTTAAAAGGTTTCTGGTCTGGTTTCAAAGGTATAGTGTGTTGAATGATGGATGTATCATAAGATTTGAGGTCTTCATAACTCCAGGCAAAAACATCCTGGAATTCTTTTAATAGTTCAACATATTTAACCTTTTGGTCTTTTGGAAGAGATTTGGACAACTTGACCATTTTGGGATTTTCTGGGGTTCCTAAGTTGCATTCTTCCATATCAGCCTTCACAGGTTCCATTTTAGGTCTAAATGGAATATCATTTGAGTCAAACAGATCTTCCAAAGGAGTTAATCCTTTGGGAAAATGATTATCTTTTAAATTAATGATTTCTGTCTCATCTTCTATGATCTCATCAGATTCCATGTGTTTCAAATTTTGCATGTCCTTTTCGGTGAATGTGGTTGGATGCAGCATATGAATTGAATTTTCTCTTGAAATTTCTATTTTTTGTTCTTTTCCTTGATCAGATTCATCAATAGTTATATCCTCATCTATATTACAGTTAGAAAACTCATTTTGAAGTGTCAAAAAATTATTGATTTGATTGTTATTCACAAATACTTTCCAATTCAAAAGATTATCTGGTATAGCAGGCCTATGCCTAATTTCAGCTGAAAACTGATGATTAGGGTTGAAAGGTAACTTGCATGTACTAGCAAACATTGCTAAACTGTGAGCATGCAAATTTTGTTTCCTGGGAATCTTGGCAAGTTGGGCTTGTAAAAATGTGTTGAGAATCTCTACAACTGTCTCTCTGTATTGTTTCAATCTCATGTCTTTTGTTGAACATTCTCCTTTAATCTGTTGAATGATTAGTTCGGAGTCTCCTATGATTGATACCCTAATAGCTCCTAACTTCTTGACATGTTTAAGTCCTAATAAAAGAGCTTCATACTCTGCCATGTTGTTAGTGCATTTGAAATTCAACCTATAAGCATGACCCTCTGCATAATTGTTCTCAACATTATGTAACCAAATCCCAGCTCCTGCCCCGAGTCTATTTACTGAACCATCAAATTCTAAATGCCATAAGATTTCATGTTCATAATCTTCATCAATTGTTTTAAAGTGTTTCTTGACGGGAGCTAGTTGTTTAGTTTCTTCAGGTATTTCTTGATCATCTGTTGTTTCTTTGTTTTCAGAGATTTCTTCAATTTTAACAGTGGTTTTGTTTATGACTTCCAATTCTGGAGCTTCTATTTCAGTAGGGAGATCTAACTCAGCATTGTATAAAATAAAAGAATCCATGTCAGAATGTACAGAGTAAACAGGGAAGTTTTCAGGCTTCTCATGGCTACTGAATAAGTACTTCATCAAGGTTTCTCTATATAACCTTTTAGGCTGACCAAATACTGAAATAGTTGCATATGACATGTCTAGTTGAATAGATCCTCCAAGTTTAGCACCCCAAGATCTAGACAATAACATACCATATTTAGGTGGAATATCAGCAACTACTATTTCCATTAAAACAGACTTAGCAGGGTATTGTACCAAAGTAACACACAGATCTTTAATCAAACCTAAACATTTTACCTGACTGGAATCAAATGAAAACAAATCTTTGTACGGTCTGGTAATATCTAGATTCAATCTTTCCATTACTTCTTTTGGCATCAAATTGTGAGATGCTCCAGAATCAAGCATTGCATTATGGAGTATCTTATCATGAACATTCAGGCTTACATAAAATGGAGGAGTTCCTCCACTTTCTGGTTTGCCATTAACTTCAGGGCCAAAAAGAAGTTTGGGTTGATCATCAAGAATGTTTACTGAATCATCCAATCCAGTAATGTTAATGTTTAGGGACTTGGTAATCTGACTTCTATAGACATCATGTTTAGCCAATTATGATAAAGGAACAGCTATCTTGAGTTTGCCTATTTCAGCCTCTAGATTGAAAGGTTTTTCTGTTTGAGTTTTAGTGTTTTGCACAGTTGGGTTTTCTCTGTTTTTTGGGTCTTCAATGTTTTTCTCTTTTTCATGAATGAAGTTTTGTTTTTAAGATGTTTCTGGACTAACCTCTACTAATTCTTCTACTTCTCCTATAGAAGGAAAAGTATTAGACTGTTGTTTGTTGTTTGGTTGGTTGTCAGAGACATCTTCAATTATTGGATTTGAAGGGTTGGGAGTTATCCTAGACAAAATTTGTACAGGGGGAGTGTTTTGTACAGGAGGGATGCTAGTTTTACCTTTGACATTTTGTTTTGCAGTTTTCTGTTTGCTATTCTCTGGCACATCAATCCGTCTACTTCTCAAGTTGTACTGTTTATGAACCTCATAAATTGCTCTGTCATAGCCTTCCTTGAAATCAAAAGTCTCACCTGAATGAGTTTGGAATGTTTCAAGGATGTGATTCTCTTGATCATCCTGGGATAGGAAAACCTCTGGTTCATTTTTGTCATCTGTTACATTGTTTATTTCTACATCTTCTGTAGGTTCTTCAGAAGTTCAACCTTCAACAAAGTTTTCTTGGAAAGGTGGCCTAATGTTCTGGTCAGGAACATTCTTTCCACTATTTTGATTCAGATTCCTCCTAAAGTTCGGGTTTCTTGCAACATTCTGATTGTCAGTAGAAGACTTTCTCTCAATGGTTTCCACTCTGTCTCCTAATATTTCCATACCTTTAATGATTACAGCCAGCTTCTTTTCAAAAGCTGAAGGTTCTTCATTCATAGGCATTCTTCTTTCTGCCCTAGCTCTGGTTCGTTTTTCTATCAGATTTGCTTCTACACTCACCACTATGCTTTGCATTTCCTCTAGTGTTTGAGGAGCTCTTTCCCTGAGGGAATAAGCTATATCAGAGTCAAAACCATCTGGAAATTTAACTAATACAGAGTCAGGTGGGGGTCTTAGGTTTTGAGGTACTGTATTATATGCTTCATTGAATCTTATGATGTAATATTGCACTGTTTCGTTAGGTCTTCTTCTTAATTTCTCAAATTCTGATAGGATCTGAAGAGGATCCTTATTTTTCTCCCATCTGTTCAAAAATGCCCTATACAAAGCTTCTAAATCAGCAATACTGTTCGGGGCAAGAGCCCTAAACCAAGTTCTAACTTCTCCAGTAAGAATCTGAACGAAAATTCTCATTCGGATATTATCAGTATCAATCTCATAAAACTCAAAGTAATCAGTCATCCTTTTGGTGTGTTGTTGAGCTGTGTAAGTACCTGATCCATCAAAAGGTGTGATCTTACTCTGGTAATCCTGAGGTAAAGATGGAGGGTTGGCTGGTAACTGTAAAGGGGCATATCGATTAGCCATTGGAAGATAAAGTGAGGTAATAAGAGTTGATGGTCTGGCAGGAGGAGATGGAGGAGTAGAAGGGATAACAGGTGTTTGAAAAGTTTGAGAAAAAGTGACTGAACTTGGAGATGCTTCAGTAATCACAGAAATGTTTGAACTTTCTTCAAAGGTTTGCTCAGACTGAATAGAGTTATGCAATTCTCTGTCAAGATGATGTGAAACAAATCTGTATTGCAAATCTTCAAAGAACAATGGATCTGGAACTAATCTAGATAATTCAGTTTCAGAAAAATTCACAAACAAAGATGTTTCAAATCGTGCATCGAAAGGAATGTCATCAATATATATAATTTTCACAGGACAAGATGCAGATCTAGAAAGTGGTCTAGAACTTCCTGTACTCTCCTGACTTCCTCTTTCAGAACTTTCTTGACTTCCTTGTCTTCTAAGAATCCTAGGAATCAGATTTGGATTTTCAAATATTGGTGGTGGATTGGGGTCAGGGTTTGACCTAGTGTGTCGAATCCTTTCTGAAGCCAGTTTTCCTAGGCTATGTGTTTTTTGAATTTTTGATTTTAATTGAAAGAATAAATACAACTTCTACAAATTCTTCAAGAAATAATGATATATGATTAAAATTTTCTCAAAGATCTGTTTAAACTAGAGAATCTGATTGGATATTTTGAAACTAAAGTTCAGTATATAAGCTAAATCAGAGATAGACTGAAGCAACATTTATTTACTTTTGCAATTGCAAAGCAAAAGCAATTTCAAAGGCTACCTGGCTTATCTTCAGACTCTGTCTATAGCTTATAAATCAAACAATGGTATCAATAAAATGATTCAGATCCCCAGTATGGTCGCCACTATGTTATCACTCAGGTTTTCCTAGAAGTTGTGTAAGAGGAAAGTATACCCGAGGTAACCACAAACCAACCTTTTAGATGCAGAATCTAGCCAATCTGCATCCAGAGAGGGCTCTCTCTTTATGATTTATCTTTGTTCTTGGAAGGTTTTAGGCTAGTTATAGATTCGAAATTTGTTTTGGGAAAATGGTGGAATCCACAAACTAAGGGCAAGGTTGAGGGCTTTCAGTCCATTGGGCTATGGAGTCAAAGGATGGCTTTACTGGATTTCTATTCTAAACACAAGATGGTATTACAGGGTAAGATAGCTAGACAGAGAACAATCCTTAAAATTTAAAGTGAATGGGATGATCTTGAAGGGATGAAAGGCAGCTAAGAATATTTCACCATGTTCAAAAGAAAGAAATGAGATGACTACAAACAAAGAGCAATGAAGAATTCTTTATTATAGTAATCAACAATGTTTAAATTAGCAAAGTAAGAGCATTTAAGAATTCATGCTTATAACTAATTTAGAAGAAAACATTAAGAACAACCACATTTGAAATCAGAGTACAATTAAGCAAATTCTGATTCAATCCTTTATGTAAATTATTCAGAAATGGATATGATGATATTATAAACTAATATAAAACTTCAGACAAAAGGGTAGAAAAACTTATTGAACTGTAGTCCAACACATGAATCCTGCAACAAGTCCAGTGCTTTAAATCGTCATCCAGTAAGCCACGAATAAATTTCTCCAAAATGCTTTTATTCCGAAAATCTCAATGTTACAGCAGAGTAATAGAATCCACCCTCAATACTCTCTTTGAGGGTTTATTTATACACTGAATAATTGAAAATATCTCACACTATCCTAGCCCATATTTTGGGGTGACTAAGGATTAATTTACAAGTAAACAAGAGACAAATGGTCTCGTAGATAGCATAATAAGTAACTGCTGATGTGATGTTTCCTTTCTTTGTGGATGTGCTGGAGGTAAGTGCTGAAAAAGGGCTCGTTGCTGTCTTTTGGAGTAATTTGTTTTGCTTGCTTGATACTCTTTGTCTTTACGGATACTCTTTTAACCTGTGTAACTGATACTCTTTCATCTGTACTCATTTTTATCCTTTACTTGATAGTAAAGATAAAATTCTTATCCTGAAAATAACTTTTATAGAATTTCCAACATTTCATTCCACCATTGATTATCTGGTATCATAGTCCTTTTGAGCTTTCTCAATGTCTCATCTACTTCTGTGAGTTTGTAAAAGGGTGGCTCATTAGGAAATATATACTTTATTTCATGTTCCAAATGAAATAAATTCCTCACTCTATCATAGATGTTTCTCCCTGTTGGTAATGTTGATTGTGGTAAACTAGGAGAACAAGCAGCTGTATTTTGAGCATGAGCATTTATTTTCTTTATATAGGTTTCTAAGTCCATTACTTGATCCTCTGCGAGCATAGGACTTGGTAACCCACTGTCCAACAAAGCTTGGAATTTCTCTCTGAAAATATTGATATCAACCAAAATATCTGTGCACTTCCTTTCTAAATTCTGCATGAAAGTTCTCTTGATGAAAACTCTCTTTATTTCTAAAACTGCGCCGGTTCTGTCCTCAATCCCTAATACTGCAAGCTGTTGTTTTGTCCTGGTGTTCAAAAATTGAATGAGCTGATTGGCCTGCTCAGGCCTGCCTCTTAATTCATTTCTGGTTCAAAAATAGCTTGAATAGAGGGCCAAATACCCTTTATTAACTCAATGATGTTACCCCAAAGAATGTCATTTATTTCCTTTAAAGGCTTCTCCAATGAAAGATCTTTTTCCAAAGCCTGAACCAATTTTTCTAACCTTTTTATTTCCCTGGTGTTATCGGCAGCTGTCTTTTTAGATGTATCATATTTTTCCTCCAATTTTACTAATTGCAATTTCATTGTTTGGAGTTCTGTGACCCTTAGTTGTAGACTTTCCATCTGTTTTATTAATTCATCAGAACTCAAACTAGAAGTGTTTACCTGGGATGGCTGTGTTTGCTGACCTGTTGTTGTAGTACCTGTTGTTGATGTCTGCCTGATAGTTTCCTGTTCCTGCAAAGCTTGTTCCAATTCCTTCTCCGTTTCACTTAGTCGCTCAGTCATATTTAGGAGCAAATCCATTATTTCTTCCTGTGAATTCCCTTTTAGAACTTCTTGGGTCTGAGGGTGCCTTGAGGCTGGCAATTTTAGCTGCTTCCTCAGTGCAGCTATGTCATCATCTTTCTTCTTTATTAGTGCCTCAATACTTTTAATGTCTTTGGGGTTATGACCCAAGCCAATGATTATGTCTTCTAAAGAATTTATTCTATTATCTTTAGCCTGTGAAGAGGCCTTCTCAATTTGCAATTGTGCAGTTGTGTTATTCAAAGAATCCTGCAGCGTTATAGCTGCCATGGCATTATTGGTAAGAGTAGAATAGACCATTTCCCCAGTTTGTCTGTGTAGCTCTATCTGGTCCAGAGGATGGATATCCTTTGCCAAAACTTCAAAAATTGTCCTGATGTAGTCAGCTGCAGTAATGGGTTTTGGCACTTTTGACTTAAAGTGACTCATTATCATTTTGCCTTGTGACATGTCAAATGCTGACATTAGCCTTTCTTGATTATGGGGAGCCATTTTCATATATTGATCATATACCTTCATTTTTAATGGATAATTCTTTGCTTTAATATTAATGAAGGTTCTTTTAATATCCCCTGTGTCTGTCTTTGGTGGTCTGAAAGAGGATACCTCAGTACTTAATTGCTTTTGTAAAGCTTTTCCTTTCTGTCCTGTGTTTGTTTCACTAACTGTGCCAGTTAGTTGACTGTCTTCCCTTCCATCATCAAACACTTCATCTATGATTTCCACATCTGGAAGTGGATCTGATTTATGTTTTTTAGTTTGATGTACCTGTGAGATCCCTTTTGGAGGTGTGGTATCTGGAACCTGCCTCTTTTTTCCTATTTCCACATTTAATGGAGTTTGCAACTCTGGAACTTGTGTGTGCTTTGCCTGTGTGGGAGAAACCTGTGATTGTTCAGGTGCTTTGGAAGTTTGTGGTTTCTCTGCCATGACCAAAGTTTCAATGACCTGGATTGCATGTTCCTTTCCTTTGCCCTTTGATTCTGATGCAACTGATGGACTGCTTTCCTGTAATGTGTGCTGTAGAATTGCTGCTGAAGAAGTGCCAATGTAGGGTACCTGCACTTGACCATAAGATTCTAGGTCAAAGTTTTTCTCAACATCTTTCATAATTTTATTCATTTTGTCAGCTTCACTTTCTTCCTCAACAAGTGTTCCTTCAACCCATTCATCTTGATTGGCATATTGTTCTAGATCAAGAATCTTGTGGTGTATATAAGGGGATGATTTATTCTTTAATCTCTTTTCACAAATAAAACCAAATGGGTCATAAGGAACCCAACGGAAAGATGTTTGGAACTTTCCTTGTAATATATTTTCTGCCTCTCTCTCGGCCTCCCTAGAGTTGTAGATGAAAGGACCTAATTGACTTTTGATCCTTAATTGAGCTTTCTTCTTTACACTACAAAAATGGATCACATCTGAATTGTTCATTTGCCTGAAGTAATCCAAGGCAAAAATCCTCATGGGCACATATCTTGGTAACCTGAATGGATGTAATTCACATCCATAAATTCTGATGACTGTATGATTTTGATACAAATACCAATCCCCAACTTTATAAGTCCTTGAAAGTTGCAAGGTCTTTTTTATTTCATTACTGAGCCTTGGGGGAGAGATTCCTGTTAACAAAGTTGTTGCAGGATATACAAACTGATCAATGAATTCGGTGTAGGAATAGGGAGAATCAGAGGAAGAATGAATTATGGGGGACCAAAATATGACTGACCTGGGGTTTCCCTTGGCATCAAGTTTTTGAACAGGGAAAGGGAACTTTTCTGACTGATAGTAGATAATGAGATGATAGATGACTGAGGAATATTTAAAAACTTTTTCATCATCTAGCCTCATGAACTGATCATGGATCTTGTTGGCTATGAAGGAGGCAAAGTCGTATTTAATCTCAGGAGGTTGCCCAGGAGTAAAAATGGATAGCAAAACCAAAGTTATCTCATCAACATATTCACTGGTGTTGAAGCCCAAGACAAAAGATATCATATTGAGGATGAGTCTTCCCAATTGATTGAAATAATAAAAACCATAGGGAGGAGGTCGCTTAGGTTGGTGTTCAGGCAACATGAAATTATGGCAAATGGACTCTAATTTCTCTGGGGTCAATTTATTAGACTTCTCAATCAATTCTTCCATGGACAGAGGTGCAAATTCTTGGTCAGGTTCAAAGTGTAGCATTTCATTGATGGCCTGGGGAGTAATGGGGAATAGAAAACTTTGGTCAGGGGACATTACAGCTCTCTGAATGGGATCATAGCTGGAATGGCAATAATGGATGATTTCTGGGAAAAAAATGACTGAAGGGATGAGATACCTTGGGAGATTGGATTCCCACAACCCTATAAGATCTTGCCCCTTTGAGTATTCGTCTCTGCAGCGACAATAACTCAATAGGGGACTTTCATCAAAATGCAAGTCTTTAATTTGGAAATCTTTATCTACCAAAAGTAAATATTCCAATTCACGGTGGGGGGCATTCAGTGGAGTGATATTCAAAGCTGTCGGGGCCTCCATTTTGGTTCTTGTGGATTCAAAACGGAGGTTTCTGGTTTTCTTCACAGGCCGGGCGCGATTTCTAAAATGAAGGAAATTAACACAAATGCAGTTTCAGGGAGCAATTGCACAGTTTTAGAATTGACCCAAATGCAGTTTCAGGGAGCAATTGTATAGCTTTAAAACCTCTGGGGGAGATCTCAGTGATGAGTTTTAATTACCAATTCAGTAGAAAATAGGGAAAACAGATTTTACATTGAAGTTCGGGGCGCTGTGAGATAAATACCTGTTTTTGGACGAGAATTGGCTTTTAACAGGTATCAGGCGATTGTGGGAGTGTACTCGAACACAAGTGCAGTGGAATCTTGGAGCGAAATCAGATAGCACAGTCAATTTCAGTGGAAATTCGAAAACCGTAGCAGGGAGCGCTGTCGTTTTCAATAACGAAAATAACAGAAAAAACACGAAAACTGGCTTTATTTACAAGTTAAAGGGTTTTTTAGTTTTTCGAGGAGTGACGTCATGGTAGTACGGGATGACGTGTGCAGGGTCGGGCGGTAAGTGGTAAGCGGTAAGCGGTGATCCTGCACCGCTTATGAGCAAAGGCTATTTTAGTCGGGAGGGCAGCGATTCCACAAAGCTATTGACGCGTGGACGGGTGACTATTCAAATACCACCCGTCCCCCGCTCGTTAAAATGCTGACAAGGGATGGGTAGCGGGATGAACGTGGAGCGTCGATCTGTAGAAAGGAGATCGGACGGTGGAAGGTACAGGGAGCTAGCAGGGTATTATTGTGCGGGCCCGGCGGGGTTTTAAACACGTTTTAACGTTATTTAATCATTCCGGGGGGTATATAATCGGCAGAAAGGTATGATTATTAGTTAATTCAGATAATTAACTAATTTCATAGTTATGAAGGAAATAGGGGTCGCGATGGGGTTAAAAGGTCGGGTGAAAAGCTAGGTGGATGAGCCACGTTGGCGCGGGTTTTTCCAAAGTTTGGTTTCGGAAAACTTCAATTTTTATTTATATTTTTGATTTAAACACATATATCATATGTTTAACATTTTATTTTTCATATACATGTTTTTATTTTATTATATGGTAAATTAACAAATGTATTTAACTTACCATAGGGGCGGGCTTACAATATAATGATAAATTTAACCAAAGGGCGTATAGTGGGTTTTTATTTAAATGTGCGGGGATATAAATACTTTGGTTAAACTTTATAATAGAGGGGTTTTTTGGGTTATTTATAAAAAGGGAGTTATATACTTAGGATAGGGTATTTTACTAGGGATTTAGTAAAAATAGAGTTAAATGTAAATATGGCAAAGGACAAGGAAACTCAAAATATTTTTGCACATCTAAGAAAGTGAAAACTTTTGAAGTAAATTGAAATATCTTATCTTCAACACTTAAACTTAGAATAGCAAGTTATGATGAGGGATTTTTATGGAATTTTGCATGATGTTCCTAAGTAAAATGGGATTTTACTTAGGACAAGGTTAAAGATGGATGATTATAATGATGAATTATCTCAAGTACTTAGGTCTTTTTTTATCATTAGGCCGAGGGTCCGGTCCCTCCAGAAGTCAAGGAAATGCCTTGAGCCCCTTTGATCTCCAAATACCTTAGTATTTTGGGGGGAAATTAGTAAAACTTTTGAGGGGAAAGTGATGAGGGAAGTTAATGAGTTTGACATTGCTTGCTGTGATTTTCCAGTATATTTCCTACTTTAGTACTTGTGATGAAAGTAAAGGATCAAAAACATGTAGCAGCATCATTCATCAGATAACACTTTGTAGCACCATCTACCTACCCTATCTACTTAACACTACCATTTTCTCTTCTTTATTAGGGTGCATTTAGACTTGTAAACCCTTTTCAACCTTTTCTTTTTACATGATAAATCTATCTATTTCTACCATTATTACATCCAAGGGCTTAGATTAAACTGTTGAGCACCTTTTATTCACTCTACCTATCTACTCATCTGCCAAGATTAAACTGATTGGTCAGATATTTATTCTCTAATCTATAACATGAAATTGAAATATGAGTAAGTCAAGTTTAAACAGTTTGACTTATTCATGAATTGTGGCAAAGGTTTGACAAGCTGCACACAATTGCTTTATTACAAAATGAAATAGTAGTGGCATTTGGATTTGCACACTTTCCTTGGTCTATTTTTTGTTTTTGGGGTTCATTTCTTTCACTTTTTTGACCATTTTATTTTTCTTACCCTTTGATTTTTATTTTAGGGTATACCCTCTTTACATTTTTTAAATTTTTTTGATTTTTTGGTTTTTCAAGAATATGGAACACCTTTTCTCAAGAAAGAAGGTTTGAACATATTCCATGGTTCAATCAAGACAATCATGAAAGATGAAACCTATTGGTATAGGAGACTAACAGGTTCAAAATACAAGAGATTTGATCATGACAAAACTCAAATTGAACAAGAACGTGTTTCATTGTTTTAACGAGGTTGACACACTTCAGAACTATCCTCGAAGCAGCTTGTTTCATTGTTTTAGGAGCTTGAAACAAGAAGAAGAACTATGATCCAAAGAGCTCAAAGGAGCAGGTTCAGGTGGTGGATAACCAAATACAAAAGTCTTGAGACAATTAGGCATGGCCTCTCGGTTGGGCATGAACTAGGAACGATGATGTATATCGCTCCATGACGGATCTTCAAGAGACATCGTTTCAATGATAGTTTCATCAGAGGGGAAGACTTCTCTTAAAGGATTGGGTGAATCTGCATCGCCGAGACAAGGGGATTGAGAATATACATCTAGAGCCATGCTCAAAGGAACATGTTTAGAAGGAGGGGGATCTGATGCAGCGATGATCTCGCAATAATTGATCTCACCTGGAGTCAAAGGCATCAATTCCCCAAAAGAGGTCACCTGTTCAAGCAAAGGGATGATCCAAGGGTCGTATGACCTAGAGATCATGTTAACTTGAATGGTGTGCGGAGGTGGATGGGAAAAATACCCATGAGGACGAGGTCCTTGAAAAGACCGGGTCCTACACTGTAAGGGGGATTAGGGATTTGATCCACGTAAGGTACGTTGTACTTAGAGGATGAGGTGAAGAAAGACAACTGATTGACAATGATGATCTTTCCCTCATGAGGAAATTTTAGAAGCCGGAAGAGGGTGGATGGAACGCATAACATGGCATGAGTCCAGCTCCAACCAAGAAGAAGATTGTAGTTGAGTTTGGCATCAACCACTTCTACTTCTACATTGACTATCTTACCCTGTAACGTGATCAGTAAACTCACGAGAAAACCCAGGGGTTTTGATTCCCTACCATCAAATGCCTCTAGGGCATTGGGAGATGAAGTGAGAGCCGGAGAGCCAATGGCATTCCAGCAGGCAGATGACATAACACAGGTGGAAGCACCTTCATCCACAATGGCTCTGTGAATGTTGAGGCCGTTGATACCGACTTGGATAACAAGAGCGATCTGATGTGGAAGCCGGGGGACAAAATTTTCCAGATCGAAATTGAGAAGACTAGAATCGGCAGGGTCGATTCCATCGATTGCGGACAACAGAGCTTTCCATTGTGATGGGAAACTTTGAAGCACTTCCAGCGCAGACATTGCGGAAGGCACCTGTGCCAAATATTCAACAATGTTGTAGTGCTGAGCAACACAAGCGTTTGGATTATAGGAATATTTTTGAATAACACCTTTGGAAGGTGGCCTTCAAATGGGCTCAGTGTTAGGCTTCTCAATTTATAACGGACCAAATATAGGTGGTAGAGGTGGGCCATCAATGACTTCCTTCTCGACTGCCTGGCGAGATCCAGCATAATCCTTCGAATGAGTAGCAATCGAAACAGGTGCAACACCATTCATCATAAAGACTTGGGACCTGTTAGTGTCAGTCTAGTCATACTTCCATCAGTGATCAAAATTTCTCTTTTGCATTTGCATATTAGGAGTCCCATACCAATAAATTTCACCATTCCGCTAGGTCATGTATTCATTGATGGTAGTGATTTTTCATCAGTTTTCCCTCATGTGAAACTTGTTGATTCCCCTTTCTATGGTATTTAGTCATGAGTCACTTTCACTCTCAAAATCATATCTCTAGGTCATAGTATGGGTCTCATTAAGTCCTAGGACCTCACCATGGTCAAAATAATAAGTCAAGTGTTAATAAATATTAGCAAGGTCATGAGGAAGTCAATAAAATCAAAGCCACCTGGAAAGATCAAAGAAATATTTTATTCAGCTTGATGTAATTTTCACCTCAAAATCATGTTTTGAGGTGAAAACATGATGCTTTGCCTTTATTATCATTTATTATGTAATTTTATGTCAGCATATGTAATAAGTCACATTTCAGAAGTTGCTATCTCCAAAAAGTCATCACCCTGCCTTTCAAAGAAGTTTTCCACAGCATTTTCAGCATCAAATCATGTTCTAAGTAGATTTAGCAGAAAGATCCCTTAAAGAGCTTTCCAACGGTATACTACACTCTCAAAATTGATTTCTGGATTGAAATTTATGCCTAAGTGTAGTAAAAAGTCCCCTATACCCTTAAACAATCCCTTTTTCCACCTTTCCCTAAATTTTTTTTTATTAAAGTTTTATATTTTTTTTATAAAATCCCTTTTTCGCCTTCCGGTTTACAAAATCACATTATAAAATCATTTAAACCAATATGAAATTTGTTTATTAACCACTTTCCCTCCATACCGTGAAACTTTATAATAAAATCAAAGTTTCATATTGTAAGTACCCCCCTTGTCATTCCCAAACCACTTCCCCTCCATGCCTTATAAAAATTATAGTAAAAATTAAAGGTTTATATCATATAAACCTCACTGACCTTCCCATCCCAATCGCAACATTCTAAAGGAGCGCCTCGATTGGCCCTTTGCCAAAATTCCAATGTGATTCTATTGAGACTCCTGATTGTATATCCCTTGATTAAACCCACCCAAAAACATCCCCACCGTCGATATTAGCATTCGATCTGATGGCCCACGACCAATCGGAACATCCTCATCGGTGTTTTCCAAGAGCCCCTCCCTGATCGCATATCCCCAATGGTAAACCTCTGATTACACTACTGTCATCGATCTGTCCAACGATCGGACAACCTACAAGCCATCGCATGAATCGGCATCGGCGTTATTTATATTGCACCCCGCCCCACTTTCCTCAGATCCCTGATGTTGATTGACCCCAGTCCCACCATAATCTTCCACCCATTTACAAATATAAAACCGAAATTTCATATTAATTCATTTTATAAAGGATTTCCCACAGTTTAATCCCATCGCATAGGAGAAAATCCATATTTCCATATGCCTGCCCCAATTCCCCAATTCCGATTGCAATTATTTTGACCCCGGTCCCACCATAATCTTCTGCCCATTTACAAATATAAAACAAGCCTTTTCCTTTGTAAAAACTGAAATTTCATATTAATTTGTTTTATAAATTATTTCCCACTATTTAATCCCATCGCATCGAAGAAAATCCATATTGCCATATGCCCGCCCCAATTCCTCGACTCCTATTGTGATTATTTTGACCCCAGTCCCACCATAAAATTCCTCTGCCCTTTTAATAATAAAAAAATCATTCGTCCCTTTGTATAAAATGAAAAACCATTTTTATTTATTTACAAAGGGTTTCCCCGCTCTATTGTTGATTACCCATCAGACTTATGCCAATCGCATTGGAGGTTTTGCCTCATACATCTGCTCCCTGTCCTGCGCTGATTCCGATTGTGATGACACCATCACAATGTGTATTTTCAAAGGTTTTATTATATATTTTATCCCAGTGATTTCGATTGAAATTGCCACACAGACCCCACTCCCTTTCCCGTCATTGCTTTTATCCCAAATCATTTTTCTCCCTTTACTAAAGCATAAATTCATTTTATGTTATTTCAAAGGCATATTATTAAAGGGTCATTTTTCTTCAAACAAATAATGGAAAGCAACAGTCAGCTTGCCGAGAGCTAAAATAAAACAGAGATTCCTATAGCAGCAAACAAATAGCGATTTTCTCCTCAAATCACTTATTTATCATTCAACAACGTAATTGTGAAATCTTCCGAAATAGTCAAATGTATTGTTGTCCCTTATTTTCAAGGGCAGAATGTTAGATTTATTTTCTATAATTTCACTTAAGTTCTTCAGCTTTTGAAACAACTCCTCTTTTGTGGATCTATTTTCCCACAAATCTAGTCTATTTAATGTAATTATAAATCATTTGTAAAGCAGTCTCTAACTCAGAAGTAGGGGAATAGCGTGGAAAGAATGCTCTTTCCATATCACCCATATCATGCAACTTTTCTGAGTTAAACTTCTACCGTGAAAAAACACGATATTCAAAACAATCATCCGATCTGAAGAGCCTTTGATCTAACGGAAATGGCGCGCCTAGGAGCGCGGGCAATAAATCAAGGTACGACCTAGCGGTTTTATGTTATTATATGATTATTTTATTCATAAAAAGGTGAAATACAGATGTGTTGGCCCCTGTTGAATCAAATCTATGTCACATTGGTAAAATAAAATGGTTTTATGGTATAAAGTTTGAAGGTTGGCTTTTGTTTAAAGAAATCGCGCCATTGTTATATCATTCTGATATTATGACTGGAGTAAATTTTTCTTAAGTGTTTAATGTGCTCCCTTATATCACATTAACCATTAACATTTGTTTGAGAAGGAAAAAATTATCAAAGCGCTGTTGGAAAGGAATATAACTATAGCCACTTATTCTACAGTAATATATTTCTGCTATCAGAGTATAAAGTCAGATCACCCCAGTAAAAATTTTCTTGTAAAATTCTTCGGTTCTGGAAAATGATTTTCAAAGTCTGCTAGGCTAAAACATAATTTTTGTATAGTATAATTTACACACACTGGCTTCAAGAAGATACACAAGGGCTAATCTAGATCCAAATCCTCCCCCTGTGTTTGAGAATCCTAATCTGATTCCCAGAATTGTCAGAAGACAAGAAAGATCACTAAGTCCCAGACCTATCTTCAGATCCCATACTTGGCCCAGTGAGTGGTTTTTTGTAGAAGATATTTCTTTTGATGAGAGTTTTGAGCTTTATTTATTTAGAAATAAGTCTGAAACTGCACTTGATGACATAGTTTTAGATCCAGAATTCCTTGTAGATATTGAATTCGAAAGAGAAAATTCCTCAATTGATTATTATATTCTGAATTTTCCTCAGTCATCCATCACTGTAAGTAATATCTCTGAGCCCTCTGAGTCATCAGAAACATCATTTCCTCCTCCTAATTCATCAACATTCCCATCAGTCAGTTCTTAGTTGTCATCTCCTCCATCAACACCTCCCTTGAATCCTTGTATTACAAACACTATTGTAAATCCACCTAGAGCCATGGTTTCCCGGTATGCACCCCTGGTTCTACCTCAGGTACTCAATGATATTCCTGCTGACTATTAGATTAAAATTCCTATCTTTGATGCCACTCAAAGCATCACAACCCAGTAGCATGTTGATAAAATGAATGACTTTTTTTATCTACATGAGGTTGAAGCAAAGAGTGCAACTACTAGGTTGTTTGTTCAAAGATTCGGAGGTGAAGTTAGGAAATGGTTCAGAGCCTTACCAGCAGGCTCAATTCACACTTTACAGGAGTTTCACAAACAGTTCTTAGACCGATGGGAGGTAAAGAAAAACCCACTACAAATTTTTTCTGAGTATGAGAATATTAAGAGAAATGTGGGTGAAACTGTACAAGATTATTATTTGAGATTTAATGTTGTATATAATGCTATTCCAAATAACTTGAAACCTCCTATAGGGTTCACCTTGCTGAAATTTCCAGATGGTTTCAATGCCAATATGGAATATCAGCTGTGGGGGAGAGATCCCACTACCCTTGAAAACATGTAGAAAATAGCTATTAGCGTAGAAGCTAATCTGCTAGCTAAAAGAGCTCGAACCAGAGTGGAAAAGAGAGTCACGATGAAAGAGGAAGCCTCTCCTTCAGACATCAAAATGGACACTTTGATTTAGATGGTGGTAAATATGGTTGATCGATTAACCATTTCGGATAGACCTAAAGCTCAAATAAGAAATCCGAATTTCAGAGGGCAGCAGCCGCAATTCAGAATCAAGTAGAGAGAACAAAGAGAGAAGGACCAAGAAGCGCCACCATAGCAAAAAATTAGAGCTCGATTACAGTAGAATTATGTTCAAGAAATAGAGACGGATGATGATGATGACCCTGTCATTGAAGCCAATCATTTCTTCACGGTTGATGGCTCGCCAATTTTCCTCACTGAAGAATAGGAATACATAGCAACTGCAAACATTTGAAAGGATGAAGATTTCATTTTGGCCAATGATGTAGTGTTGGAAGATGAGTCCGATGACTACCAAAGAGGGTACATGAATGCTTTGTGAGCCCAAAAAAATATTCTTTGAGGAACATAGATGTTCTGATTAGTCCCATTCAAAGGATAAAAGAGCTCCAAATGAAGAACGATGCTTAGAAGAAAGGAAAAGAGCCAGCTGACGCTTCCTCCAGAAAAACACCTTCAGTGATTAACAGCCCAAATAACAAGAATCAACGGTGCACATCAAAAGAGAAAATAAAGAAAAAATATCCTCCAGTTAAAGAGGTAGAAAAATCTTCTTCCTTTAATTTAGAGAATGAAAATTCCAAACTAAAAGTGTCTATGCCCCTCACTGAGTTGGTGAAAAATAGTGCTTATAAAAATTAGGTGTCTAGAATTCTGCAAATAGACTCTGTTTCTAATATGGTGAATGTAGAAGATGACTACCCTGAACTCATCTTTGGACCAGCAACTAAAGATCAATCAGAAGAAAGTGAAGTCCCTCCTTTTTACCTGAGTCTTAGAGTACATGAGTTCATCCTAGATAATGTTACGCTAGACTCTAGAGCCTCACATAATTTGATGTCGAAAGCCATCATGGAGAAGTTAGGACTTGATATTACTCGAATATACCATGATTTTTATTCCTTTGACTCAGGTAGGGTCCATTGTATTGGTCTTATTAAATATTTGGTAGTGTATTTAGATCAAATCCCAGCCAAAAATGTTTTGATGGACGTAGTGGTTGTTGATGTCCCACCAAGGTTTGGAATGCTTCTATCTAGGTCTTGGGGTGCAAAACTTAAGGGAACCATGCATCTTGACTTCTCTTATGCCACCATTCCTATGTTTGGCCCATTAAGCAAACTATATAGGGAAAAGAAAATGAAATATATGATCACTGGAAAAGAGAAGCTAGTCAATCATCCTATTAATGCAGTTCATATAGATTTAGAGTCCTTTGTCTTGTATTCAGATGGTGGTTTAAATGATGAGAATGTTCAATTGGTACAAGTAGATGAAATACTTGAGATTTCAGAGAATTTCAAGGAAGTCCTCAAACAGGAAAAAGAAAAAGCAGCAAGCACTTCTGAGTCTCCTGCCTGCCAGCAACAAAAAGACAATGAACAACCATAAATCATCCAAGGTAAAGAAAAGAAAGAAACAAAATTTCAGCATCTGCAAGAAGAAGAAGGCAGCCTTTGGAGCATGGATTTTGATGGAGTTGTTGGTAAATATGGAGTTGGTATTGGAATATGGATTAGGAGTCTTGTTTTCCAGCCTAAAAAGGTTCCTAGCAATGTTAGAGTATGTGCTTATAAGTTGGCTTTTGACTTCTCTAACAATGAAGCAGAGTATGAAGCTTTGATTGCAGGTCTCAAAATTTTGAAGAAGCTGAATGCAAAAAGGATTTCTGTGTATGGCGACTCCAGGTTAATAATCAAACAGGTGAAAGGAGAATACCAAGAAAAGCATACGAGATTCAGGGCATACAGAAATGCAGTCCTAGATATCTTGAAGACTTTCCCTGAGTACACTTTGAAAACAGTACCCAGGATGCAGAATCTTATTGTTGGTTCTCTTGCCACTACTGCAAGAAACTTGAAGATCTCGATGATCTCCAGCAACAAGTTTGAGATCTATGTCAAACATAGGCCTGCTGTTCTTGACAATTTAAGGTATTGTCAAGTTTTTTTGGGATGAAAATGAGATTAATGCCTTTTTGTAGGGTGATGGAAAATTCAAAGACACTCCAATAGAAGGTGAGTATGAGGTTGATGATCAGGAGATGGAAGAAAATCAGATGGACATATTGTAAATGAAAGATAATGTAATTCCTATAGGTCTCGTACCTTTAGAGGAGCTTTTTGACCATGATGATGTTGCAAAGAAACCAGGCTTGGTGCATACCGAGAAAGGAGTTGAAGATGTGAATCTTGGAACAGATGACCAGCCCAAGTTTGTGAAGTTTTCATAGGCATTGTCCCCTGAGGTAAAGGAGAAGTATGTTAAGTTGATTTCTGAATTTTTTGAGGTGTTTGCATGGGATTATTCATATTTGAAAGTGTATGATAAGAACATAATCCATCATACTATTCCTATCAAGCCAGATCAGAAGCCTTTCAGACAGAAGCTGAGAAGAATCAATCCGAAGTTGCTACCATCCATCGAAAAAGAGGTAAATAGGTTGTACAAAGCTGGTATCATTTTTCCTATTATATTTTCTGACTGGATTTCAAACTTGGTCGCGGTACATAAGAAAACAGGAGAGATAAGATTATGCATAGATTTTCAGAATTTGAATAAGGCATCCTTAAAAGATAATTATCCACTTCCGAAGATGGACCATATTCTACAGAGAGTAGTTGGAGCATCTAGGATGTCACTACTTGATGGCTACTCAGGCTACAAACAGACCTTGGTGCATGAGAAATACCAAGAAAAAACTGCCTTCACAACTGTACCCTGTTTAACCTTCCAGTATGCTAAAATGCCATTCGGACTGAAGAATGCTGGAGCCACTTTCCAGCGAGAAATGGACATTGCTTTCGCCAATGAAAAATATGTTTTCCTTGTTGTTTATTTGGATAATCTGACAGTGTTTTCAGGTTCAGATGATGAGCATTTGCACCATTTGAGAGTTTTTTTTCAGCGATGTAGAAAGTTTGGGATTTCTCTCAATCCCAAGAAGAGTCTTTTTGCCATGGATGAAGGCAAGTTGCTGGGGCATATCATCTCTAAGGATGGTATCCGTATTGATCCATCTAGAGTGGAGGAAATTCAGTACATAGACCTTCCATGGAACAAAAAGGAGATTCAAGCATTCAATGGTAAGATGAAATTCTTGTGCAAATTTATACCCAACCTGGCTGAACATCTAAGAGAAATGACTAACATGTTGAAGAAGGATAGCACTGTAAAATGGAGTGAAGAAGCTATCAAGTCATTCAATTTGGTAAATTTTGCTTTGTCCAATGCCCTAGTTTTGATTAGTCCCGACTATACTCAGGATTTTATTATTTTTTCATTTTCATCAGAGCATACTATGGATGTTGTTTTAATCCAAAAGAAAGATCAGGTTGAAAATCCAATTTCATTTTTCAGTAGGACTATTAGAGATGCTAATTTAAGGTATAATATTATTGAAAAACAAGCATTGGCTCTTATAAAGGCATTGAAGGATTTCAGGGTCTGCATTCTGCATTCACATACTGTAGTGTATGTCCCTAATGCAGCAATGAAGGATGTCTTGATGCAAACTGATCCAGAAGGTCGAAGAGGTAAATGGATAGCAGCTATGTTGGAGTATGACTTGGAGATCAGACCCACGAAGTTGATTAAAGGCCAAGGCTTGGCGAAATTGATGGCCCAATAAAATCTGCATGCCCTAGATATAAACCTTATTATAGCAATGTCAGAGGATGAAGATGAAGGTTTTCTTGTTCCAATTTCAGATATTTTTCTGCAATCCCCATGGTATTCTGATATTGTTTATGTCCTTCAACATCTGTCACCTCCTCTAAGCATGTCTAAGAGTAAATGTAGATCTTTGAAACTTAAATCTGCTAGATATTGTATTTTAAACAATGCTCTGTATTGGAAAGACCCAGGAGGTGTTCTACTCAATTTTTTGTTCGAAGAAGAAGCTCAAAAGGTAATGCGTGATTTCCACAAAGGTGATTGTGGAGGTCATTTGTTTTGGAAGACTACAGATAAAAAGGTATTAAGAGTAGGGTATTATTGGCCCACCTTATTTTCTGATTTATATAAAACAATGATGAATTTTCATGAATGTCAAATTTTCCAAGGGAAGAAAAAATTTCTTCCACTTCCTTTAAAACCAGTTTCAGTGAACACTCCCTTCCAGTAGCGGGGACTCGATTTCATAGGAGAAATTCACCCTGCGTCATCAGCACAACATCGATGGATCTTGACAGGGACAGATTACTTTACTAAATGGATCGAGGCCATCCCATCAAGGCAAGCTGTAGACACAGTAATTATTCAATTCCTTGAATCGAATATTTTATCTGTTTTTGGCTGCCCATACAAAATTATAATAGAAAACACAGCAGCGTTCAGATCTAAGAAGATGGTCGATTTCTGAGATAAGTATAATATTGTGCTGGGCCATTCAACAACATATTATCCACAAGGAAACGTCCTGGCAGAATCATCGAATAAATCGATGATAAATATAATTAAGAAAATGCTGGAGGGAAACAAAAGAAACTGGCACTGCAAGCTCATCAACACATTCTGGGCAGACAGAGTTAGAAGTAAGAAATCAATAGGTATGTCACCTTTTGAATTGGTTTATGGTACTGATGTTGTATTTCCTACATCTCTTACAGTCCCAGTTATGAGATTATTGCAAGAAGTTGGCAGTGAAGATGATGACAATCAGCGAAGGATCAATTAGATGATCCATCTTCAAAAAACAAGAGAGGAAGTGTCACAGAACGTTTTTCAGTTGCAGGAGAAGATAAAGAAGATCTATGACCGAAAGACCAAAGTAGAAAAGTTTCAGTTGGATGATGTAGTGTTGATATGGGATGCAAGGAATGAGGACAAAGGAAAGAATTGTAAGTTTGACAACTTGTGGAAAGGACCATACAGGATTTCATCATACAGAGGACAGAATGAATTCTTGCTTTCAGAAATGGATGGCCAATATTTTCCTGGAGGAGTAGTGAATGGTAGGCTTTTGAGGCACTACCATTGTTGAAGACAATGGATCATATCTATGTCACAATAATTGTATATACCATGTTATTTTTTGTCACAGTTCAAGTACACAGTCATTGAAGTTTGGGGCCCGAGGTGAAGGCTATAAAACTTGGATGATATGTGTATGGTTCAGTTTTATTTCAGTTTTCAGTCTTAGTATTCAGTCATGAGTCAGTCTACATTGTGTTAGTTTTTAGTGTTTTTGACTCCATGCCCAATGGATAAGGCTACTTGTTCTACGGCGTTCTTGGTACCTCCAAGGAGCTACCATCCCCATTGGAGCCAATGTTAGTGTCAGTCTAGTCATACTACCATCAGTGATCAAACTTTCTCTTTTGCATTTGCATATTAGGAGTCCCATACCAATAAATTTCACCATTACGCTAGGTCATTGATTCATTGATGGTAGTGATTTTTCATCAATTTTCCCTCATGTAAAACTTGCTAATTCTCCTTTCTA
Source organism: Pinus albicaulis (assembly GCA_034641835.2). NCBI lineage: Eukaryota > Viridiplantae > Streptophyta > Pinopsida > Pinales > Pinaceae > Pinus > Pinus albicaulis. The sequence goes on along the minus strand of CM076579.1, from coordinate 823,896,275 downwards.
TGGTCTTTAGTCATGAGTCACTTTCACTCTCAAAATCATATCTTTAGGTCATAGGATGGGTCTCATTAGGTCCTAGGATCTCACCATGGTCAAACTAATGAGTCAAGTGTTAATAAATATCAGCAAGGTCATGAGGAAGTCAATAAACTCAAAGTCACAGCATCTGGAAAGATCAAAGAAATATTTTATTCAGCTTGATGTAATTTTCACCTCAAAACCATGTTTTGAGGTGAAAACATGATGCTTTTCCTTTATTATCATTTATTATGTAATTTTATGTCAGCATATGTAATAAGTCACATTTCAGAAGCTGCGATCTCCACAAAGTCATCACCTTTGCCTTTTAGAGAATTTTTCCATAGCATGTTCAGCATCAAATCATGTTCTAAGAAGATTCAGCAGAAAGAGCCCGTAAAGAGATTTCCAACGGTATACTACACTCTCCAAACTGATTTCTGGATTGAAATTTATGCCTAAGTGAAGTAAAAAGTCCCCTATACCCTTAAACAATCCCTTTTTCCACCTTTCCCTAAATTTTGTTTTATTAAAGTTTTATATTTTTTTTATAAAATCCCTTTTTTCCCCTTCCGATTTACAAAATCGCATTATAAAATCATTTAAAAAAATATGCGATTTTTTTATTGACCACTTCCCCTCCATACCATGAAACTTTAGAATAAAATCAAAGTTTCATATTATAAGTACCCCCCCCCCCATCGTTCCCAAACCACTTCCCCTCCATGCCTTATCAACCTTATAATAAAACTTAAAGGTTTATATCATATAAACCCCGCTGACCTTCCCATCACAATCGCAACATTCTAAAGGAGTGCCTCGATTGGACCTTTGCCAAACTTCTGATGCGATTCTATTGAGACTCCCAATTGTATATCCCCTGATTAAACCCACCCAAAAACACCCCCACTGTCGATCTTAACATTCGATCTGACGACTGACGACCAATCAAAACATCCTCATCGGTGTTTTCAAAGAGCCCCTCCCCGATCGCATATCCCCAATGGAAAACCTCCGATTATACTACCGCCGTCGATCTGTCCAATGATTGGATGACCTATAAGCCATCACACGAATCGACATCAGCATTATTTGTATTGCACCCTGCCCTTCTTTCCTGAAATCCCTGATGCCGATTGACCCCGGTCCCACCATAATCTTCCGCCCATTTACAAATATAAAACAAGCCTTTTCCTTTGTAAAAACTGAAATTTCATATTAATTTGTTTTATAAAGGATTTCCCACTGTTTAATCCCATAGCATCGGAGAAAATCCATATTTCCATATGCCCACCCCAATTCCCCGATTTCGATTGTGATTATTTTGACCCCAGTCCCACCATAATCTTCTGCCCATTTACAAATATAAAACAAGCCTTTTCCTTTATAAAAACTGAAATTTCATATTAATTCGTTTTATAAAGGATTTCCCATTGTTTAATCCCATCACATCGGACAAAATCCATATTGCCATATGCCCGCCCCAATTCCCCAATTCCACTTGCGATTATTTTGACCCTAGTCCCACCATAAAAGTCCTCCGCCCTTTTAATAAAAAAAATTCATTCGTCCCTTTGTATAAAATGAAAAACCATTTTTATTTATTTACAAAAGGTTTCCCCACTCTATTGTTGATTACCAATTGGACTTATGCCAATCGCATAAGAGGTTTTTCCTCATACATCTGCTCTCTGTCCTGCTCTTCTTCTAATTGCGATGACACCATCGCAATGTGTATTTTCAAAGGTTTTATTATATATTGTATCCCAGTGATTCCGATTGAAATTGCGACGCGGACCCCACTACCTTTCCCTTCATTCCTTTTATCCCAAATCATTTTTCTCCCTTTACTAAAGCATAAATTCATTTTATGTTATTTCAAATGCATATTATTAAAGGGTCAATTTTCTTCAAACAAATAATGGAAAGCAACAGTGAGTTGGCCGAGAGCTAAAATAAAACAGAGATTCCTATAGCAGCAAAGAAATAGGGATTTTCTCCTCAAATCACTTATTTATCATTCAACAGCGTAATTGTGAAATCTGCCCAAATAGTCAAATGTATTGGTGTCCCTTATTTTCAAGGGCAGAATGTTAGATTTATTTTCAATCATTGCACTTCAGTTCTTCAGCTGTTGAAACAACTCCTCTTTTTGTGGATCTATTTTCCCACAAATCTGGTCTATTTAATGTAATTGTAAATCATTTGTAAAGTAGTCTGTAACTCAGAAGTAGGGGAGTAGTGTGGAAATAATGCTTTGCGCTCCATTGTACAGTTTGATAGGGAATTAATAAGAGATGCAACTCTGATTTGTGGGATCCATATGGTATGAGATTTAGCATTTGTTTCTCTCCTTTGTTTCATATGTTAATTGTTATGTTTCACCTCTCATCCATAAAAATTTCCTTTTGAATGCTTTCAATATAGAAAAGTAGAATCCATTTTTATTCTCTGCCTTGGGAAATCATTCATACTCTGTGTTTTTCTTCTGTTTGAAAAGGATCCATTTATTGTGCCCTTTTCAGCTCCTCACTAGTCTTTCCATTTCATCCTTATTTAACCTTAATTTCTAAAATCTCCTGCCTATCTTTCCCCATGAAATACCCTGTATCTTGTTTTAATTCCCCAGTTTCATCATGTCCCATTTTGTCCCTCACATCCCTGAAAATTCATTTCATTTAGTAAACTTATTTTCCATCATTATACTTATCCTAATATCATATCATTATTGCACTTTATTGAATATCCTTTCACGGAGAGAGCCCTCTCATGTCCTTGTAGGGCTAGCTACAATGTTGAGCGTGGTTTAGTTTTTATCCTGCTTTGCCCTTTTCAGCCTGGGGTTCATATCAGGTGCTAACATCTCTAGCGATCATACTAGGGATGAAGATCTGACTGTCTTCGAGTTTGTATTCTCGGCACTTTGAACATATTTATTCTGTTTTGAAGAAATATCATAAAAGAAGCTTTGTAAGAGGAGAAAAGTCATATTTAGGCCATGTCGAATAAAAAAAAGTATTGAAAACCTTTGGCTAAGGTTAAAACCTTGGTTATATTAAACACGCGGTTCTTTCTCTATTATTAAAATAAAGAGATTTATTCATTACCGGTGGGTTAATATCAGTGGGACCCAGCAGTGAGTCAGCACGAGGAGTTAAGCGCTTAACCACAGTCAAAGCCTGAGTCAAAGCTCGATTGATTTACCACCAGCGGGTTTTGGAAACCAAAACCACCTTCATCGCACCCCTTTTTCCCCAGAGCAAAACTACTTCAAAAAAACATGATTCAGTAAGATTAGGGCATGTCATCTCCCCAATATCGCCCATATCGTGCAAATTTTCTGGGTTAAACTTCTGCCATGAAAAAACATGATATTCACGATGGTCATCCAATATGAAGAGCCTTTGATCTAACAACAATCGCGCGCCTAGGAGAGCGGGCGATAAATCAAGGTACAACCCACCGATTTTATGTTATTATATGATTATTTTATTCATAAAAAGGTGAAATACAGATGCGTGGGCCCCTGTTGAATCAAATCTATGTCGCGTTGGTAAAATAATATGGTTTTATGGTATAAAGTTCAAAGTTTGGCTTTTGTTTAAAGAAATCGCTCCATTGTTATATCATTCCGATATTATGACCAGAGTAAAGTTTGGTTAAGTGTTTAAAGTGCTCCCTTATATCACATTAACCTTTAACATTTGTTTGAGAAGGAAAACATTATCAAAGCGTTGTTGGAAAGGAATATAAATACAGCCACTTATTCTATAAGAATATATTTCTGCTATCAATGTATAAATTCAGATCACCCCAGTAAAACTTTTCATGTAAAATTCTTTGGTTCTGGAAAATGATTTTCAGAGTCTGCTAGGCTAAAACAGAATTTTTGTACAGTAGAATTTACACACACTGGCTTCAAGAAGATACACAAGGGCTAATCCAAATCCAAATCCTCCCCCTGTGTTTGAGAATCCTAATCTGATTCCCAGAATTGTCAGAAGACAAGAAATATCACCAAGTCCCAGACCTATCTTCAGATCCTGTACTTGGCCCAATGAGTGGTTTTTTATAGAATATCTTTCTTTTGATGAGAGTTTTGAGCTTTTGTTTATTTATAAATAAGTCTAAAATTTCACTTCATGACACAGTTTTAGATCTATATTTCCTTGTAGACATTGAAGTTCAAAGAGAAAATTCCTCAATTGATGATTATATTCTGAATTCTCCTTAGTCATCCATCACTGTAACTAATATCTCTAAGCCCTCTGAGTCATCAGGAACATCATTTCCTCCTCCTAATTCATCGACATTCCCATCAGTCAGTTCTCAGTTGTCATCTCCTCCATCAACACCTCCCTTAAATCCTTGTATTACAAACACTATTGTAAATCCACCTAGAGCCATGGATGCTCGATATTCACCCCTGGTTTTACCTCAGGTCCTCAATGATATGCCTACTGACTATCAGAGTAAAATTTGTATCTTTGATGCCACTCAAAGCATCACAGCCTAGTAGCATGTTGATAAAATGAATAAATTTTTTGATCTACATGAGGTTGAAGCAGAGAATTTAACTACTAGGTTGTTTGTTCAAAGCTTCGGAGGTGAAGTTAGGAAATGGTTTAGAGCCTTACTAGCAGGCTCAATTCGCGCTTTATAGGAGTTTTGCACATAGTTCCTAGACTGATGGGAAGTAAAGAAAAACCCACTACAAATTTTGTCTGAGTATGAGAATAGTAAGACAAATTTGGGTCTATCTTCCCACAAATTTGGTCTATTTAATGTAATTGTAAATCATTTGTAAAGAAGTCTGTAGCTCAGAAGTAGGGGAATAGTGTGGAAAGAACACTCTGTGCTCCATTGTTAAGTTTGACAGGGAATTAATAAGAGATGCAGCTCTGATTTGTGGGATCCATGTGATATGAGATTTAGCATTTGTTTATCTCCTTTGTTTCATATGTTAATTGTTGTGTTTCACCTCTCATCCATAAACATTTCCTTTTGAATGCTTTCAAGATAGAATGGTAAAATTCATTTTTATGCTCTGCCTTGGGAAATCATTCATACTCTGCATTTTTCTTCTGTTTGAAAAGGATCTATTTATTGTGCCCATTTCAGCTCCTCACAAGTCTTTCCATTTCATCCTTATTTAACCTTAATTGCTAAAATATCCTGCCTATCTTGCCCCATGAAATACCCTGTATCCTGTTTTAATTCCCCAGTTTCATGCTGTCTCATTTTTTCTCTCACATCCCTGAAAATTCATTTCATTTATTAAAATTATTTTCCATCATTATACCTAGCCTAATATTAGATCATTATTACACTTTATTGAATATCCTTTCACAGAGAGAGCCCTCTCCTGTCCTTGTAGGGCTAGCTGCAAGGATGAGCGTGGTTTATTTGTTATCCTGTTTTGCGCTTTTCAGGCTGGGGTTTAGATCAGGTGCTAACAGGACCCAAATGGTGCAGATGGTAAAGGCTATTCAACCATATGGGTTTGTTGAAATGGGAACGGTCAGTTGAGAACTGCCAGAATCCCTTTGGAGCCTTTCAGAAGTTAACTAACTTCAGATCGTCGGGGACAATATTTGGTGTAGTGATATCCTTCACAGATAAGGTAGGGGTACTTCGGTTTCCGTTGGGAACCATCTTCAGCATGAGGTTTGGAGGATTCTGGTTTCGGGGCATTGGGTTTGGGTTTTCTTTTTCCCTTCTTCTTCCCTTTGGAGGTATTTTCCACAGGATTGGCTTGAATGGCGTTGACCTCTACAGTCTTACCAGAATCTGGAGGGGCAGGAAGAGCAGAATTATTGGAAGAATTTGACTTCTCCTTCCCATTAGAGGACTTCCGGGGATTCTGAGAAATGGAACCAATAACACAGTCCACCGATGGGGTAGCTGGTGCTTTAGAGGTCCCTGGTCATGGGGCATCAGTCAAGATATCATATAGTTTGCCAGACTAAGAGTACACCAAATCAAGGTACTGGGCACAATAAATGGCTTGTTCTTTGGTCACACATGCCCCCATAGTAATATCTTGAGCGATCTTGTTAACAAAGGAGGTAGTGAACTAGTGAGTTAGAATATGATCAGGAATATCAAACTTGATCAGTCGACGACAACGTCACCACTCATGAATATGATCTGATATGTGAGTGGCTTTATCCTACTTCAGAGAAGTTAGGAGATGCGTCTCGGCTTCATACCAAACCGGTAACTGAAAATGTGTTAGAAAATCCATTGCTAGGGTATTAAAGTCTTGAAAGATACCATGGGGTAACTCTATGTACCACTTAGCAGCACCACCAGTAAGCGTGCACTGAAAAAGATGTATATGAATCGAATCATCAACCCAAGAGTTAGAGAAACACCATAGATGATAGGTCATGACATGTGCTTGGGGGTCTTCCCCAGCTTTACCCTCAAATTCAGGACAGTCACTAGGCACCTTGGTCAGAACTGGAGGCCAATATGGATTGTGAAGAAATGGATCATTGGTTAATTTAGATACATCCGACAATTCCAACGTGGCAAGGAAAGGCAACTAAGGATTAAACAACATGCCAGGTCCCCGATAAGGACCCGTGCCTGTATTCCACTCTGGTTGAGCATAACTTTGCCCCCATTGGTTCTGTCCTAGAGGATTCTGACCATAGGGGGTGTAAGCCGCATAATTAGGTTGATACGATTGCTGATAACCAGTGTAAGGGGGTTGATAACCAGGGTACTGACCCTGATTATATGTAGGCCCCGTTTGAGCAGTGTATGGATTTGACTTCTTAGTATAGGTATAGCCTGGTTATTGAAGGTAATAACTAGAACCTTGGGGCAGGTTCTAAACCAGTCGATACTGACCTAGAAGGTAATAACCACCTTGGGGTCGAGTGGGTTGCTAGTAAGTGGGACCCTACTGAGCCTGATAAGTTTGGTGCACAAGCGGATTTGGCTGCGACATAAAATAAATCGACTGTTAAGCAGGGTTAACTAGATGTGCAGGATGTCCTAGTTGAACAGGTTTTCTTGGCTGGGCAGGCTGCCCTGGTTGAACAGGTTGGCCCAACTGAACAGGTTGTTCTGGTTGAACAGGTTGACCTGGCTGATGAAGGACACCAGGTTGTCCCAGGTGAGCCAGTTGGCCTGGTGGTGGGATAGGGCCAGGTTGTGCCTGATAACTAGGTTGACTTGTGACAGGACCATAAGATGGCCCTGGTTGCACAACATTCAGACCGATGGGAAATTGAGGTTACTGAGGTTGCACCATAGGTTGAGAAGGGCATATTTTCCCCCTAGGACCGTACAACAATATAAGTTGATACCTCGGTTGACCCATGGGTCCTTGAGGTTGCCCTAGTTGGACCATAGAGTGAGGATGTAGAGGTTAACCTTGAGGATTATAGGACTGTCCTTGCAGATTGTACAACAACCCCTGCTGGCCTGAAGGTTGGCCCTGTAAGGGTTGTCCTTATGGGTCATATAGATAACCAGGCTGGCTCGAAGGTTGGCCCTGTAAGGGTTGTCCTTGCGGGTTGGAATATTTCCCATCTTGGGTAGATAGAAAACCATGAACATACTGATAAGCCTCTAGAGCAGGAAAACATAGAGGGTTACACTGCTCATCGTATTGATATGGAAAAACATAGATGGGGGTACCATCTAGCCCATAATGGGAAAAATAAGGACGGTTGGGATCTTGGGAGGACTGACCAACCTCAGAGTGTGACGGTTGTAAATACAACCGATACTCTTCAGGAGAGATATTCTCCTGAATAGAAGATGCTATGTAAATGTATTCAGGAAGTGATGAGGTCCTGGTGGACTGAGTAGTGACAGCGAGCGTAGACACAACTATGCAAACAGTAGGCCTAATAGGTATCGATGTGACCTGAGGAGATGACGCGAGAGGTGTCAATGGTTACATCCCTAATGAAGGAATAACTAGCCTCGTGGAAGGAATTGATACTCCCATGGAGGCCATAGTAGCCACAATCTGACTTAAGGACCTATATCCCACTGGAAGCGAAGGACTAGGTGAAGACATGAAAGAAGACTTAGGGTTGTTTTATGGGAAAAGCTGGTAATCTTCACCAGATGTAGGAATTTCCTCACTCGGAGAAGGAATGGGTGAGTCCATATCTGACCCTACCACTAGATCTTCTAAAAGACAACAAGGACTAGGAGGTATAACGGTAGCTAAGAAAGGTGATCCTGATGTAAGAGAAGGGAAGTGTTCCCCTACTCCAAATCCAAACCAAGCATTGGATAAGGGCCAATTGAATTCGACTAGTCCACCAAAGGGAAGTTCATATAGAACTGGTCCCCCGTCGGGAAACTCGGATACAATAGGTTGCTGAGGTTCAGTAGAGGACTAAGAGACCTCTGATGAATCGTCTATGTAAGGACTACCAGTAGATGAAACTGAAGGTTCTGCCACTGTGATAGTAACAAAAAGAGGAAGAGATAAAAAAAAAAAAGCACACGGGCAAAAACCAAGGCAAACAATCAAACGGCCAACAAACAATCTCTAAAAGGACATGTGATCATAGGTGATTAATTTTACCACATTGAAACTTGGAAATATCACTATTTCATGTTTTAAGAGTCGAGAAACAAGTAAAAGGTGACTCTATCTCTTTCAATTTCGAAACAAGCGTGAAAGGACAAGCGCTTGATGACCTTTTCAAATTTAATGAGTAAAAAAAGATCGAAATGACTACTCTAGAAATCTAGGCAAAAGGGTGTACCAGATATCCGTGAACTGCCATATACACCATGGTTAAAAAATGAAAAATAAATCAACCAAGGACTTAACGTATGTGCAGGTAATCTCCCTGAATTTTGTGTCCGATGTATCATGGGTATAAGGTGGCAGACTCGGCTTCCTATGGATAAAGGATAATAACCTAGTGGGGCCTCCCTTTATATACGTGACAGTACGAGGAGCACAAGTCCATACTAGCGTTGTCTAAAGCCAAGAGGCGAACAATAGCTACTAGGTTTAACGACACCGGAACACATCACTAGCCTAGACCTCTAGATATTTTGTTAATGTTTCAATGTTGCGTTAAGGTAAATTGAATAAATTTAGAGTTAATCTTCAATTATGTTTCAATTTTAGGCCCTAGCAAATGTTATGTCTCAAAAATCCTCTAAATGCACACTACATGCCACAATATACCACATTGTTCAATGAATAGCTAACTACGGGAATGCTGAAAGCTTTTCAATCAATAACAAAATGATCACAAAACAACCACTACTGTCTCTAATGCACACTAATGAAACTAAATGCTTTTCTTTTAGAGTTATATAACACTAAAAATGCAGAAAAGTTTTCAATTTACACTAACTAATCAAAAGCAAAAAGATTTGTTTTTGTATTTTTCAATGCTTTAAGAGAAAAATGTACCAAAAGAAATGAAATATAATAAAAAGACCAATTTGAGAAATGATAACGAAATATTAAAAGCAAGCAGGTTCATTCAACACACAATCAGACCTCAAACTAATGGAGAAATCCTTCAAACCAAAGAGGGATCTAAAAAAAAACTCATACGAACTGTGTGATCTAGGCTCAAAATGAGACAAAGTGAAAATTGAATGAAAAAGAGAGAAATCACTCAAATAACACAATGATTCAATGGAAACCAACCAAACAAATGCAAGGAAGCGAAAATGAATTTGACTAAATAAACAAAAACCAAAAACTCCCACGGGAGGCTCAGCACACAATAGCCCCTAGATGCCCTAGGGCTAGAATGTAAAACCGATAGTAGAGGGCAAAAAACCAGAGGATAGAGTTCAATCACAGCCAACAAGGACTTTAAGGCACTCAAGTAGTCAGAAAAGAGGCACCAAAACCAAAAATCAGACTCAGAGGGCTCAAAAAACAAGTAAACCCTAGCACCAAACAGGGTTGGCGTGACTGTTTGGTTGCATCTAGTGCCAAAACAGGATTGGTGCGAGGGACTAACTAGCAAAAAGTGCCAGTTGGCATGACTATCAGGCTAAAAAGCATGCCAAACGAGTTTACTAAGGACAGAAATAAAAAAGAGAAAACAAAGAGTAGATCAGGTATGGTGAGGAATAAATAGAGGTTTAACACCAGAAGGAGACAGACCAGAAGAGAAAATCAGGCAGACAAAAGCCAAAAGCAACCAAAAGAGACAAGACAAACTCCAATCAACTCCCCAGTGGATTTTCTAATTTGTTGGAGAGGTAAATACCCTCTACAGATAGAGGTGATCCCTACTAGCCCAGATCGGGTCTAGCAACAGTCAGACACATAGTGACGCAGGTCTCTAGTTACAAAAATGACAAAATGTGACATGTTGCCTACCTCGGGTCCTACACAATGGTCATTGGAAAAGGATGATGCTTCCTGTCCTTCGCTTTTTCGGGTCATGATCCTCCCACTTAACATGTTCGAACACCTACACACACGTGAAGAAACAAAACGATACACAACATAAAATCTAAATATTGTAACTATACATCAGTCAGAGAAGATGTAATTCATTGCATCAAAGAAATAGATACATGAATGAAACCATAATCAAAGTCACTTATCATTAATAATAATGAAAGATAGATACGACCCAAGGCTCTGACGCTGGATCTTCCTTCGATGAGTCGACATCGGAGCACGTCTCAATGAAGCTCGTCGGGAATGGGACAAAGCTCTCTCTCTTCGACTTGGCTCTCAAAGGCTGTCTGGTGATAGTCTCCTTGCTACAGAGTCAGCTCTTCTTCTAGTGCTATTAGGACTACTATCTTGCTAAGGGAAAATGGCAATCTTATATAGATGGTGGAAGGGGATTTGGGATCCCTACAATTGTGGGATTGGACCTATCCTCAAGGAAGTTTCCATGATAGGTGGAAAACCACCTCCCATACATGAAGATCCAGAGCCAAACCTCCCAACTCATTTTAGAGAATCGTTCAGGAGTTTTTTGGAATCAAACTTCCGCCGTTTATTTTTAAAAAACAATCTTTATTAAGCTTGGCGCAAGCAAGACACTGGGTTAGAGCACCAGTTGATGCGCCCTCTTTGGTGGATGTTCCCCACTGGTGCGAGGGTTGAACTGGCTGGTCGCGCTAAGGAAAAAAAGTCATTTTTTAGGGTTTTCAAAGGAAAATTTCTTTAGACGAATGATTTTCATTGTCAAGGGGGATGCCATGAAAAAGGTTTCAGGTTATGTCACTGCTCACAGGTCACAGGAAAGGCCCTCCAATGTGCGGGACGAGGGATTGTAGGGACGGTGACAAATTACTGTGTAACAATTATAGTTAAGGTTAAGATAAGGTTAAGGTTGAGTTAAGGTTAAGGTTGTTTTAAGGGTAAAGTTAAGGTTAAGGTTAGGGTAAGGTTAAGGTTAAGGTTAGGTTAAGGTTAAGGTTAAGGTTAAGGTTAATGTTAAGGTTAAGGGTAAGGTTAAGGTTAAGTTTAAGGTCTGTTAGCCACCTATAAAAATTTTTATATCAAAAGGTGGCTAAAACATTTTTTGGAGCCTTCAAGAAACAAATTTTATAGAAAAATTTTTTATCTCTTGAAGACTCATGAAGACATCATGCCCGTTGTTTAAATCTTCACTGCTGTTTCCCTTTAAAACTCAGAAATTATACTGATTTTATGAAGAAAATACTGCTGCAAAACTCCATTTTTCCCCTCCCTCCACTCAAAACTAACCTTCATTTTTATTCCTCTTTCCCCATCAAAATTCCTCTATTTTTCATTTATTCCCCTTTTCCCCCTTCATAATATCCTCTTTACAAATTTTAAAACTCACTTTTAAACTTTGCTGAAACCCCCAAATTCATCAAAAAACATCAAAAATTTCATGAAAAATAAGTTTTTTAACTGTAGGCTTAAGCCTTTGGCTAAGTCCTAACCACTTCCCCACCATGTGCCCTGGTGCTAGAACCAAGCGCTAAGCCCATTTGGCACTTATCACACTAGAGAAATCGGAGCGCGCAAGTCTATTTTCCATGTTAAAATCATCTGATGCGATTAGCCCCTCGTTGTAAGCTCCCAATCCCCTTGTCTCATTCGCTGAACCCTGGGCCCGCAATTGGGCACTAAAACATTGTATAAACCCGTCTCCGATGCATATTTCTCTTTTTAAATTCATAAGCCCACCTTTTCCTATGTTTTGGTCTAAAACCACCAGAGAAATGTTTTTTAATGTAAATGGGTAGATTGAAAAGCCCCGCATCATTTTTCTGATGCAATTGAGTCCCATTGTATAAACCCCCGCCCTCCACTTTACTCCATATAAGCCTACGCCTGGGACCAAGAGTTAAAGTCCCGAAGCGCTAATCGCATCAGAGAAATTTTAAATGGGTATATTGAAAAGCCCGAAGGCCCAATCCCAATTGGCCCTTTTTATGTATAAGCCCCGGGCCTTTTTGTTTTCCATATAAACCACAGGCCTTGAAACCGAGCACCAATCCTTATATATAACCCATCCCAAGCCACCAAAACCTTTGTATTTATTAAAATTTTTGTTTTCATATATTATAAAGGGGCCCGCTTTTTCATTGGTCGGAGCTTTTCACTGCCGTTGATCATTGGGCCAATTTGATGGCCTGCACAAAATCACATCGGCATTTCTTCATTGGGCGCATCAATATTATGCCACCCCCGATTGGTCAACCCCCGATGATTTCTCTACCATTGATCTGATCTGCAGATCGATGGCCCATAATTATTCGCATCGGCGCCATTCAAAGTTCTTCCCCCGCCGATCGCATGCTTCTGATTGCATCTGGACCATCCACGTGTCTAGATTGGACGGTCCAGTTTGCATCTCCCAACTTTGGTTTAAATCATGTGTCCCGCTTCATAATTTTTTTGGCCAAATCCCGGCCGTTGATCTCTGTAGATCAATGGTCCTTCTTCACCCTTTCTCCACCTGTATATTATTTCGTTTAAACCCCAGATTCAATCCTAGCCATCGATCCTCTACATCCAATGGCACTTATTAACCCTGACAGGCCTCACCCCTGTGGGTTTTTCCTTCCTCTGTTTTTAATCTCAGCTGTCCCATCCTTGATTCGACAGCCTATATTGAAACTTCCCCACCTATTATCACCCGTGCACTTAATTTTTATCGCGCTTTTTCCACAGTTGTCAGATCTAAGACCCCTGATCTGATGGTTGACGCGCGTTTTCGCGTAAGTTTAAGCGTGGAGGTTAATTCTTGAAAATTACGCGATATAAGTTGTTTTCGAGAGACACGTGTCGAGTAGGGATGCATATCACATTCCAAAAGGCAAAATCGGCTCCCCGCCCTTTCGCCGCGCGAAACCCATGGTTTTCTCCTCCGAAACCACTTTCCTCATTTTCTATTATATTATATCACATGTGGTTCCCGTCGTCGATCTTTTCAGATCAACGACTCATATATAATTTCTCATTACACCATCGCCCTTCACCTTTTCCAAAGGGTTTTCAACATACAATCTCCATCGTTGATCTTGTGGCCCGATCTCATCTGACGGCCCACAATAACCCCGAAATCCCAATTTCCATTTTTAACCATATTTCCTCCAACAAAGGTTTTTAACCTTATTTCTTTACATTTCCACCATTTCTCTATAAATTGACCCCTCCGCTTTATTTTGTCCTGACCTATTTCGACCGTTGATCTCTGCAAGATCAACGGCCCGAACTTAATTCTCTGTACCATTTCATGAACCGCTCTCCTTTTGACTTCTACGAATGATTTCCACCATTGGATGCTGCCATCCAATGGCCACACTCCTAACCACAGCCTCCTAAGCAGTTTTACCTCGTAAATTTAGGATTGATTAACTTTTGTTGTTTTTGCAGGTTTCAAAGGTTTTTCCCATTATAATAAAGGAAATGAAAGCCGAGGGTGACGATCCTCCAGACTTTCGTTTATTAAAGGGAAATCACTATAGAGGGTTACATGCCATGTTTCGTTAATGCTTCATGGGCATTGATGCCATATGGACCCTTTTAAGAACCTGCACATCAACAAGAAACAGTAAATTAAATCAAAACAAAAAGAGTATCAGTGTTGAATAACAAAACACATCAAAACAGAGGATTGAAGACTAATTCTATAGTTTGGATGGATTACGGCTAAGATCAAAATCAAACACATAATCCACTAGATTAAAACACAATTAAATAAAATCATAAACATTTATCAGATAGAGGACGCCTCCACTGCCACATCAGAGGCTAATTAATCCCTCTCAGCTACCCAATGACACTTGTAGCCTCAAAGCATTCAAAGGCAGTCAAGTTATTCCCAGAACATCATATATTTGCCTCAGTGTAGCTGAATAGTTAATTCTGCCAAAGGAAACTTAATACAAAAAATATTAGCAGAGTTATTACAAACATGAAACAGAGCCTTAAAGTCAACAAAAGCTCTCACCGAGCTTAATTCTTAAATGTAAAACAAGTAATACAGACAGAACATCTGTAAAATTCTCCATCGAGCCCATCAAAGGTTGAGAAGTATTTAAATCTGTATTAATTGACCCAGGAGATCTTTTATCAGATCCCACCTCCTCATTTCTTCTATAAATACTCCTGTAGAAGATGAGAAAATGTTGGTTGCAGAACTTTGAAATATACTTGTGCTCAAAACTTCTAATTGTAAATAGTGTTCAAAGGCTCTTGAAGCTCTGTTTGTGATAGAATAGTTAGGCTGAGAAGTGAAGATGATTTCTGAATTGAAACATTAGACTTGAAGATTGTAACTTGTTTGAAGCATCAATACAAGTTGATTTATGGGATCCTGGTCTATGTCAATGGTGATGTTATTTCTTATTGTAAATCATTATTTTATTTCTGTTTTCACTTTTTCCATCTTCTCTAATAAAGAAAACCAAGCATAGAGTTAGGATTTACTGTATATCAGTACCCTTCTCTGACTGATAAGATTTATCTACATGTTTTCTTCCAATTTGTGTTGTTTAAGAATGATTTAATTCAGTTTCAAGCAGTTAGGAATGTTGGCGTTCCCTCGTCCTACTGTCTAGGCTAATTGTTATTCTTGAATGTTATTTTCATTTTATGTTAAGTAGAGATCAACTGAGGAAATTATGGTGAGCCCTGTCCTTTAGTTTTATCCCCAAAAACTATCTGAAATTTTCCCTAAGAGTGTGTTGAAAGCAGGCTAGGTTCAAAATCCTTACCTGATGTTAGACTATTCTTCGTTATCATATGTGTTTTCCCTTGTGTTTCAAATGTTTTTATAATTGAAAGTGCATCAAAATATGGCTAGTTTCGAAGTACTTACCAGATCTTAGATAAATTTTATGTCTTTCTTAAGTGTATGCCAAAAGCAGGATAGTTTCAAAGTGTTTACCTGATCTTAGGCTACTCTTTGTTCTTCATTTGTTTAATTCCCCTTCTTGTTGTATCATTTCATTCCATAAAATCAACTTTAAAGAGATCCTTAGACATATATGACTTGCCCCATAGACCACTCTTGCACCTTTTTATTTCAATTAAACCCTATTCTGACTCCATCGCCCAATGGACTAAAAACCAGTGTTATATCCATCTTCCAACCAAAGCTTTTTCTGATTGCTTGCAACTTCACACCTTTGAAACTCTTTCCTTTTAGAAATTTCCACTCAAATAATAATCATGCTCAACCATCCAAAACAAAAAAAACCCTCGGAATTTATAACTAACCTAATATCATTACCCAAAAGCTTTTAAATACAAGTCCAATTTTGCACTTATTGGAGAGATCCCTCTCCAGATTCAGGAGGGCTAGATCCTATAATCCCAAAGTGGTTGAAATAGTGTTCTCCCTGCAGTTGGACTTTGCCAATCTTGCTAATTACAGGGATCCAACATTTTTTGCGACTCCGTTGATGAATCTGAGTTGTTTTCATTTTAAGATAATCATTGGATAAGCATAAACCCATATTTGAAGCACAATTGGTACATTAACCAGTTGAGCCACCAGAAGCTAACATTTTCTAGCGACTCCACTAGGGATTTGGGTCAAATTTTTATCTTAGGTTCCCATAAACACTTCATAAAACCTTGTGAGTACAAGCAGCCCTTTTTAAGCACTACTAAGTAATGGTAATCATAGTAAAACTTGTTTGAATTAGTGACAAACTAGGCAAACCCTAGGATTTTCATAAGAGTTTATCTAACCTTGAAGGATCTTCTAGTTTAACCATAAGCGTAGACTGTCTTGTCTCATAATTGTAGCTAAGTTTTGAAACAGATTTAGGACACTCTTAAGAACCATAGGACTAAAAAATAACTCAGAAAAAACCCAAAAATATTTTAGATTGGTATTCAATAAATATGGTGGTGGACCATAAAACCTTTTACCTCCAACAGAGCTAAAAAATTCCACTTGGCGTCTCCACAAATCCTAAAAATACCTTAAGACTCCATTTGGAAGAACCATTCTCATCGTATTATCATTTAAACTCAGTTAGAGGACTGTAGGATTAAAATTTCTGTAAAATAGATCAGTTAACCTCTTAAATATTGTCATATCTAGTTAAACTTTTCTTGTTTAGTTGGGTTTGAAAAACCCAACATAGTGGCTTCTAGAAAGATTCATACCAGAGCCCACCCTGACCCTAATCCACCTGAGACAGTTGATAGCCCAGAAAGTATCCTTAGGAAGTCTCCTAAGATAAAATTTTCAACTGTTTTCAGATCACCCTTGAGAGCTAATTCAGTTCCTGAAAATCTTGCAGCTCTACAATAATGAAAAATAGATCTAAGAAATCTATTTAGAACTAGGTATCTTGATGATTTAGATCAGTTAGATTCTGAGTCTTCACTTTCATCCCCGGAAATGAGTGAACATCCTGGTCGTAGAGAAACAACACCACCTAACTTACATTTTCTTTCTAATTTAGGTGTCTCTCATCTAAGATCAGCTCAGCAATCTATTCTTGGTCCTTCCACATTTGTTCATCCTACATCCACTGTTCAAACCACTCCACTCCAGCCCACTTTAAATCTTGTTAATCTTCCTCTTGTAAATCCACCTCCACCACATATCATGGTAGCATGGTATGCTCCCATAGTCCTTCCTGTACAATTAGTCAATCTTCCACATGATTATCAGTCCAAAATCCCATTATATGATGCTAGAAATGCTACAACTGCATCAAAACACATGGATAAAATGAATGAATACTTTGACAGAAATGAAATTGATGATGAATTTGTCAAGCTTAGATTATTTTCTCAGAGTATGGGGGGAGAAGTAAGAAAATGGTTTAAAGGCTTAGCCCCCCATATTATCAATGATCTCCAAGCCTTCCATCAGAAATTCTTAAACAAATGGGAAGTAAATAAGAATCCTCTTCAAATACTTTCTGATTACAAGAACCTCCACAGAAACTCTGGGGAAAGTGTACAAGCTTATTGTACCAGATTTAATAGTGTATATAATGCACTTCCCCTAGATCTAAAACCTCCATAAGGCTCAGCATTAAACAAGTTTCCTGAATGGTTTGACCCTGAAATGGCCTATCAACTGAGAGAAAGAGATCCTCTAACCCTTGAAGATATGAAAAAAGGAGCTCTTGCTATGGAAGTTAACTTAATGGAGAAGAGAGCAAGAATGAAGAATGAGAAGAGAGTATCCTTCAGAGAGGAATCCACACCTTCTACTTCTACCTCAAAGATGGAAAGAATGATGGAAGAGATGATGAAGAAAATGAGAATTCTTGAGAGAGAACAAGCAAGTCAACACCAAACTGCTCCTCAAAACATAAACCAGAACCAAAATCAGAATTTTAGAAGAAACCAACCTCCAAACAAACCTAGGGAAGATGATCAACAGATCAATCCTTCCTTTCATCAAAATTTTGTAAGTGAGGTCGAAGAAACAGATGATCAAACAGAGGATGATGATATCAACATGTTGGGAGTAGATAATGATGACTTTGAGGTTCATTATGATAGAAAACAAGATCTTTACATGACCTATGATGACAAAAGAGATGAGGATGAAAGTTATTATCAAAACATGGATAATGTCATCATAGAATCTCAAAAAGAGTATGACCTTAGAAGTAAAACCAAACAAAAAACTCCCAGCAACAAAACCTTTGAAAAATCTTCACAAAACAGCATTGTAAATAAACCCAAAATTGTAAAGCAAAAAAACAAAAGAGTGGCTATAAATTTTGATAAAGGTAAAGAGAGAGGCATTCAAAAAAATGAAAAATAGAGTGCAGACCTTAGTAGTACTAGCAACTCAGTTGGTACTCTTGAGAAAACAATTTTTTCATATGTAAATAGAACAAATCAGCAAACATATTTTGCTGGCAGAATGGCAGTTAATAAGGCTGAGACAAGCACTTCAAAGAATCAAATTCCTTTTAGCCTAGAGCAGGAAATTTCCAAAATTAAAATCTATGTTCCCCTGACTGAGTTAGCTTCCCAAAATGTGTATAGAACCCAAATTTTGAAGGCTTTAAATATAGAAGAGAATAATGATACAGTAAATCTTAGTGATGACCAACCAGAGCTTATTTTTGGTCCAAAGATTGAAGGTAGGTATCAAGAGGGACCTATTCCTCCCTTTTATATAAGTTTAAATGTTCATGACAATATTTTTCACAACGCTATGCACGACTCAGGGGCTTCTCATAATTTAATGCCTAAAGCGGTGATGGAGAGCCTAGGTCTAGAAATCACCAGACCTTACCTTTACTCCTTTGATTAAAGTAGAGTAAAATGTTTAGGATTAATCAAAGACCTCTGCGTTAACTTAGCACAGATTCCAGCCAAATGTTTGGTTATGGATATTGTTGTGGTTGATGTACCCCCAAAGTATGGAATTTTTTTATCTAGGTCTTGGGGGGCTAAGTTACAAGGAACTATGTAGATGGACATGACCTATGTTACTATCCCTGTGTTTAATCAAACAAGAAAACTTTACAGGGAGTCCCATATGCAATACATGGTGACTAGTCAAGATAGACCTCAAAACTCTCCTCTGTATTCTGTGAATACAGGCCTCGATTCTTTTATCCTGTTTAACAATGAGACATTCAGTGAACAAGTCACTTTAAATTAATTAATGGTTGATAGACAGGAAGAGGAAAACATCACAAAAGTTTCAAAACAACTTGTTGCATTTTAAAACTTTAGCAATCTAGACACTAGTCTTGAACTACAAATCATGCATCCATCTCTTTTTAACCTTGACAGTCAAGAAAGCGTTCAAAAAATTGAAAAACCTGAGGAAGTAAAACAAACTCAACAGAGTGTTGATACTCATGAACAATCAGAAAGCACGTTGGTTGAAGAGGACAATAATCAAATGAAGGAACCTGAAACTAGTCCTCTATGGAGTATGTACTTTGATGGGTCCTACACTAGAAGCAACGCTAGTGCAGGTTTCTAGATTCGCAACACTGAGAATAACCACATAGAGAGATTTTCTCGTAGATTAAACATTCAGTGTTCGAATAACATAGCAGAATACAAATCCTTGATTTTAGGCTTACATTTGTTGAATAAATTAGGAGCTAAAAGAATTAGAGTGCATGGGGATTCAGAATTAATCATTAGGCAAGTCAACAGGGAATACAATTCTAATCACACTAGACTAAGGGCCTACCAAACCGATGTCGTGGATATATTGAACACTTTTGAGGACTCCCAATTGATTTTTGTCCCAAGAAAGAGAAATAATGTGGCCCACAGCCTAGCTTTCGTGGCTAGAACATGTTTAACGCCATATGAAACCAAAGAATGTTCAACTCAGATTAAATTTAGACCGGCCGTTCCTGATAATTACAAATATTGGCAAGTTTTCGATGGAGAAAAACAAATGGAAGACTTCATGTAATTCAAAAATGAATTTGAAATACATAGCTCAGATTCAGATTATGAAACAGACTGCAATAGTGAAGAATATTTTCTTGGTGAAGAAGAACAGTCTCCTGAGGTTGCCAATATAAATATACTATCTAGAAAACTTGAAAATAAAACAAAATTAACTGCAGAGTTAGAAACAGAGGAATTAGAAACCTTGCAGTCTAAAGATCAGAGTTTTTCCAAGGCTCTGGCCCCTTTATAAGAGTTGTTTTATTTTAACGATGTGGCCAAGAAGCCAAAACTGGAACCTATAGAGATTGAAGTTGAAGAGTGCAATATAGGAAGTAAACTAAAACCTGTGATGATTAAACTGTCTAAGACTTTACCGGCTCACATTAAACTCAAATACATAGAGTTGTTTAAATATTTTTCTGATGTTTTTGCATGGAGTTACGAAGATCTGAAATCCTATGACACTGAAATAATCTAGCAAAAAATCCCTCTCAAGGAAAACCAAAAGCCATTCAAATAGAAGCTGCGCAGAATCAACCTGTTCAGTTGCCTTTGGTTGAGAAGGAGATCAAGAAAATGTATGAAGCTGGTATTATTGTCCCTATTAGATATTCTGAGTGGGTATATAATCTGGTGTCAGTTAGGAAGAAAACAGGAGATATTAGGCTTTGTATACACTTTAGAGATTTAAACAAAGCTTCACTCAAGGACAACTACCCTTTACTTAAGATGGACCATATTTTACAAAGGGTATTTGGTTCCAAAAGAATTTCTTTGTAGGATGGCTATTCGGGGTACAATTAGATCTTAGTCCACCCTGATGATCAACTAAAGACAACATTTACTACACCTTGGGGCACTTTCATGTATGTGAAAATGCCTTTTGGTATAATGAATGCTGGTGCAACTTTTCAAAGAGCCATGGACATAGCATTCTCGGAAGAATTGGGCTAATTCATCATTATTTATCTTGATGATGTCACTATGTTTTCAAAGATAGGTGAAGAGCACTTACAACATTCGAGAAATGTTTTCGAGAAATGTAGAAAGTTTGGGATATCTTTAAACCCCAAGAAAACACTATTTGGTCTCCAAGAAGGTAAGCTTCTTGGGCACATTATTTCAGAAGAGGGTATTAAGATATATCCAAAGAGGATTGAGGCCATATTGCAAATCTCTCATCCTTGAAACATCAAGGAGTTACAATCTTTCATTGGAAAGATTAACATTTTGAGAAGGTTCATACCCAACTTGGCTGAGCTCATTAGGAATATAAAAAACATGTTAAAGAAGGATCAAGGGGTAAAATGGACCTTGGAAGAAAATAATTCCTTTGAGCTGGTGAAGCAAGCGTTAACCAAAACACCAGTTCTAATAAGTCTTGATTTTTCAAAAGATTTTAATATTTTTTCATTTGCATCAGAACATACAATTGTTGTTGTCCTTTTACAGAAAAATCCACAAGGACAAGAGCAGCATATTGCATTCTTTAGCAAGGCATTGAGGGATGCTCCTTTGAATTATAACATTATGTAAAAGC
Source organism: Pinus albicaulis (assembly GCA_034641835.2). Lineage (NCBI taxonomy): Eukaryota > Viridiplantae > Streptophyta > Pinopsida > Pinales > Pinaceae > Pinus > Pinus albicaulis. Next base: position 823,874,898 of record CM076579.1, on the reverse strand, counting down.
AATATTTTTCTTTGGTCAAAGCTTTGAAAGACTTCAGAGTGTACATCCTTCACTCACACATCATTGCCTTTGTCCCAAATTCAGTTGTGAAAGACATTCTAACACAGGACCCAGATGGCAAGAGAGGTAAGTGGATTGCGGTTATTCTTGAATATGATTTAGAGATCAAGCCCACTAAACTCATCAAAGGCCAAGGTATAGCTAGATTAATCACTGGCCTAAGTATGATGCAGAGAAGGTTAAGCACGAGTTCCATGAAGGGGAGTGTGGAGGCCATTTATACTGGAAGACCACAGCCAACAAAATCTTGAGGGCTGGTTACTATTAGCCTACTCTTCTTCTTGATGTGCATAAGATGATAATTTCCTGTCATAAATGTCAATTTTTTTAAGGCAAAAGGAAGTTTCTACCTTACCTCTGGATCCAATCATTGTTGAAGCTCTATTTCAACAGTGGGGACTTGACTTCATAGGAGAAATCCATCCACCATCCTCTGCCCATCATAGATGGATTCTCACTGCCACAGACTACTTCACCAAATGGATAGAAGCCATCCCTTGTAGGCAACAAAATGATTCTGTCATTATAAAATTTATGGAGACTAATATTCTCTCTATATTTGGCTATCCTACCAAGATCATCACTGATAATGTAGCAGCATTTGGATCAAAGAAGATGGTTGAATTCTATCACAAATATCAGATAACATTGGGGCATTCCACGACCTATTACCCTCAAGGTAATGGACTTGCAGAATCCTCAAACAAGAGTTTGGTGAACATAATCAAGAAGCTATTGGAAGAAAAAAATAAGTCTTGGCACACAAAGCTTGTTCATGCACTTTGGGCTGATAGATTGACATTGAAGAAATCTATTGGTATGTCACCATAGCAGCTTGTGTATGGTACAGATGCAATTTTTCCTACTAGCCTTGGTGTACCAGTTATGAAGTTGATCCAAGAGGTACAGTCTGAAGACAATGACATGATCAGAAGGATAAATTAGACTATTCACCATCAGCAGACTAGAGAGGAGGTTTATAACAAAGCATTACAAAAGCAGGACAACATCAAAAAGATTTTTGACAAAATAAAAAAGGCCAGCAATTTCAATGTTGGGGACAAAGTTTTAAAGTGGGACTCAAGGAGGAAAGACAAGGGAAAGCATGGGAAATTTGACAACTTATGGCTTGGCCCATATTTCATTCATTCTGCTGCTGGTAATAATGCCTTTTTCTTGCAAGAGTTGAATGGAGCAGAACTGTTTGGAGATCTTGTCAATGGTAGGATGCTTAAACATGACTTCTCTTAATCCTATGTCATTCTAAAAGCCCTTTTATCTTTTTTACAATTATAAATTTTTCACCCATCATTGCATTCAAAGTTGGAAAAATAAAAAATACAAAAACAGTGAAAGAAATAAAAGAGGGCAGATTGTAAAAACAATAAAGGTACAACCCCATACCAACAAAAAGAGAAACAAATCTGAAAGTGTGCAAGCTTAAATGCCACTCCTTAAAAACACACTTCTATTTATCCATATAGCCTAATCATGACTAATTAGTTTTAAATTGACTGCTGATAGGTTAGTGAATTTGATTGCCAAACAGTTTAATCTTGGCTTATCAGTAGGTAGATTAGGATAGAAATTAAAGGTTCAAACAAGCTTAAAACCCAAACCTTAGTTTTCAAAAGAGATATGGATAAAATATTTTTGTTTCTTGAGTAAAAAATAGAGGTAAAACTTGTTCTAATTAGCTCAAAATATGAACCAGAGAACAAGGAAAGAATAGTTCAAATAGAAGAAAAAATAGAGTTGAAAAAAGATGAAGGAAGTGCTTTGAACTTTCAGATCTTAGGCCTTCCATTTTGATTTAATTTTCTGCAAAATAATATCTATGTGTAGCTTGTTTTTTATGCCATAGATCAACATCAAGGTAGACTATTCAATCTGTTAGAGTCGATATCTTCATCCCTCTGTCAGAGATCAAATTTCTCTTGTTGCATTTAATTTTAGGTGTCTCACTCAGTTCATTCATCTACATTCCATTAGGATCATAGATCATCTGAAGGTAGGTTCTTCTCACTCATTTTCCTCATGTCTCATACCTGCCTACCTTTTTCTGTTCATTAAAATCATTAACAATTATTTTTTGTCTTAACCTTGGCAAAGAGTCCTTTTAGGGTTTATAGTCTCATTAGGTCTAGGGTTTAGTTAATCAGGTCTCAAAATTCCTAATAATGGCCAACAGGCATATGAGGAAGGTTCAAATAAGATTTTAGTGGAAAAATTTCATCATCATAATGCTTGATAATGATTTTTCTTCAAAACTCTGTTTTGAAGAAAAATTGTCTACTTTATCCTTTTGTAACAAATGCAATGTAATTTTCAAATTCTTCAGTTGTAATAATGCTCCATTCGTATCCCTGGTCACATTTTTCAAAGCTCCAACCATCCATTCCCTGTAGAATAGACAGAAAGGACATCATTTAGTTGCAAAAGAAAAAATGAAGCAAAACAGACTTTCTTGAAAAGTGTCAAATTTTGCAACATTACAAAAGTGAGTTTTATGAAATGAAATTTAAAATTTTTCTGTATATAAGTCATTGGTCATGTTCAAACAAAGCTTATTTTCACTCAAAAGAGAAATATTGAAACAAGAGAAAGTCACGTTGAAGGAAAAAAGCAAGTTTGAATAAAAACTGGGCAAATTTGGGTGCGCAGCGCATAGGCTGAGTGTCGTGACGCACTAGGCAGGCGCGGCGCATTGAGCCTTCCTCCGCAGTGTAAAAAATACACTGGCACGACGCATTGGAGGGGCACGGAACATTGGGTTACTTACGCGACACATTGGGCCGAAACGTCAAAATTTTTCCATTCTTCTCCAAACATCAAATTTTCTCGGTTGCTTCATGCTCGAGCAATTCAACTCACAACTCCTCTATTGCTCATAACTCGTGCTTGGTGTTGATTATGAGATTGGTTATGAAAATTTGAGTACAAAACTAAACCCTATTATCTTGATTTAGAAGTGCTTCCTCAGGGTTTTAAACTTGTTTTGGTATCAATCATTCTATTCCCATCACCTTGTTTTTCCCTCCCCCTCACTATTATCTCATCACTACAGTCATTCCTAAGCCTATCTCCCTATCCCTAAAGTCATTTCATTTCCTATCATTCCCATTTCCTATTTCACTTGATTATAGCCCATCAATTTCATTACCCCATTCCTCCATATTCCCTCCCATTTGACATATATTTGGAAATAATTCAAAGACACCAAATTCTCATTTTCATTCAAGACAATATAGACCTTGAACATCATGGAGATGGATACTTCTTATGACCGAGACAGTGACTCTACAACTGAATTGCATGCACCAAGAAGGCATTAAGACGGCGTAAAAAGTATGAAAAACTTCAAAATTTTGGTCGAAGTTTCTTTTCATAGTGCATTATGGAGGACAATCACCCCAAATTTCAAGAAATTTGGGACACATTTTGTCAATTTTGAATTTTTTGGCCTTAACACAGATTTTTCAGCCCGACGCGTAGCGCCACTTGGCGCGCGCTTCTAATTGGCAGCTCCTCTTGAAGAAAAAATTGTATTTTTGGATTTTGCATCCAAATTTATGCATGCCTACCCATTAACTAAATATTTTGACAAGTTTTGGGTTTCCTAAAGGGTCAAAAACACCTTAACAATGGCCTTTCTGCCACTTTTTGGACACACGGGAAGCAGTGTTGGGAGATTTGATTTTTGGAGGGGCAAATGGCAACCAAATTCATAAATTCCACTTGGGTTGGAAAGTATAAAGGAAAATATTTCCAACGCGCTATCCTTATCTCAATTTGGACTCTGGGAAGGCCCTCAAAATCAGTCTCAAATTGGCGCTACGCATAGAGATTTCAGGCGCGACGCATTGGGAATTTTGGCCTAGTTTTCACTCAGCAGTTCAGATTTTCGCCTAGTTTTGGCCAGTTTGACTTTTTTATCTCCAAATGTGAAACTATTGATGTAACTTGATGTAATTTCATAACTTTGATGTAATTTTGGCACATTTTTACTCATCCAAGTAGATTCATTCACCAAAAAGTGAAATGTAACTGAATGAATCAGTTTCCTATCTTATAGAGGCAAGTTGTTTAATTGCCTATTTTCCAGTTCTTAGTTTCGATCTTGTTGAAACAGCTCCTAAAATAGTGAGCTCAACCCCTAGAGGCATGGGAATGAGTTAGGCTTGTCTATATATTATATTTTCTCAGTCATTTTCACGGGTTGGACTCTTGGGATTGTTTGGAGCTTCATTGTACATTTCATCTCTGCATTTTAGCAAAGGAATAGACCAGGGTTTGTAACACTATTTGGGATCCATTTGGCTCTATGTTTTGATGGTGTGTTTATCTCTGTGATTTTTAATTTTACTGATGTTTCATGTGTATCCTTTCTCTTCTCCTTTCTTCTTAAGTTAAACAAACAAGTAATAAAGGTGGAATTCATTTGATTTGCAGTGCTCTACCTTGAAGTTTTGTTTAATTTTCTATGTTTTCAACTATCTGAAGAGGATCCCTAAAAGCCTCTTTCCCTCTTCAACTCCTCACCGGTCTGAGCTATCCATTTCATTCAATTTTAAGCGTCAAAACAATTTCCTTTCTTGCCCCATTCAGCTCTCTGCAAAACTGATCATTTCCTGGACCCAAAATCTGCCTTTCCATTTGATTCCAAAAAAAACCCCCAAAATCAAATCAAACGCTTTTATATGTATACCTAGCCTAAAATCAACCTTTATTTTAAGTCATCTCAAGCCTCACTGATTATTTTTTCTGAGATTGACCCGGAGAGAGCCCTCTCCTGATCTGGTAGGGCTAGCTACCAAATTAAGTGTGGTTTGATGTTACCCTAGACTCTGTCTTCCTTTAGCCTAAGGTATATTTAGGCGATAACACAATCTTGACTTGTATGCTTTTAAATTTCTATTTTAGAAATTAGAGAATAAAAATATGTTAGACTGTTTAATCCTAACAGATTGGTAGATTAGGTAGAGAAGCACATGGACTCAACTGATTAATCTGAGTTCATGGAGAAATGAGTAGAATTAAATTAGTTTTATGCTTTCAAAAGAATAAAATGTTGTAAAAAGAGTTTTCCAATCCAAGTGCACTCTAAGGAAGAAAAAAATGTTAGATCAATAGGATTGGCTAGGTAGAAAGCTTGTATTCATGAAAATCCATTATTTTTCATGGCTACTAATATTTTCAGAGCAAAAGAATATCATCCAAGCAAAGAAAGGCAACCCAATGGATAAGGCACTAATCAGCCTCCTAGAGAATGCAAGTCTGAAGTACCCGATCCCTTCAAGAAGGCACCATCCCCAAGTGGAGCCACTGTTAGCCACCTATAAAATTTGTTATATCAAAAGGTGGCTAAAACATTTTTTGGAGCCTTCAAGAAACAAGTTTTCTTGCAAAAAATGTTATCTCTTGAAGAGTCATGAAGACATCATACCCGTTGTTTAAATCTTCACTGTTGTTTCCCTTCAAAACTCAGAAATTCTGTTGATTTTATGAAGAAAAGACTATTGCAAAACTCCATTTTTCCCCTCCCTCCACTCAAAACTAACATTCCTTTTTATTCCTCTTTCCCCATCAAAATTCCTCTATTTTTCATTTATTCCCATTTTTCCCCTTCATAAGATCATCTTTACAAAGTTTAAAACTCACTTTTAAACTTTGCCGAAACCCCCAAATTCATCAAAAAACATCGAAAATTTCATGAAAAATAAGTTTTTTAACTGCAGGCTTAAGCCCCTTTGGGCTAAGTCCTAACCACTTCCCCACCATGTGCCCTGGTGCTATAACCAAGCTCTAAGCCCATTTGGCGCTTATCGCATCGGAGAAATCAGAGCACGAAAGTCTATTTGCCATGTTAAAAGCCGCCAATGCGATTAGCCCTTGGTTGTTAGCTCCCGATCCCCTTATCTCATTCATTGAACCTTGGGCCCGCAATCAGGCACTAAAACATTGTATAAACCCATCTCCAATGCATATTTCCCTTTGTGAATTCATAAACCAACCTTTTCCTAAGTTTTGGTCTAAACTCGCCAGAGCAATGTTTTTTAATGTAAATGGGTAGATTGAAAAGCCCCACATCATTTTTCCGATGCGATTGAGTCCCATTGTATAAACCCCCACCCTCCACTTTACTCCATATAAGCCTACACATGAGACCAAGAGTTAAAGTCCCGAAGCGCTAATCGCATCGGAGAAATTTTAAATGGGTAGATTGAAAATCCCGAAGGCCCGATCCCGATTGGCCCTTTTTATGTATAAGCCCTGGGCCTTTTTGTTTTCCATATAAACCACAAGCCCTGCAACAAGGTGCCAATCCTTATATATAACCCATCCCAAGCCACCAAAACCTTTTTATTTATTAAACTTTTGGTTTTCATATATTATAAAGGGGCCTGCTCATTCATTGATCGGAGCTTTTCACTGTTGTTTATCATTGGGCCAATCCGATGGCCTGCGCAAAATTGCATCAACATTTCTTCATTGTGCGCGTCAATATTATGCCACCGCCAATTGGTCAACCCTCGATGAGTTATCTGCTATCGACCTGATCTACAGATTAACAGCCCACAGTTAATCGCATCGGCGCCATTCAAAGTTCTTCCCTCGCCGATCGCATGCCTCCGATTTCATCTAGATCGTCCACGTGTCTAGATCGGACGGTCTAGATTTCATCTCCCAACTTTGGTTTAAATCATGTGTCCCGCTTCATAATGTTTTTGGCCAAATCTCGGCCATTGATCTCTGTAGATCAACGGTCCTTCTTCACCCTTTCTCTGCCTGTATATTATTTCGTTTAAACCCTAGATTCAATCCTGGTCGTCGATCCTCCACATCCAATGGCCCTTATTAACCCTGACAGGCCTCACCCCTATGGGTCTTGCCTTCCTCTATTTTTAATCTCAGCCGTCCCATCCTTGATCCAACGGCCTATATTGAAACTGCCCCAACTATTATCACCCAACCACTTGCTTGTTATCGCTCTTTTTCCACAACCGTCATATCAAAGACCCCTGATCTAATGCTTGACGCACGTTTTCGCGTAAGTTTAAGCGCAGAGGTTTATTCTCGAAAATTACACAATATAAGATGTTTTCAAGAGACACGTGTCAGGCGGGGATGCATATCGCGTTCTAAAAGGAAAAACCACCTCCCCGCCCTTTCGCCGTGCGAAACCCGTGGTTTTCTCCTCTGAAACCACTTTCCTCATTTTCTATTATCTTATATTGTGCATGCTTCTCGCTAGCAATCTTTGTAGATCAACGGCTCAGATCTAATTTATCATTACACCGTCGCCCTTCGCATTTTCCAAAGGGCTTTCAACATACAATCTCCACCGTTGATATCGTGGCCCGATCTCATCCGACGACCCACAATCACCCCGAAACTCTAATTTCCGTTTTTAACCATATTTCCTCCAACAAAGGTTTTTAACCTTATTTCTTTACATTTCCACCATTTCTCTATAAAGTGACCCCTTCGCTTTATTTCCTCCCGACTTATTTCAACCATTGATCTCTGCAACATCAACAACCTGAACTTAATCCTTTGCACCATTTCATTAATCGCTCTCCTTTTGACTTCTACGCATGATTTCCATCGTTGGATGCTGCCATCCAATGGCCACACTCCTAACCATGGCCTCCTAAGTAGTTTTACCTCATAAATGCAGGATTTATTAACTTTTGTTTTTTCTTACAGGTTTCAAAGGTTTTTCCCATTATAATAAAGGAAATGAAATCCGAGGGTGACGATCCTCCAGACTTTCGTTTATGAAAGAGAAATTACTATAGAGGGTTCCATGCCATGTTTTGTCGATGCTTCATGGGAATTGATGCCATATGGACCCTTTGCAGAATCTTCACATCAACAAGACATAGTAAATTAAATCAAAACAAACAAAGTATCAGTGTTGAAGAAAAAAACACAGCAAAACAGAGGATTGAAGACTAATTCTACAGTTTGGATGGATTACGGCTAAGATCGAAATCAAAAGCCTAATCCACTGGATTAAAACACAATTAAAAAAAATCATAAATATTTATCAGGCAGAGGATGCCTCCACTGCCACATTAGAGGCCAATTGATCCCTCTCATCTACCCAATGACACTTGTAGCCTCAAAGCATTCAAAGGCGGTCAAGTTATTACCATAACATTAGATATTTGCCTCAGTGTAGCTGAATAGTTAATTCTTCCAAAGGAAACTTAATGCAAAAAATATCAACAGAGTTATTAAAAACATGAAACAGAGCCTTAAAGTCAACAAAAGCTCTCACCGAGCTTAATTCTTAAATGTAAAGCAAGTAATACAGATAGAACATCTGTAAACTTCTCCATTGAGCCCATCAAAGGCCAAGAAGTATTTAAATATGTATTAATTGACCCAGGAGATATTTTATCAGATCCCACCTCCTCATTCCTTCTATAAATACTCCTTTAGAATATGAGAAAATGTTGGTTGCAAAACTTTGAAATATACTTGTGCTCGAAACTTCTAATTGTAAATAGTGTTCAAAGGCTCTTGAAGCTCTGTTTGTGATAGAATAGTTAGGCTGAGAAGTGAAGATGATTGCTGAACTGAAAAATTGGACTTGAATATTGTAACTGGTTTGAAGCATCAATACAAGCTCATTTATGGGATCCTGGTCTATGTCAACGATGATGTTATTTCTTATTGTAAATCATTATTTTATTTATGTTTTCACTTTGTCCATATTCTCTAATAAAGAACACCAAGCATAGAGTTAGGATTTATTTTATATCAGTACCTTCTCTAACTGATAAGATTTATCTACATGTTTTCTTCCAATTTGTGTTGTTTAATAATTATTTAATTTAGTTTCAAGCAGTTAGGAATGTTGGTGTTCCCTCGTCCTACTGTCTAGGCTAATTTTTATTATTTCATGTTATTTTAAGTTTATGTTAAGTAGAGATGAACTGAGGAAATTATGGGGAGCCCTGTCCTTTAGTTTTATCCCCAAAAACTATCTGAAAGTTTCCTTAAGAGTGTGTTGAATGCAGGCTAGGTTCAAAGTCCTTACCTGATCTTAGACTATTCTTCATTATCATATGTGTATTCCCTTGTGTTTCAAATGCTTTTCTAATTGAAAGTGCATCAAAACTGGCTAGTTTCGAAGTAATTACCAAATCTTAGATTACTTTTACTTATTTCTTAAGTGTATGCCAAAAGCAGGATAGTTTCAAAGTACTTACCTGATCTTAGGCTGCTCTTTGTTCTTCATTTGTTTAATTCCCCTTCTTGTTGTATGATTTCATTCCATAAAATCAACTTTAAAGAGATCTTTAGACATAGATGACTTGCCCCATGGACCACTCTTGCATCTTGTTATTTCAATTAAACCCTATTATGACTCCATATCCCAATGGACTAAAAACCAGCGTTATATCTATCTTCCAACCAAAGCTTGTTCTTATTTCTTGTAACTTCACACCTTTGGTACTCTCTCTTTTTAGAACTTTCCACTCAAATAATAATCATGCTCAACCATCAAAAATGAACAAAAACCCTCGAAATTCATAACTAGCCTAATATCATTACCCAAAAGATTTTAAAGACAAGTCCATTTTTTCACTTATTGGAGAGATCCCTCTCCGGATTCAGGAGGGCTAGATCCTAGAATCCCAAAGTGGTTGAAATAGTGTTCTCCCTGCAGTTGGACTTTGCCAATATTGCTAATTAGAGGGATCCAACAAGGTCAAGGTTAAGGTTAAGTAAAGTTTAAGGTTAAGGTTAATGTTAAGGGTTTGGTCAAGGTTATGTTTAGGTTATAGTTAAGGTCAAGGTTAAGGTTAAGGGTAATTTTATATTTAGGTTAAGGGTAAGTTTATAGTTCAGGGTAAATTTAAGGTCAAGGTTAAGGTTAGGCTAAGGGTAAGATAAGGGTAAGGTTAGGGTTAAGGTTAGGGAAAGGTTAAGGTTAAGGCTAATTTTAAGGGTTTGGTCAAGGTTAGGGTTAGGTTATAGTTAAGGTCAAGGTTAAGGTCAGGTTATAGTGAAGGTTAAGGTTAAGATAAGTTAAATGTTCAGGTAAAGGTTAAGGTTAAGGTTAGGTTAAAGGTTTAGGTTAAGGTTTAGGTTAAGGTTAAGGTTATGGGTCCCCATAACCTTAACCTTAACCTTAACCTTAACCTAAACCTTTAACCTAACCTTAACCTTAACCTTGACCTGAACCTTTACCTTATCTTAACCTTAACCTTCACTATAACCTGACCTTAACCTTGACCTTAACTATAACCTAACCCTAACCTTGACTAAACCCTTAAAATTAACCTTAACCTTAACCTTTCCCTAACCTTAACCCTAACCTTAACCGTATCTTACCCTTAGCCTAACCTTAACCTTGACCTTAACTTTACCCTGAACTTAACCTTAACCTTAAACTTGACCTAACCTTAACCTTAACCTAACTTAACCTTAACCTTGAACTTAACCTTAACTTTAAATATAACCTAACCCTAACCTTGACCAAAATCTAGGGTTAGGTTAAGGGTAAGATAATGTTAAGGTTAAGGTTAAGGTTAAGGTTAGGTTAAGGGTAAAGTTAAGGTTAAGGTTATGGTTATGGGAAGGTTAAGGTTAAGTTAAGGTTAAGGTTAAGGTTTGGTCAAGGTTAGGGTTAGGTTATAGTTAAGGTCAAGGTTAAGGTTAGGTTAAGGGTAAATTCAAGGTTAAGGTTAGGTTAAGGGTAAATTTAAGGTGAAGGTTAAGGGTTCGATCAAGGTTAGGGTTAGGTGTTATAGGTTTAGTCAGGTTAAGGTTGCATTAAGGGTAAATTCAAGGTTAAGGTTAAGGGTAAGGTTAGGATTAAGGTTAGGGTAAGGTTAATATTAGGTTAAGGGTAAAGTTAAGGTTAAGGTTAGGGTTAAGGTTAAGGTTAAGGTTAGGGTTACCATAACTTTAATGTCAAGCGTAAGGTTAAGGGTAAGGTTATAGTTAGGTAAGGGTAAGGTTAAGGTTAAGGTTAAGGTTAAGGGTAAAGTTAAGGTTAAGGTTATGGTTATGGGAATGTTAAGGTTAAGGTTAAGGTTAAGTTAAGGTGAAGGTTAAGGTTTGCTCTAGGTTAGGGTTAGGTTATAACTAAGGTCAAGGATAAGGTTAGGTTAAGGTTAAGGTTAAGGTTCTTCTATGCATTGGAGGGTTCCTTGATTTAATCGATGGTCATGAATCATTGATCCATCCTTTATGTAAATGCCCTTAGTCCCTTTTCTTTGTCTTTCTCACCTCTCGGATTGTCATCCAAAGGCTTTTGCCATTTAATTGACTGTGGGATGGCCTCTTAGGCTCGGTCCGCCATTAAACCTGCAACAAATACAAACAAAACATTAATTTAAATCCTGCATTTTTGGGTTGAAACTGTTATCAGGGGTTTTTATGAGGCGTTTGGAGAAATTTGCAGAGAAAGGAGATATGCACAAGGAAGTGTTTCATAGAAGAAACTAGGTGGGAAGTGGAATAAATTTGAATTATGGAGCAAAGAAGGGGGGAGGTGGTTTTATCACATTGGAAATAGGTGGTAAGTAGTATTGGGATGGGAGCACGTGATACCATTCAGCGGCCTCCACATGTCCTGGGCGAAACCGCCCATTTCGCATAGAAATGGGGAGTTAAACCCCTACAGCAAAAAGTGTGTGATTTTCAATCTCCACCGTCGGATCTCAAGGAGTGAGATAAATGGCGCGGGTGGAGCTTGATGGTGGGGTGCACCTTCAAAGGGGAGGTAGTGGAGTATAGGTGGTATATGGGGATTGGGGTGCTAGCTTTTAAGTGGAATTTGGGCCAGAGGGGTGACGTAGATTATTTTTTCGGGTAGCGGGATGTGTATGAGTGGGGTGGAAAAGAGGGAGTGTGGTGGTGGCTATTGGATTAGGGAGATCAATGGTTGGGATTTTTTTGGAGGGATGAGCAGGCAGGGTGTCAGCAAAAATGAAGAAGGGGCTAAGGAAAGGGTAGAGGCATGGTGCTGTGGGGGGAAGATAGGACCGAGAGTTAGGATGAGAGGAGCTTTGGAGATAGTGGATGGTTGGATCCAAGTCATATGAGCAAAAGGGGCTGAGGCTTAAGCCAAAAAGGGCTTAAAAGGCCTTTTTGTAAAGGGGCATACTTTGGCCTAAAAAGAAGGATTTTTGAGCTTTTTAGGGGGTACGATAGGGTAAAAAAGTTAATTAAAACCAAGTAAAAGGATTTTACATGGTTATTTAAAGACCTTTTTAGGGAGAATGAGGAAATAAAAGTGTTTTTATCGAGGAAAGGAGAAATGGATGAGAGTATGAGTGAGGGGGAAAACTAGGCCCATGAAATGAAGTTTCTTTGTAGTATGGTAGGTTTTGAGAAGGTAGAAGATAAGAAGGCCTGGTGAGAGATAGTCACATTTAGGATGATGAAGGAAGTGAGGCCTCTAAAGATAGCTCATGGTCAAATGATGTTATCTTTAGGTGCTTATAGAACATCCACAGTCATCTAGTGAAATCTGTAGAATATAGGAGGATAAAAAAGGTCAAGGAAAAGGTTAAAGGTAAGTTTAAGGTTAAGGTTACAGTTAAGTTAAGGTTAATGTTAAGGTTTTGTTAAGTTTACGGTTAGGTTATAGTTAAGGCTAGGTTATAGTGAAGGTTAATGTTAAGACCTGTAACCTTAACCTTGACCTTACCCTTAACATTAACCCTAATCTTGAGTTTACCTCTAACCTAACCTTAACCTAACTTAACCTTAACCTTGACCTTAACCTAACCTTAACCTTAACCTTACCCTTAACCTTCACCCTTAACCTTAACCTAACCTTAAACTTAACCTTAACCTTAACCTTATATTAACCTTAACCTAACCTTATCCTTAACCTGAACCTAATCTTAAAATTAACCGTAACATTAACATTAAACTTAACCTTAAACTTAACCTAACCTTAAACTTAACCTTAGCCTTAACCTAACCTTAACCTTAACCTTAACCTAACTAAACCTGTAACCTTAACCTTAACCTTAACTATAACCTAACCCTAACCTTGACCAAACCCTTAACCTTAACCTTAACCTCCCCCTAACCTTAACCTTAACCTTAACTATAACCTAACGCTAACCTTGACCAATCCCTTAACCTTAACCTTAACCTGACCTTAACTATAACCTAACCCTTACCCTTAACCTAACCTTAACCTTGACTTTACCCTTAACTTAACCTTAACCTTAACCTTCCCCTAACCTTAACCTTAACCTTACCCTAACCATAACCTTAACTTTACCCATAACCTAATCTTAACCTTAACCTAACCTTAACATTACCCTTAACCTTGAACTTAACCTTAACTTTAACTATGACCTAACCCTAACCTCGACCTTAACCTTAACTTTAACTATAACCTAACCCTAACCTTGACCAAACCTTAACCTTAACCTAACCTTAACCTGATTAAACCCGTAAGTTGAACCTTAACCTTGACTTTACCCTTAACCTAACCTTAACCTTAACCTTAACCTTAACCTTAACCTTATCTTACCCTTAATATTAACTTATGCTTAACCTTAACCCTAACCCTACCCTTGACCAAACCCTTAAAATTAAACTTAACCTAACCTTAACCTTAACTAAACCCTTAACCTTAACCTTACCCTTAACCTTAACCTAACCTTAACCTTAACCTTAACCTTCCCAAACCCTTAACCTTAACCTTAACCTTAACCTTAACCTAACCTTAACCTTAACTTTACCCTTAACCTTAACCTAACCCTAACGTTCAACAAACCCTTAACCTTAACCTTAACCTGACTAAACCCTTGACTTTACCCTTAACCTTAACATTACCCTTAAGCTAACCTTACCCTTAACCTTAACCTTAACTATAACCTAACCCTAACCTTGACCAAACCCTTAAAATTAACCTTAAACTTAACAATAACCTTAACCTTAACCTTATCTTAACCTTAACCTTCACTATAACCTAACCTTAACCTTGACCTTAACTATAACCTAACCCTAACCTTGACCAAACCCATAACCTTAACCTTAACCTTATATTAACCTTAACCTTATCTTAACCTTAACCTTCACTATAACCTAACCTTCACCTAAACCTAACCTTAACCTTAACCTTAACCTTGCCTTAACCTTAACCTTAACCTAACCTAACCTAACCTTAACCTTAACCTAACCCTAACCTTACCCTTAACATTACCCTTAAACATAATCTTAACCTCAGGTTAAGGTTACATTAAGGGTAAAGTCAAGGTTAAGGTTAGGTTAAACTTAAGATTAGGTTAAGGGTAAAGTTAAGGTTAAGGATAGGTTAGTTTAAGGTTAAGGTTAGGTTAAGGTTAAGGTGAGGTTAGGTTAACCTTACCCTTACCTTAACCTTAAACTTAACCTTGACGTTACCCTTAGGTTAAGGTTAGGTTAACATAAGGGTAATGTTAAGGTTAAGGTTAAGGTCGAGGGTAAGGTTAAGATTAGGTTAAGGGTAAGGTTAAGGTTATGGTTAGGTTAAGGGTTAAGGTTAATGTTAAGGGTAAATTTAAGGTTAAGGTTAAGGATAAGTTCAAGGTTAAGGTTACCTTAAGGGTAAAGTCAAGGTTAATGTTAAGATTAGGTTAAGGGTAAAGTCAAGGTTAAGGTTAAGGTGAAGGTTAAGGGTAAGGTTAAGACTAAAGTTAAGGTTAAGGTTAAGGTTAAGTTTAGGGTAAAGTTAAGGTTAGGTCAATTTAACGTTAAGGTCAAAGTTAGGTTATAGTTAAGGTTAAGGTTAAGGTTAGGTTATGGTAAAGGTTAAGGTTAAGGTTAAGGTTAAGGGTGAATTATAAGGGTAAGGTTAAGGTTAAGACACGTATCCTTAACCAACACTCTTAACCTTAACCTAACCTTAACCTTAACCTTAATCTTAACCTTGACTTTACCCTTAACCTAACCTTAACCTCAACTATAACCTAACCCTAACCTTGACCTTAACTTTACCCTTAACCTTAACCTTAACCTTAAACTTAACCTTGACCATAGCTATAACCTAACAGTAACCTTAACCTTAACTTTAACTTTACCCTTAACCTTCACATTAACCTTAACTTTACCCTTAACCTTAACCTTAACTATAACCTTAAGATTAACCTTAACTTTAACTTAACCTAACCTTAACATTAACCTTCCCCTTGACCTTAACCTTAACCTTGACTTTACCCTAACCTAACCTTAACCTTACCCATAACCTAACCTTAACCTTGAGGTTAGGTTAACCTTGACCAAACCCTTAACCTTAACCTTAACATAACCTTAACCTAACCCTAATGTTAACCTAGACCTTAACCTACCCTTAACCTTAAACTAACCATAACCTTACCCATAACCTGAACCTTAACCTTAACCTGACCCTAACCTTGACCTTAACCTAACCTTGAATTAACCTTAACTTTAACTTTGCCCTAACCTTAACCTTAACCTTACCCTTAACCTTAACCTTATCTTAACCTTAACCTAACCCTAACCTTGACCCTGACTTTACCTTAACCTAACTTTAACCCCTTAACCTTAACCTTAACATTCCCATAACCTTAACCTTAACCTTAAACTTAACCTATTTCTTAACTATAACCTAACCCTAACCTTAATCAAACCATTAACCTTAACCTTAACCATAACCATAACCTTAACCTTAACCTTCCCATAACCATAACCTTAACCTTGACCTTGACCTTACCCTTAACCTTAACCTTAACCCTTCCCCCTTAACCTTAACCTTAACCTGACTAATTCATTAACCTCAACCTTAACCTTAACCTCACTAAACCTGTAACCATAACCTTAACCTTAACCATAACCTCAAAAGGTAAAGTTAAGGTTAAGGTTAAGGTCAAGGCTAGGTTAAGGGTAAGGTAAATGTTAGTTTAAGGTTAAGGTTATGATTAGGTTAAGGGCTAAGGGTAATGTTAAGGATAAAATTAAGGTTAAGGTTAAGGATAAGGTCGAGGTTAAGGTTACATTAAGGGTAAAGTCAAGGTTAAGGTTAAGGTTAAGGTCAAGGTTAGGTTATAGTTAAGGTTGAGGTTAAGGTTAGGTTACGGTGAAGGTAAAGGTTAAGGTTAACGTTGAAGGTTAAGGGTAAGGTTAAGGTTAAGACCTGTATACTTAAACTTCATCCTTAACCTTAACCTAACCTTAACCTTATCCTTGACTTTACCCTTAACCTAAGCTTAACCTTAACTATAACCTAACCCTAGCCTTGACCTTAACTTTACCCTTAACCTTAACCTTAAACTTAACCTTGACCATAACTATAACCTAACACAAACCTTAAACTTAACTTTAACTTTAGCCTTAACCTTCACCTTAACCTTAACTTTACCCTTAACCTTAACCTTAACTATAACCTTAACATTAACCTTAACCTTAACTTAAACTAACCTTAACCTTAACCTTCCCCTTGACCTTAACCTTAACCTTAACCTTAACCTTGACTTTACCCTAACCTAACCTTAACCTTACCCATAACCTAACCCTAACCTTGAGGTTAGGTTAACCTTGACCAGACCCTTAACATTAACCTTAACTATAATTTAACTGTAACCTTGACCAAACCCTTAACCTTAACCTTAACCTTAACCTCCCCCTAACTTAACCTTAACTATAACCTAGCCCTAACCTTAACCAATCCCTTAACCTTAACCTGACCTTAACTATAACCTAACCCTAACCTTTACCAAACCCTTACCCTTAACCTAACCTTAACCTTGACTTTACCCTTAACCTAACCTTAACCTTAACCTTCCCCTAACCTTAACCCTAACCTTACCCTAACCATAACCTTAACTTTACCCTTAACCTAATATTAACCTTAACCTAACCTTAACCTTACCCTTACCCTTGACCTTAACCTTAACTTTAACTATAACCTAACCCTAACCTTGACCAAACCTTAACGTTAACCTTAAATTAACCTAACCTTAACCTTAACCTTAACCTAACCTTAACCTGATTAAACCCATAATTTGAACCTTAACCTAACCTTAACCTTGGCTTTACCCTTAACTTGACCTTAACCTTAACCTTAACCTTAACCTTGATGTGACTAAACCCTTGACTTTACCCTTAACCTTAACGTTACCTTTAACCTAACTTTACCCTTAACCTTAACATTAACCTGACTAAACCCATAACCTTAACTATAACCTAACCATAACCTTGACCAAACCCTTAACATTAATTAACCTTAACCTTAACCATAACCTTAACTTTAACCTTATCTTAACCTTAACCTTATGTATAACCTAACCTTAACCTTGACCTTAACTATAACCTAACCCTACCCTAGACCAAACCCATAAATTTAACCTTAACCTTCACTATAACCTAAACTTAACCTTAACCTTATCTTGCCCTTAACCTAACCTTAACCTTAAATATGACCTAACCCTAACCTTAACCTTAACCATAACCTTATCTTTACCCTTACCCTTAACCTTAACCTTAACCTAAAATTCATCTAAACCTTAACCTTACCTTCACCTTAACCTTAACCTAACCTAACCTAACCTTAATATTAACCTAACCCTAACCTTACACTTAACCTTACCCTTAAACATAATCTTAACCTCAGGTTAAGGTTACATTAAGGGTAAAGTCAAGGTTAATGTTAGGTTAAAGTTAAGATTAGGTTAAGGGTAAAGTTAAGGTTAAGGTTAAGTTTAAATGTTTGGTCAAGGTTAAGGGTTAGGTTAAGTTTAAGGTTAGGTTAAGGGTAAAATCAAGTTTAAGGAAAATTTAAGGTTAAGGTTAGGTTAAGTTTAATGTTAGGTAAGGTTAAGGTTAAGGTTAGGTTAAGTTAACCTTACCCTTACCCTTAACCTTAACCTTAAACTTAAAATTGACGTTATCCTTAGGTTAAGGTTAGGTTAACCTAAGGTTAATGTTAAGGTTAAGGTTAAGGTCAAGGGTAAGGTTAAGATTAGGTTAAGGGTAAGGTTAAGGTTAGTTTAAGGTTAAGGTTATGGTTAGGTTAAGCATTAAGGGTAAATTTATGGTTAAGGTTAAGGATAAGTTCAAGGTTAAGATTAGGTTAAGGGTAAAGTCAAGGTTAAGGTTAAGGTGAAGGTTAAGGGTAAGGTTAAGACTAAAGTTAAGGTTAAGGTTAAGGTTAAGGTTAGGGTCAAGTTAAGGTTAATGTCAAGGTTAGGTTATAGTTAAGGTTAAGGTTAGGTTATGGTGAAGGTTAAGGTTAAGGTTAAGGTTAAGGGTAAGGTTAAGGTTAAGACCCGTATCCTTAACCTTCACCCTTAACCTTAACCTTAACCTTACTAAACCCGTAACCTTAACCTTAACTTTAACCTTGAATTTACCCTTATCCTAACCTTAACCTTAACTATAACTTAACCCTAACCTTGACCTTAAATTTTCCCTTAACCTTAACCTTGAACTTAACATTGACCATAAGTATAACCTAACACTAACCTTAACCTTAACTTTAACTTTACCCTTAACCTTCACCTTAACCTTAACTTTACCCTTAACCTTAACCTTAACTATAACCTTAACATTAACCTTAACCTTAACTTAACCTAACCTTAACCTTAACCTTCCCCTTGACCTTAACCTTAACGTTAACCAGTACTTTACCCTAACCTAACCTTAACCTTACCCATAACCTAACCGTA
The DNA here is from genome assembly GCA_034641835.2 of Pinus albicaulis. Taxonomy (NCBI): domain Eukaryota; kingdom Viridiplantae; phylum Streptophyta; class Pinopsida; order Pinales; family Pinaceae; genus Pinus; species Pinus albicaulis. The sequence continues at coordinate 823,856,182 of CM076579.1, read as the reverse complement.
ACCTTGAGGTTAGGTTAATCTTGACCAAACCCTTAACATTAACCTTAACATAACCTTAACCTAACCCTAACCTTAACCTAGACCTTAAACTACCCTTAACCTTAACCTTAACCTAACCTTAACCTAACTATAACCTTATCCATAACCTTAACCTTAACCTTAACCTTAACCTTAACCTGAACTTAACCTAACCCTAACCTTGACCTTAACCTTAACCTCAATTTTAAAATAACCTTGAATTAACCTTAACTTTAACTTTGCCCTAAACTTAACCTTAACCTTACCCTTACCCTTAACCTTAACCTTATCTTAACCTTAACCTAACCCTAACCTTGACCCTGACTTTACCTTAACCTAACTTTAACCCCTTAACCTTAACCTTAACCTTCTAATAACGCTAACCTTAAACTTAAACTTAACATATTCCTTAACTATAACCTAACCCTAACCTTAACCTTAACCTTAACCTTAACCTTAACCTTAACAATAACCTTAACTTTTTTCAAGATGCTTTTTGGATTATCCACAGTATTGAGGAACATGTGTCGATGTTTCAAACCCCAATTGGGATCCATCATTAGGAAAATTTAGAATGACCTTAACCTTAACCTTCCCATAACCATAACCTTAACCTTAACCTTGACCTTACCTTAACCCTACCCCCTTAACCTTAACCAGACTAAACCTGTAACCATAACCTTAACCTTAACCTTAACTTTACCCTTAACCTAACCTTAACCATAACCTCTAAATGTAATGTTAAGGTTAAGGTTAAGGTGAATATTAGGTTAAGTGTAAGGTAAAGGTTAGTTTAAGGTTTAGGTTATGGTTAGATTAAGGGTTAAGGGTAATGTTAAGGGTAAATTTAAGGATAAGTTCATGGTTAAGGTTAGGTTAAAGTAAATTCAAGGTTAATGTTATGATTAGGTTAAGGGTAAAGTCAAGGTTAAGGTTAAGGTGAAGGTTAAGGGTAAGGTTAAGACTCAAGTTAAGGTTAAGGTTAGGGTTAGGGTAAAGTTAAGGTTAGGTTAAGTTAAGGTTAAGGTCAAGGTTAGGTTATAGTTAAGGTTAAGGTTAAGGTTAGGTTATGGTGAAGCTTAAGGTTAAGGTTAAGGGTAAGGTTAAGGTTAAGACCTGTATCCTTAAAATTCACCCTTAACATTAACCTAACCTTAACCTTAACATTACTAAACCCGTAACCTTAACCTAAAACCTTAACCTTGAATTTACCCTTAACCTAACCTTAACCTTAACTATAACCTAACCATAACCTTGACCTTAACTTTACCCTTAACCTTAACCTTAAACTTAACCTTGACCATAACTATAACTCAACACTAACCTTAACATTAACTTTAACTTTACCCTTAACCTTCACCTTAACCTTAACTTTACCCTTAACCTTAACCTTAACTATAACCTTAACATTAACCTTAACCTTAATTTAACCTAACCTTAACCTTAACCTTCCCCTTGACCTCAACTATAATCTTAACCTTGACTTTACCCTAACCTAACCTTAACCTTACCCATAACCTAACCCTAACCTTGAGGTTAGGTTAACCTTGACCAAACCCTTAACCTTAACCTTAACCTAACCATAACCTAACCCTAAACTTAACCTAGACCTTAACGTACCCTTAACCTTAACCTTATCTTAACCTTAACCTAACCTTAACCTTAACCTTAACCTAACCATAACCTTACCTATAATCTAAACGTTAACCTTAACCTTAACCCTAACCTGACCCTAACCTTGACCTTAACCCTAACCTCAACCTTAACCTAACCTTGAATTAACCTTAAATCTAACTTTGCCCTAACCTTAACCTTAACCTTACCCTTAACCTTAACCTTAACCTTATCTTATCCTTAACCTAACCCTAACCTTGACCCTGAATTTACCTTAACCTAACCATAAACCCTTAACATTAACCTTAACCTTCCCATAACCTTAACCTTAACCGTAAACTTAACCTTTACCTTAACTATAACCTAACCCTAACCTTAACCAAACCCTTAACATTAATCTTAACCTTAACCATAACTTTAACCTTAACCTTCCCATAACCATAACCTTAACCTTAACCTTGACCTTATCCTTAACCTTAATGTTATTTCTACTCCCTTAATCTTAACCTTAACCTTAACTTGACTAAACCCTTAACCTTAACCTTAACCTTAACCTTAACCTGACTAAAACCGTAACCATAACCTTAACCTTTGTAATGTTCCAAATCTGGAACTTCCTGCTCCATCACGAATATCTTAAGATATTCCAATTCCCTGTTCAGTAAGACACCACAAGTAAATTTCAAAGATTGTCTGTGGGGGCATTTAAAGGATATGTCTCCTTCCAAATAAGGGAGAGATCCTGAGGCTAGCTGGCCCTTCACAGACTCTGTCTATGGATATGCAATATTCCACCTCGGGAATTTCTGCTACAGGGTCCTTGAGGACGCTGTATAAGGAAGCTGTTGTAAAAATAAGACAAACCACTGCTGGGATGCTTAGAACACACAACATACAGCTCCTATGTAGAAATTGAGCTCAAATAAATAACTCTAGATGGGTTATTCAGATCTCCCCAATCTAGGTCTCTAAAACAATGCTCAATGTGAGAGCTTACATCAATATGTGAACATAACCATTAAAATCTACAAATATGAATACACCATAAGAGGGAATGTATGCAGCCAACATTATATGATTATATCAGCAGTAATATACAAGAAATAGTTGAGGGACAAGCCACTCAAGCTTTAAGAACGAACCTCCAATGAATGAACAATGAAATACATGAGTTGCTGCAACTCCAAAAAATGTGGGAGAGTAGTGATTGTGCTCTGTATATGAAGGTAGCAGCTGCTGAATATACATGAAATACAAATGTGGTTGTAGGATACAAAGAAATGGCCCAATAACAAGGAAATGGGTTGAAATACAAGATTTCTAGCCAATCTAGGAGAGATTGCTAGAAATGTTGGAGAATACAAAATGTGACAACTGAGTTGTCATTGCAACTGAAAAAAATGAGAATGAGGCTGTGGCTGATATGAAATATGATTGCCCTCCTCTGATAATGTCTCCAATAGAAAGGGTTGATCCCTTTGTCTCAAAAACATCCTCCTGATGAGCCCACTGAACCCCTCTCTCACTGCCTCCATAAAATAATGCAATTTCCTCCATGGAATACGCAGTGGGAGATGATGGAATGTTTTCCAAGTGCCAAAGATCTAATATGAAGCCCAGGAATCCTCCTTGTAGCTTCTCCAATGAATAGATCCCTCCTCTACTGAAGAAAACAAGCTAAGATGACTCCATGAGTTCCTCTCTTGCTGCACCCAGCAACACAACGTCCTCTCCGCTGCAGAGATAATGATGTAGGTGATGAATGTAGCTATGGATAATGTCGGATTGAGGAAAATCAGCTCAATCCTCATCCTTCCTTGAGGAAGAGGTAGGGATTCCCGACCGGGAACACCCTAGTGCTCGAGGGCACCATCACCTTGCTAAACAGCTTGGGGATGCAAGCCTTCACAGACCCTATACGAAATTATATACTCAAACATGATGCAAATGGGCTGCCATCTCCTCCTTATAAAAAAAAGGAACTCTTATCCACCAAGGTCCCACCAATTAGGGTTTCCACCCTCATGTGAATGTCTTCCCTCCAAAACTGTGCAGCTTCTCTAAGAAGCCTCTCCTCCTTGGGTAGCACTGTTGAATTTAGTCAAAGGTGACTAAACCAAGTGAGTTGGGTTCCATTCACACCCTTAGGTGTTTATTTCAGCTGCTTATTTTTCCTCCTTTCACACAAGGAGTGTTATTTCTTCATTGAAAGAGGGCTAAGGTGTCTCCTTACCCATTTTATTAATAAAAATTAAAATATGCAACTATAATGTTCAATTTTAGCTTGAGGCTAAAAATTGGGAACATTATAGTCCTCCCCTCCCACATGTTGCTTGCCCTAAAGCAACTGCATAAAGAGAAAAAAATTCCTCCTCCTTCTTCTCTTGTGGCCTCCTCATCAACAAGCTCTACCACTGCTCAAAAGATGTTGCAATAAACTTGTCCTCCAATGCTCTCTCCCAAGTATGCCAGCTAAAAATGATGCTCCTCATGGAAAGATAGAAGGTGTAGTGGAATCCTTCTTACTGTGTTATGGCCTCCTTAAGGTAGGATTGATGATATGCATGGGAAAATTCTGCTCCCAATGATGATCCTCTCATCCATGCTATCATCCAAATGAAAATCTCACCCCTGATTTATGCAATGAGTTGGGGCTGAATGGAGAGTTGTGCTTGTGCTTCTCAAGATGGCCCTCTCTCCATTTGAAGTGTCCATGGGGCTATCTATATCCTTGGGCTGAAATGGTATGGCCTCCAAGAATGGCCCAAGCTATCCCATCAAGAAAATTAGCCATGAAATGCCTCTGCAAATTCTCCAGGTGGTCCCTCCCACAAGAAAGTACAAGTAGCAATGTGGCAATCATGGTTTTCCCATGGTGTCTCTTGCAAGATAAGACATGTATAATGGGGAGAATCACGATACAAATGGGTTGTACATCCAATACTCTCCAGATAATTCTCCTCGTGAGTGTACAAACATCAGAAATACAAGGAGCAATACACAATAAAATCTATTTGTCAAATGACAACCGGAGAGTAGTTCAAAGTTCCACTCATGGAACCTGCGCAGTGCCTCTTGGCCTACCTCAAAATCACAAATAACAAGTGTTTTACTAGACACTTTTTTGCTGCCACAAACTCCTCACAAGATGGAATCATAAAATTACAAATTGGTGCCAATGGTGCACACCAAGAAGCCTGTGGCTTCCCCCACAAACAATCATAAGAATAGCCAAAATCAAGGCTACAAGTAGCTGCAAGTACATTATACCAAGTTCAATAAGGGATGATCCTTATTGAGATAATATGCTACTCATATGAATTAAAGAGGTAAAAATCATAATGTGAAATTATACCTTCTCTACCATGTACTTGAGCCCTTGAGCTGAAATGGCTTATCTGAATGCTCTCCCTTTCCTCCAATGAGTAAGGAAATGGTTGTGACAACCTCTCCAAAATCATCCAAGCTATGCATTTGTCCATATTTTGATGAAGATAATACTAAATTCCCTCCCAAGTGAACTCCTCTAGCAAAGCAAAGTATGCATCCAAATGCATAGCTAGGAATTCCTCATTTGCTGCATCCAATAGTTTCTCCTTGAGACTAGAAACTCTAGTCAAGAAGATCCTACCATAGTGTTAGATGATCATATCATCAACTCTATATTACTCATATCCCTCCTAGTCATCAAGAGTCATGCATGCACCAAGATCCTTGGAATACTCAACCAAGATCTGAGTCCTCCAACCTGGATCAATCCTCCACATAGATAACGCTGGTGTTCTACAATAAAGTGTTCCCCTCATGCTGCTACCTACTACTTTGACATCCCCCATGCCAAATTCATCCTCCAATTTGCTACCATGCCCATCATTCAACTACTCATGCTCAAATAGAAATGATGATCTCTGAAAATGAGCCTCCCATGAGAGACTATCACCGCCAAATAATCTCCTGATCTTGGCCAATGTAAGCATGAGTGGACTCCATCTACTCCAATGCATGAAAAATTCCTTCCTCAAAGGAAGTATCCTCTCTCTCACCAAAAATATGGAGTAGTCATCTCCCATCATGAAGATGTTATCCTCCACCTCTGCATCAAACTCTATCAGCACAGTATAGCTGATGAGAGCGGGTGAGACTGAAAATGAGAGAGTGTATCCCTCCTCCTTGAGCTTGTCCCAAACTCTCTACACTGTGTTAGATTCCTCTAATGTCTCCACCTCTCTGGAATCCAAGAGTGGTGAACCAAATAACATTATGCCTCTCATCATCTCTAGATCAAGTGGCATCTTGGTGGAATGCCTTAATATAATGAGACATCAAGATCTGAAACAGACTGTATGTATGAGTGGAATGATTTGTCCCTCTCTTCACTGTGCAATACAATATTTTTCCTCAGTGCAAAAAATTCCTGAAATAGATATGGGTGAATGCCCATTATGCCTTCTGCTCTTCTTTCTCCATCTCAAAATTCCCCAGCAGATGCTACATATGGCTCCAAAATTGTGTCTTGGTACCCACATCTAAAAATATTTCAGACTCCTTGCAAAGACACAAGGGCTCCTCTAATGGAAGCAATGGCTCCCCTTTCACCTCTATGTGGTGATGGATCTCCTCCTAAAGTGAAAACATTGTTGGTTCTTTTCGATGTATGAAAAGTTCTTGTGTTTATGACACAATGAGTTTCACCAAGTTATTCCATCAAATCCTTAGTGAATGCATCACATGGTTTTTCATTTGCATGACAATGAAAAATGGAACCTTCAAACCAACAATCATGAGCCATACCCTTGAGTTGCAACATTGCTCCTCCCATGGTCTCCTTTCCTTCCTCTCTTCCCCTTGAAATTCAAGTGGGAAAACGACTGTGTTGTGGATCTGCATGTGTGGCTGAATGCTTACACCCTTCATGAGAATAGCTAGGATTTTTCCCATCAACAAACCCTCTCAGAAAATCTTCCCACTTTTTCCTTTCATCAAGAGTTTCAATGACTTCTTCAATGGTCTGGAAAAGAAGAAGGGAGACCTCCTCTTCTGTCATTCACTTTTCCTTTTTTCCTCTGAAAATCTCCTCTCCTTGGAGAGAAGCTCCTCTTTATAATGGCATTAAATCTTGTGCATAGGCTGAGCAAAGATTGATGCTCCGATACCACTGTAATGTTCCAAATTTGGAACTTCCTGCTCCATCAGGAATATCTTAAGATATTCCAATTCCTTCTTCAGTGAGACACCACAAGTCCATTTCAGAGATTGAATGTGGGGGAATTTACAGGATATGTCTCCTTCCAAATAAGGGAGAGATCCTGAGGCTAGCTGGCCCTTCACAGACTCTGTCTATGGATATGCAATATTCCACCTCGGAAATTTTTTCTACAAGGTCCTTGAGGACGCTGTATAAGGAAGCTGTTGTAAAAATAAGACAAAACACTACTAGGATTCCTTAGAACACACAACATAAAACTCCTATGCAGAAAATGAGCTCAAAGAAATGACTCTAGATGGGTTATTCAGATCTCCTCAATCTAGGTCTCTAAAACAATGCTCAATGTGAGAGCTTACAGCAATATGTGAACATAACCATTAAAATATGAAAATCTGAATACACCATAAGAGGGAAACATATGCAGCCAACATTATATGATTATATTAGTAGTAATATACAAGAAGTAGTTGAGGGACAAGCCACTCAAGCTTTAAGAACCAACCTTCAATGAATGCACAATGAAATACATGAGTTGCTGCAACTCCACAAAACGCAGGAGAGCAGTGAATACGTTGTGTATATGAAGGTAGCAACTGCTGAATATACATGAAATACAAATGTGGTTGTAGGATACAAATAAATATCCCAATAACAATGAAATGGTCTAAAATACAAGATTTGAAATAATGTCTCCAATACAAAGGGTTGATCCCTTTGTCTCAAAAACATCCTCTTGATGAGCCCACTGAACCCCTCTCTCACTGCCTCCATAAAATAACGTAGTTTCCTCCATGGAATGTGCAGTGGGAGATGATGGAATGTTTTCCAAGTGCCAAAGATCTAATATGAATCCCAGGAATCCTCCTTGCAGCTTCTCCAATGAATAGATCCCTCCTCCACTGAAGAAAACAAGCTAAGATGACTCCATGAGTTCCTCTCTTGCTGCACCCAGCAACACAACGTCCTCTCTAATGCAAAGCTAATGTTGTAGGTGATGAATGTAGTTCTGGCCAATGCTAGATTGAGGAAAATCATCTCAATCCTCATCCTTCCTTGAGGAAGAGGTAGGGATTCCTAATCGGGAACACACTAGTGCCTGAGGGCACCACCACCCTGCTAAACAACCCGGGGATGCAAGCCTTTGCAGACCCTATACGAAATTCTATAATCAAACATGGGCTACCATCTCCTCTTTATAAGGAAAAGGAAATCTTCTCCACCAAGGTCCCACCAATTAGGGTTTCCACCCTCATGTGAGTGTCTTCTCTCCAAAACTGTGCAGCTTATCTAAGAAGCCTCTCCTCCTTGGGCAGCACTGTTGACTTTAGTCAAAGGTGACTAAACCAAGTGAGTTGGATTCCATTCACACCCTTAGGTGTTTATTTAGCTTCTTATTTGTCCTCATTTGACACAAGGAGTGTTATTTCTTCATTAAAAGAGGGCTAAGGTGTCTCCTTACCCATTTTATTAAGAAAAATTAAAATATGCAACTATAATGTTCCATTTTAGCTTTAGGCTAAAAATTGGGAACATTACAACCTTAACCTTATATTTACCCTTAACCTAACCTTAACCATAACCTTAACCTTAACCTTAACCTTACCCTTAAGGTAAATTCAAGGTTAAGGTTACGTTAAGGGTAAGTTTAAGGTTAAGGTTTGGTTAAGGTTAGGGTTAGGTTACACTTAAGGTCAAGGTTAAGTTTAATGTTAAGGGTAAGGTTAAGGTTAAGGTTAAGGTAACGAGTTTAGTTAGGTTAAGGTTAAGGTTAATGGTAAGGTAAAGGTCAAGGTTAAGGTTACGTTAAGGGTAAATTCAAGGTTAAGGTTATGTTAAGGGTTTGGTCAAGGTTAAGGATAGGGTTAGGTTATAGTTAAGGTCAAGGTTAAGGTTAGGTTATAGTTAAGGTTAAGGTTAAGGTTTGGTCAAGGTTAGGGTTAAATTATAGTTAAGGTGAAGGTTAAGGTTAAGGTTACATTAAGGGTAAAGTCAAGGTTAAGGTTAATATTAGGTGAAGGGTAAAGTTAAGGTTAAGGTTAAGGTTTGGGTTTAGTTAGGTTTAGGTTAAGTTTAAGGTTAAGGCTTAACCTTAAATTTAACTTTAACCTTAACCTTCCCATAACCATAACCTTAACCTTGACTCTACCCTTAACCAAACCTTAAGTGTAAAGGTTCAGGTTAAGGTTAAGGGTAAGTTAAAGGTTACAGGTTTAGTTAGGTTAAGGTAAAGTCAAGGTTAAGGTTAAGGTCAAGGTTAAGGGTAAAGCTAAGGTCAAGGTTAAGGTTAGGTTATAGTTAAGTTTAAGGTTATGTTAAGGGTAAATTTATAGTTAAGGTTAAGGAAAAGGTCAAGGTTAACGTTAAATAAGGTTAAGGTAAGTTTATGGTTAGGTTAAGGTTAAGGTTAAGGTTAGGTTAAGGGTAAAATCAAGGTTAAGGTTAAGATTAGGGTAAGGTTAAGGTTAACATTATGGTTAAGGTTATAGTTAAGGTCAAGGTTAGGTTTATATTATAGGTAAAGTTAAGGGTAAGGTTAAGGTTAGGGTTATGTTAAGTTAAGGTTAAGTTGAAGGTTAAGGTCAAGGTTAAGGTAAGGTTAAGTACAAGTTAAGTTCAAGGTTAAGGTTAAGGGTAAGGTTATAGCATAACCCTAACCTTGACCAAAACCTTAACCTTAACCTTAACCTGACTAAACTTGTAACACCTAACCCTAACCTTGACCAAAAACTTAACCTTAACCTTAACCTGACTAAACTTGTAACACCTAACCCTAACCTTCAATAAACCCTTAACCTTAACCTCACTAAACCTGTAACCTGAACCTTAACCTAACCTTAACCTTAACCTTCCCCTAACCTTAACCCTAACCTTAACTTAAACTTTACCCTTAAAATAATCTTAACCTTAAACTTAACCTTGCCCTTAACCTAATCTTAACCTTAACCTAACCTTAACCTTAACTTTACCCTTAATGTAGCCTTAACCTTAACTATAGCCTAACCCTACCTTAACCTGACTAAAGCTGTAACCTTAATCTTAACCTTACCGTTAACCTTCACCTTAACCTTAACTTTACCCTTAACCTAACCTTAACCTTGACCTTAACCTTAAGCTGACTAAACCCGTTACCTTAACCTTAACCTTACCCTTATCCTTATACTTAACATTAACCTTAATCATAAACTTAACCTCAGGTTAAGGTTAAGGTTAAGGGTAAGGTTAGGGTTAGGGTTAGGGTAAAGGTTAAGGTTAAGGGTTTGGTTAAGGATAGGGTTAGGTTTTAGTTAAGGTTAAGGTTAGGTAAATGTTAAGGTTAAGGGGGTAAGGTTAAGGTTAAGGTTAAAGGTTTAGTCAAGTTAAGGTTAAGGTTTAGGTTTGGTAAGGTTAAGGTTAAGGTTAAAGGTTTAGTCAAGTTAAGGTTAAGGTTAAGGGTTTGGTAAAGGTTACTGTTAAAGGTAAATTTAAGGTTAAGGGTAAGTTAAGGTTAAGGTTAGGTTAATGTTAAGGTTAGGTAAGGGTAAGGTTAAGCTTAAGGTTAAGGTTAAGGTGAAGGTGAAAGTTAACCTTAATGTTGACCTTAACCTTAACTTTAACTATAACCTAACCCTAACCTTGAACAAATCCTTAACCTTAACCTTAACCTCACTAAAACTTGCGGTTAGGGTAAAGTGAAAGTTAAGGTTAAGGTTATGTTAAGGTTAAGGTTAAGGTTAGGGTTAAGGTTAGGGGAAGGTTAAGGTTAAATTCAAGTTTAAGGTGAAGGTTAACCTTAACCTTAATCTTAACTTTCCCATAACCAAACCCTTAACCTTCACCTTAAACTTTATCCTTAACCTAACCCTAACCTTAACCTTAACCTTAACCTTACCCTTAACTTAACCATAACCTTAACCTTAACCTTAACTTGACTAAGCTTGTTAAGGTAAAGGATAAGTTAAGGTTAAGGGTAAGGTGACGAGTTTAGTCAGGTTAAGGTTAAGGTTTTGGTCAAGGTGAGCATTAGGTTATAGTTAAGGTCAAAGTTAAGGTCAGGTTAAGGTTAAGGTTAAGGTTAGGTTAAGGTTAACCTTGACCTTGACCTTAACATTAACGTTAACCTTACCCTTAACCTAACCTTAGCCTTAAGGTTAAGGTTAAGGATTAGGTTAAGGTTAAGGGTGAAGGTTAAGTGTCGGGTTCAGGTTAACGTCAGGTTAAGGTTAAGGGTAAGGTTAAGGTTAAAGTTATGGGTTTAGTCAGGTTAAGGTAAAGGTTAAGGGTTTGGTTAAGGTTAGGTTATAGTTAAGGTTAAGGTTAAGGTTAAGGTTAGGGTTAATGTTAGGGGAAGGTTAAGGTTAAACTTAAGATTAAGGTTAAGGTTAAGGTTAAGGTCAAGGTTATAGTTAAGTTCAAGGTTAGGTTAAGGTTAAGGGTTTGGTCATGGTTAGGGTTAGGTTATACTTAAGGTCAATTTTAAGGTTAGGTTAAGGTTAGGCTAAGGTTAAGTAAATGTTATGGCCATGGTAAGGTTAGGGTAAGGTTAAGTTAAGGGTAAAGTCAAGGTTAAGGTATAGGTTAAGGTTAGTGATAAGGGTTTGGTCAAGGTTAGGTTTAGGTTATAGTTAAGGTCAAGGTTAAGGTTAGGTTAGCCTTATCTTACCCTTAACCTTAACCTTAACTATAACCCATAACCTTAACCTAACATTAACCTTATCTTAACCTTAACCTTAACCTTGACCTTAACCTTACCCTTAACCTTCTCTTACCCTTAACCTTACCTTAACTTTAACTTTACCCTTAACCTTACCTTAACCATAACCTTAACCTAACCTTAACCTTAACGTTACCCTTAACCTTATCTTAACCTTACCTTAACCATAACCTTAAGGTTAAGGTTATAGTTGAGGTTAAGGTTAGGTTAAGGGTAATATAAGGTTAAAGTTAAGGTAAAGGTTAAGGTTAGGTTAATATAAGGTTAAGGGTAAGGTTAAGGTTAAGGTTAAGTTAAGGGTAAAGTCAAGGTTAAGGTAAAGTTAAGGTTAAGGTTTGGTTAAGGTCAAGGTTAAGGTTAAGGTTAAGGGTTAGGGAAATGTTAAGATTAAGGTTAAGGTTAAGGTTAAGGTTAAGGCTATGGGTTTAGACAGGTTAAGGTTATGGTTAAGGGTTTGGTGAAGGTTAAGGTTAAGATAAAGGTAAGGATAAGGTTAAGTTTAAGGTTAAGGTTACGTTAAGGGTTTGGTTAGGGTAACGTTAAGGGTAAAGTCAAGGTTAAGATTAGGTTAAGGTTAAGGTTAGGGTTAGGGTTAAGGTTAGGGGAAGGTTAAGTTTAGGGGAATATTAAGGGTAAGTTAGGTTAAGGTAAGGTTAAGGTTATGGTTACGTTAAGGTTAAGGTTAGGTTAAGTTAAGGTTAAGTTTAGGTTAAGCGTAAAGTTAAGATTATGTTTAGGGTTAAGGTTAAGGTTAGGTTAAGGTTAAGGTTACAATTAAGGTTAAGGTTAGGTTATGTTAAGGATAAAGCTAAGGTTAAGGTTAAGGTTAGGTTAAGGTTAAAGGTTAAGGTTAATTTTACTGGTTTAGTTAGGTTAAGGTTAAGGTTACAGGTTTAGTTAGGTTAAGGTGAAGGTTAAGGTTAAGGTTAGGTAAAGGTTAAGGGTAAAGTCAAGTTTAAGGTTACGTTAAAGGTAAGGTCAAGTTTAAGGGTGTTGGAGAGGTAAATCCCCTCTATGGACAGAGGCGATCCCTACTAGCCCAGATCAGGTCTATCAATAACCGAGTCATGCTAAGACACAGGTTCCTAGTTACAAAATATCAACATGCAACAAGAGGCCTACCTTAAGTCCCACGTTGTTGTTGCTTGCAGAGAATATGGCGCTTCCGTCCTTCACTTTGGCATATCACAATTCTCCTGCTACGCACATTTGAACACCTGCACGTACACAAAGAAACAACAAAACACAAGCGTAAAACCTAATACATGAAATTACGTATCATTTAGAGAAGATACAATTCATAACATAAGACATGAACATATGAATGGAACCATAATCGAAGTCGTTTATTATTAACTAGAAAAAAGAAAGATACAACCTGAGCTTTGATGCTATATCTTCCTTCGGCGGGTCGACAACAGAGTACATCTCGATAAAGCTCATTGGGAATGGGACAAGTCTCTCTCTCTTCGGCTGTCTGAAGATAATCTCCTTACTACTGATTCAGCTCTATTTAGGATAGCTTGCAAAGGGAAAATTACAAGCTTATATAGATGGTGGAAGGGGATTTGGGATCCCTAAAATGGTGGGATTGGCCCTATCCTCAAGGAAGATTCCATGATAGGTGGAAAATCGCTTCCCCTACATGGAGATCAGGAGCCAAACCTCCCAACTCATTTTAGAGACTCGTTCAGGAGTTGGTTGGAATCAAACTTCTGCCAATTGTTTTTAAAAAACAATCCTTATTAAGCTTGGTGCGAGTAATACACTGGGACAGAGCACCAGTTGGTGTGCCCTCTTTTGTGGATTTCCCCCATTGGCGCGAGGGCTAAATTGGCTGGTCGTGCTAAGGCCAAAAGGTCTATTTTTAGGGCTTTTCACAGGAAACTGTCTTTAGGGGAATGATTGTCCTTATCAAGCGGGATGCCATGAAAGTGGTTTTAGGTCATGTCACTACTTGTAGGTCACGGAAAAGGCCCTCAAATGTGTGGTATGGGGGATTGCAGGGATGGTGACAAATTACTATGTAACAGATTCCCCCTAAAACATGAGGCCCAAGAGAGAGAGAGGGGTGAAATGGTTTACGAGAACGTGTCTAACTGAAAACACTGCCGTCGAAAAACCTGCATAGTCAAATACAACTGATATCTCAAATACATGATGTGTGGTATGGGCGCAGCCATCCATAATAGAGTATACAATAATCAAGATCCAAGGAATGGACGCAACCATCCAGTGAGGATCAATAAATAGGCTCAGGTATGGTCACAATCATCCAATCAATGAGTCATGTAACCAGTCATGATAATCCAAAAAATCCGCAGCCTGGATTCGAACAGACAAAATCTAGGGTCTTGCACTCCATCTCGACCCGAAAAGAGTACAATTTCTAGCATGTGAATGAGTGAGCTAAAGTAGAACATGCAATAACATTGTCTGATTACCAACCAATGATGAAAGCTGTTAACAGATGCGAGAGGAACCACCAATAATGACAATGGCCCTCAAGGTACTATAGGTACAATCCACGGAATGCGAATAGTGAGATGGCATTGAACACCCATAGAATCATCCAATTGAAGGTCAATGATGAAAACCTTTCATCGAATGAAAATAACCTTCCATTGAGGCATGCAGGCTCCAAGGTACTGCAAGGGAGTCTCTAGATCAGCTTCCTGGATAATGAGATGAAGTCAAAAAGAAGTGATCTTGATCGAAGGTGGGCCATAGTGTTTCCTACATCATCAACACGAGATAGAGGAACATAATTTTTGTGAATCAAGATCAGATGAGAATCAGAGGAAGGCTGAAACTGCAGAGGTCAATTTCTCTTAAACATATCGGTGGCATGATAATGGATTTGGCAGTATTTGACATCAAAATATCAGAGGTCATGATCACGAGGCAAAGAGCAGATGAGAGGTCAAAAAGGATCACCCAAACCCATGGAGCAAGCAGAAAATGAGATGAGATGTCCCCAACCCTACACGAATGCAGACAAGTGCCATGTTCAAGAGTGACATACTGTTGACACGACGATGATACTGGTTCCATTTTTCCTCCACCATTTCTAGCGAGTACCCCAATTATTTTTGAGAACATTCTTGAAAGGGATAGCATATGCTTGTGAAACAAGTTTGTCCTTCGGAAAAATCCATCCTAGTACATTTAACGAGCCCTAGGAATGAGAAACTCGGATATCGTCATTATGACTGAACCCGATGTCATTAGGGTTTAACGAGTCTGAAAAAGGAAGAAATCAACATCTTTTCATGTTTAGAGAGTTTGAAAAGATAGCGGAAAAGTAAACCCCAACAATCCCTTTTCATAGATAGTTCCTCAGATTCGAAAAGGTAGAAAACTATGTCTAATAAAACCTCCTAGTCACGATAGGCTAGGGTATTCCTTTTTCATAAATAATCTATCCTAGCTCGGAAAAGGGGTGAATGTATACTCGGTAGATGTTGTTTCACAACCAACTTAACGAGATTGAAACAACAAGCAACTCGACAATCTTTTCAATTTTAGAGAGTCAAAAAAGAGCTGAAAGATGACTCCTCCTAGAGGAACGAGTGGTATAAAAGGTAGCAACTGGTTCCAGTGATGGTGGAATTGCTCAAAACAATTAAAGGTTGAGAGGCTGGCTAACAAGACCAATCATCACAATGGTTCCTCAGGAATGGGTAACACAATCAAGTGAACGCATATAATCGGCCAAGCAGATAATGAAAATGGAGTGAGAAAACCAAGGCTCATCTGGCAAGAACAAGCTGATAAAATGGAAATCACAAGAGGTAAAATGGGAATGGTTTCATTTTTACACAAGCTTGAAATCAGAAAAATTTGCTTGAAGTTGGTTTCATTTTTACACAAGCTTGAAATGGAAACAAACTATGCTTGAAAAAGTAAGCATGCCCCCAGCATGGTGACTCAATTCGAGGTACATGCTCCCCAAGATTCAATCCATATGAAAGGCATATGGAGTGAAGGTTCAAGTTATGAGATCAAGAGGAGGACTCGACTGGGATTTTATGAGATCTTATCAAAGACTCGAATTGAACGGGAAAGCGTTTCATTATTTTAACGAGGTTGACACAGTAAAAGAACTATCCTCATATGACCTTGTTTCATTTTTTAAGGAGATTGACACAAGAAAAACGAACTCTGCTCTAACGACCTTGTTTCATTTTTTAAGGAGCTTGACAGAAGAAAATGAACTGTGCTCTGACGACCTTGTTTTCATTTTTTTAAGGAGCTTGACATAAGAAAACGAACTGTGCTTCGATGACCCTGTTTCATTTTTTAAGGATCTTGACATAAGAAAATGAACTATGCTTCGAAGACCTTGTTTCATGTTTTAAGGAGCTTGACACAAGAAAGGAACCATGCTCTGACAACCTCTCATCATGATGAATAATAATTCATGGCATCAAAGAGTTCCATACCAGATGGAAGAACAACATCTCAGAAATCAAGACCCAATGTCCCCAACACACTATGCACGACGACATCATCACTGGGTACAGGCACGGGGTAGGTAGCCACATAGTTGACCTGTGGTGGGGCAGCTACAATGGGTGGATAAAAACTAGGAAGGATGATGGCGGGCCAGCTGCCACGTCAGGACCAAAGAACGAAAGTTGATCAATGGTCACGATCCATCCTTCATGTGCAAAACAGACCACACAGAAAAGGGAGGAGACAAGCACTCCCATGGCATAGGTGTAATTGCACCCCAAAACCATATTGAAATCCAAGGGGCTTGGAACAACCATCACGTCCATATGGAGGGTTTTACCTCCCAATGTAACAAGTAACCTTGGAAGGATCCCTAACGGTTGACTAGTTTTTCTGTTAAACGCCAACAGATTCTGTGTAACAGGCACAAGCGGTGGCGAATCGAAAGCTTGCCAAGTAGTTGAGGATAGAACACTAACAGACATGCCTTCATCTATAACAGTGCTAGGTATGACTAGACTAGAGGTTTGTACCATTATCTCAAAAGGCACATAACACAGAAGGTGGTATCCTAGAAATCGACTCCAATCAAAGGAAGTGACCAAACTACTCAGAGGGGCTACCATCGAACTGATATGGTCTTCCCCTGGTGTTATGGAAGAAGAAGGAGCATCCTTGATGACCTCCATCTCAAAGGTGGGAGGAGAATCCTTCGGGACCTTCATCACAGGAGGCGGAGGAGCAGCTTCTTGAGATATAGGGACAAGAGAATCTTTCTCCAAGTCCGAGGAATCTGAAGAAACAAGAAGAACATGAGGGGTGTGAGGTCCACTCTCAACGAAAAAGACTTGGTGCACCATAGAAAGGGATAGCTCAACCGATCCCATGACCAATGGTTGGTCAAGGATGGATTCATGATGGTGAATTTACAGGGGAGCGGGATTGACCAAGGATGACTCTTGACCAATTGTAGGATCACCTAGTGGAGGACTCAAAGAAAGTCGTTTATAACCTGCTGGAAGGCATGGTGTAGAAACGGTTTAGTTGTCCAAAAATCATTTGGCTTCATCCATATATGGACAAAGGTGAATGGCATGGTGCCCTTCACACAACTCATAGGGATTGGTGAGCTTATCCTGCTTCTTAGGAGCCTTACCAGCACTAGTTGAAGACGTGCCCCAAACTTAACTCTCGAAATCCAAAGGAAATGGCGGGCGACCGTTGGACCATACTTCGAGCACCTTGGGAATGCCAGGGTAGTCTCGAAGAAGATGGTCTCCTGTGCACAACATGCAAGGGAACTTGACTTTCTGTGGAGGGTTGGGAGGTTCATCAGGAGGATATGTTTTAGAGGCAATAGCTGCAGCCTTAGCCTCTCTCTTATTGGAATTATTCTTCTTTGTCTTCTTCTTCTTCTTCTTAGCCACCTGGTTACTCGAATTTAGACTTTCACCAGGCGAAGTAGAAGAGAGAGACGCAGAAATAGGTGAACAAGGGGAGAGTTCCACCTTGGAATCAACATGATGTTGCTCAGGTGGAGGAACTGATTGAACAGTAGCCGGGACATTTGGGACCACAGAGGTTGAAAACAACCAAACAGGCACCCTAAAAGTTAATCCAGGAAGGGACAACGTTTCCATATAAGGAGCACCAACATTTATAAAAGAAGGAAAAGGACTAGGACTCCCTTCGGTGGGGATTCTTTGGTTGGTGAACTCTGGAAAAGTTGCCATTAGAAAAAACTTTAGAACAACACCCTAAGGAAACTAACTTTAACCAGGAATATTTTGTGGGCAGTCAATTTTTAAAACATTGAAACAAAACTCTACCATTTCATATTTTAAGAGTCAAGAAACGAGTAAAATATGACTCTATCGCATTCAAGTTGGACACGAGATTGAAAGGAAAAGAGCTTGATGATATTTTCAAATTTAATGAGTCATAAAAGATCGAAATGAATGCTCTGGGACTCTAGGCAAAGGGTGTACTAGATATCTGTCAACTGCAATATACACCTTGGTTAAAAAATGAAAGAAAAATCAACCAAGGACTTGACGTACATGCAGGCAATCTCCTCAAATGTTGTGTCTGGTGTATCAAGGGTATAAGGAGGCAGAATCGACTTCCTACAGATAAAGGATAGCAACCTAGTGGGGTCTCCCTTTATATACGAAACTGTATGGGGAGCACAAGTCCGTACTAGTGCTATCTAAAGACAAGAGGCAAACGACAACTACTAGGTTTAACGATGCCGGAACACCTCACTAGCCTAGAATTCTAAATATTTCGTTAATGTTTCAATGCTGCCTTAAGGTAAATTGAATAAATTTTAGTGTTGATCTTCAATTATGTTTCAATTTCTAGGCCCTACCGAATGTTGTGTCTCAAAATCCCCTAAATGCACACTACATGCCACAATATATCACTTTGTTCGATGAATAGCTAACTACGAGAACATTGAGAGCTTTCACACAATAACAAAATGATTAAAAAACAACCATTAGTCTCTCTAATGCATGCTAAAAAAACTAAAAGCTTTTTTTTCAGAGTTATAAATCACTAATAACACAGAAAATTTTTCAATTTACATTAACTAATCAAAATAAAAAGAGATTTTTTTTTTGTATTTTCAATGTTTAAGAGAAAAGTGCACTAAACAAGATGAAAACTAATGAAAAGAAAAATTTGAGAAGTGATAGAAAAAGAGCAAAGACAAGACATCTCACTCAATGCCAAGCACATAATCAGACCTTAAATTGATGAATAAATCCCTTAAATCAAAGAGGAATCCCAAAGACTCAAATGAACCGTGTAATCTAGGCCAAAAACGAGACAAGGAAAAATTTGAATGAGAAAGGGACCAATCACCCAAATAATACAATAAGACAATGAAAAACCATGAAACGAATGAAAAGAAGCAAAAATGAAATTTACTGATCAAACAAAAACCAAAAACTCCCACGGGAGGCTCAACACACTATAGCACCTAGATGCCCTAGGGCTAGAATGTAAAACTGATAGTAGAGGGAAAACAACCAGAGGATGAAGGTCACACACAGTCAACCAAGGCTCCAGAACACTCAAGCAGTTGAAAAAATGACACTAAAACCATAAATCAATCTCATAAAGGATCAAACCTTAGCACCACACAAGATTGGTGCGACTGTCAGGCTGCATCTAGCGCCAAAACAGGATTGGCGCGGGGGCTAAACTGGAAACAAGCACCAGTTGGCACGACTGTCAGAGAAAAAACCGTGCTAGTCAAGTTTACTAATGAGAAAAATAAAAAAGAGCAGACATGGAGCATATCAGGGAAGGTGAGGCTAAACAGAGGTTTAACACTAGAGAAAAACGGACCAAAAGAGTTGATCAAGCAAACAAAGACCAAAATCAACCGAAAAGACAAGACAAACTCCAATAGCGGAGTTGCCAGTTTGTTGGATAAGTAAATCCCCTCTGCGGACAAAGGCGATCCCTACTAGCCCAAATCAGGTCTAGCAACAACCGAGTCACGCTAAGACGCAGGTTCCTAGTTACAAAAGACCAAGATGCGACAAGAGGCCTACCTTAATTCCCACACTATTGTTTCTTGCAAAGAAGATGGCGCTTCCATCCTTCGCTTTGGTAGATCACAATTCTCCTACTAGGCATGTTCAAACACCTGCATGTACATGAAGAAACAACAACACACAAGCGTAAAACCTAATACATGCAACTATGTATCATTCAGAGAACATACAATTCATAACATAAGACATGCACATATGAATGGAACCATAATCGAAGTCGTTTATTATTAATCAGAACAAAGAAAGATACAACCTAAGCTCTGATGCTGGATCTTCCTTTAGTGGGTCGACGGCGGAGTATGTATCGATAAAGCTCGTCGAGAATGGTACAAGTCTCTCTCTCTTCGGCTGTCTGACGATAATCTCCTTACTACTGATTCAGCTCTATTCAGGCTAGCTCGCAAAGGGAAAATTACAAGCTTATATAGATGGTGGAAGGAGAGTTGGGATCCCTACAATGGTGGGACTAGCCCTATCCTCGAGGAAGCTTTCATGATAGGTGGAAAACCACTTCCCGTACATGGAGATCCGGAGCCAAACCTCCCAACTCATTTTAGAGACTCGTTCAGGAGTTGGTTGGAATCAAAATTCCGCCATTTATTTTTAAAAAACAATCCTTATTAAGCTTGGCATGACTAATACACTAGGACAGAGCACTAGTTGGCATGCCCTCTTTGGTGGATTTCCCCCATTGGCACGAGAGCTAAACTGGCTGGTTGCGCCAAGGCCAAAAGGTCTATTTTTAGGGCTTTTCACAGGAAACTGTCTTCAGCGGAATGATTTTCCTTGTTAAGGGGGATGCCATGAAAGTGGTTTTAGGTCATGTCACTGCTCACAGGTCACAAAAAAGGCCCTCCAATGTGCAGGATGAGGGATTGCAGGGATGGTGACAAATTACTGTGTAACAAAGGGTAAGATTAAGGTTACGGTTAAGGGTAAGGTTAAGGTTAAGGTTATGGTTAAGGTTATGTTAAGGGTAAGGGTAAGGTTAAGGGTTTGGTCAAGGTTAGGGTTAATATTAAGGTTAAGGTTAAGTTTAACGCTCACCTAACCCTAACCTTGACCAAACCCTTAACAGTAACCTTAACCTTAACCATAACCATAACCTTAACCTTAACCTTAACCTTAACCTAACTAAACCCTTAACCTTGACCTAACCCTTAACCTTACCCTAACCTTAACCTTAACCTTAAGCTAACCTTAACCTTAACCTTGACATTACCCATAACCTTAACCTTAACTTTAACCTTAAACTAATCCTAAACTTAACCTTAACCTTACCCTTAACCTTGACCAAGCCTTATCTTAACTATAACCTTAATGTTACTGTTAACCTTAACCTTAACCCGAATAAACCCATGGCCTTAACCTTAACATAATATTAACCTTAACCTAATATTAACCTTAACCTAACCTTAACCCCTTAACCTTAACCTTAACCTTCCCATAACCATAGCCTTAACCTTAACCTAACCTTAACCTTAACCTTAACCTTAACCTGACTAAACCCGTAACATTAACCTTAACCTTAACCTTAACCTTAACCTTAACACTGACCTTAACCTAACCTAAACCCTAACCTTAAATTTAACCTAAAATAACCTATAACCTTAACCATAACCTTAACCTTACCTTAACCTAACCTAACCTTAAGGTTATAGTTAAGGTAAGGATTAGGATTAGGGTTAGGTTAAGGTTAAGATAAGGTTAAGGTTATAGTTAAGGTTAAGGGTAAGGTCATGGTTAAGGTTATGGTTATGGGAAGGTTAAGGTTAAGGTTAAGGCTAGGTTAAGGTTAAAGTTAAGGTAAAGGTTAAGGTTTGGTCAAGGTTAGGGTTAGGTTACAGTTAAGGTTATGATAAGGTTAGGGTTAAGGTTAGGGTTAGGTTATAGTTAAGGTTAAGGTTAAGGTAAGGTTAAGGTTAAGGTTAAGGTTAAGCGTAAGGTTAAGGTTATGGGAAGGTGAAGGTTAAGGTTATGGTTAAGGGTAAGGTTAGGGTTATGTTATATTTAAGGTCAAGGTTATGGTTAAGTTTAGGTTATGGTTAAGGTTAAGGTTAAGGTTAGGTTAAGGTTAATTTCAGTTAAGTGTTAAGGTTAAGGTTAAGTTTATGTTAAGGGTAAATTCAAGGTTAAGGTTAGGTTAAGGTTGAGATAAGGCTAGGTTAAGGGTAAAGTTAAGGTTAGGGTTAGGTTATGGTTAAGGTTAAGGTTAAGGGTAAGGTTATAGTTATGTTAAGGTTAAGGTTACGATTAGGTTAAGGTAAAGGTTAAAGTTAGGGTTAGGTTATAGTTAAGGTTAGGTTAAGGTTAAGGCTAAGGTTAAGGTTAGGTTAAGGGTAAGGTTAAGGTTATGGGTAAAGTTAAGGTTAAGGTGTTGACGGGAAAATCTGTCCCAGCCAACAGCAGGGGATCTCCCTGGTAAAAGGTCTTAATTAGACCTTGAACCGTTTGGAATAGGGATCCCGTCCGGGGTGTAGGTCCGGCTACCACTGATTTATCCTTTCTTTGGGTCTCGTCTAAACTCTATAAAATAGTGGATACACACCTAATCAAAGGATACAAGACATAAGATTGATGCATTAAATGTACATACAACACTATGAGTAGCAAGAGGAAATAATAAAGCATGAAGACCGAAGGAAGTGTTGTTAACAACACTTCATTAGGGTCATGCTTGTAAACTGTTCTAACCACAAAGGAAATAATTCCTCATGGAAAGAACACCCTTCACTTCCTAAAATTTGAATGATAACACAAATGCCAATAAACAAAGCCATCAACGTTCGTTAAGAAAGTGAAATAAACTCAACCACCATTAACATACTCAGCAAACTATTATGCAATTGTGATATGAATTAAAGATACAGTTCCCTTAATCTAAAGACGTTCAGAAACTAAAAATATAATACTCAACAGTGCTCATACATAAGACAACACTAGATCCACAAAGGGATTTTTCAAAATGCTTGTATTCATGCTCAGATGTATAATCCAGATGATACAGTGTACTCAACTCGAGTCCCAAACCAAATATCCATTCTAAGTTCCCAAGGGAAGCATTTATAGAGCAAAGCTTTCCCTTTAGACTCCCTGACTTTTCGCTTTCCCGACTGTTGGGCTACCTTGCGACTTAGTTGTCGGGTCACTGGGTCGCACCCTCGGGCATTTAGTAAGGGGTGCGACTTAGTGACTTGGAGACCTCTGCGACTTGCGACCTCGGGCAATTCATGACCTGTGACCTCAAGAAAATCTGCGACCTGTGACCTCCTTGGATTTGCGACCTCGCGACCTCCTTGGATTCGTGACCTCACGACCTCAGACCATCCGCGACCTGCGACCTCCTTGGATTTGTGACCTCGCGACCTCCTTGGATTTGCGACCTTGCACCATTCGTGACCTGTGACCTCGGTAGATATGCGACCTGAGACCTTGGAAGATATGTGACTTGCGACCTTGGGCGGTCCACGACCTGCGACCTTGGAAAATATGCGACCTGCGACCTTGGGCAGTCCGCGACCTATGACCTTGGCAGAAATGCGAGCTACGAACTTTGGCAGATCAGTGATTTGTGGCCTCCTTTCGGTGGACGGGGCCAGGTGCCTTTGAACTTAAGGTGATTTCTTTGGAGGTTCGCGAGCATTTACTTGTTTTGAATAGGTCCCCTTGTTTGCTTGGAAAACCTTGGCTCTTATGTGAAAACATAAAGGTTCTTCTTGAAATAAAATAACATGGGTCACATGTCTCCATGATTGAATAATAATAATGATAAGGGAATTTTAATTAATTTGCAAGAGTAAAAACAATAAATTTAGACCCCTGTGTGGTCAAGACATTGTCATCAGAGGGAATGTCTTGTGTAGGCCATCTCTGCACCTCTTCAATGTCTATTGGTAGCGATATGTACTGAGTGTTACGTGTGGATTCATAATTTTTAAACTATTTTGGTAGCTGTTACTTCATAGGGATATGGTTACATTTATGCAACATGAAGCCCCTTTATCTTCGACAAACATTGCAAAATGAATTTATGAATCGCGAGTACAGTCCTGAATATGTTGCTCCTTCTTCACTGAGGCTCAAATGCATGCATTAGAATTATCCTTGTCTTCTTAACTCACCTGATAAGACATATCCTATGCATCTCAAACTTTTGAAGTCCTAGATGCGGCTGAGGTTGTTGGGTACCAATAAGGAAGAAGCCGCGACCACGTATCAGGGGCATATATTTCAGTTGCTGACCGCCTTTTGTTGCATGGTCAATAATGCATTTTCATTAGTTTCAATCATATTTTAGATACATTTTCATGAATAATCCATTCTTTCATGACCATAATGGTTCAAGGTCGACTAATGCATTCAGCTTCCCAACGCATTTCAAAACTGGGCTTCATTTGGTCAATGCAGGGACACTCGGAGATCCTGGTCTACACGTCTTGAAACTATCGATACCCTTGCCCTCGTGGTCCTCTATTGGAATTTTGTAGCAATACATTGACTCGCTAATCCTGTATCGGGACCTTTGGGTGAGAAAACAATGATGCTTTTTGATATCCCAACGTTGTAACTTCGGGATTGCTTAAGAGTAGGCAAATTCCCACAAGTCACAACATTATGTTCTCCAGGCTGTCACACAACTTTGCAACCATGCGACTTGGTTGCATGATCACACAGCTATGAGATTCAGAATTTAAAGTGGCTTTCTTCATTTTGCGATCCACCAACACACTGGGGAGAAGTCGCAGAGTCGCAAATGGAGGTTGAGTCGCATTCTCTGAGTCCGCAAAGAGTTGCGACCATGTGACCCAAGAGGCTGCGATTTGGTGAAAGGTCACGTGGACGTGCTTTGAGATGGGTCGCACTCGTCACTGCTGCACATTTGCGATTTGGCGAGCGACCTGCTCCAGACAAACATATTTTACCGCATGCAGCAACATCTGCGTTTTCTTGGTCTGTTACGTAACGCTCGATCCATTTTGGAAGCGGGATCATGGATGCCAAAAAAATGTATGTGGAATTTTCATCATTTTGGAGTGCGCTGGCCCCTTTTCTGGTTTTGCATGGCCTGAAGTCGCGGCATACTGAGATACGATAGACATGTTGTGCGTCAAAATTTCTGGTTTTAGTGCATTAACATGGAGCGTTACAATATATTTCCAAACTACTCACCAAAATGGCGGATCCCATCACTGTTTCTTCAGCATCTGTTTGGAAAGCTAACTCACCTCCTCCAACATTCGTGGCACCTGGCTTGGCATCAGTGGTGATCTGGAACTATGATATCACCCATGGCGTATTTATGTAACCACCATCTATTGATAAACAAACCATGGAAAGCGAAGAGCAACTCTGGTGCTGACACGTCCTTTTGTTAACCTGTGTTCTGGTTCTTCAACGACGTGGTTTAAAACCATACTTGAGCATATTTTAAACACAGGCTATGGGCTATCATGATTCTACAAATCTATCTTTAATTTTATTGTTATTTCATTACAGTTATTACACAATGCCATCATGGCTTTTCAACCTACCGCTCTAGATTTTTTTTCACGTTCTGCTTCGTAGTTTTTTGACCACCACGTATATATACATATGCTATGAATGTTTCAGGAGTCATTTGAACCCTTTTGCAATGTTTTGATATGGTTCTGCTCCACCATCTCACATGGTTTTTGAAACCATGTGTTTTAACGTGAGTTGCTGGATTGTTGACTCTTCTTTGCTTTGACCATAAATTACATAACGCCACGGTGAGTTAGTTGTAATATTTCGATTTCATATATCCAATCCAACGTTTTACCGTAGTTCAAAACACCACCACCGAAACGCTTGCGTCAATTTGTAATGTCTTGATATAGTTCTGCATCCTTTTGATTATAACCGCTCGACGGTTGTTATAACGTTGCCATCATAGGAGTGTTGTAACGTTCCGCTTTATGAATTTGGCCACTATTATTTCCACTCCAAACTTTTCACCATAGTTTGAAACTCCATCACCATAAATCTTGCATCCATTTTCACGTGTTGATGTAGTTCTTCTCCACACTTTAGTTGAAAGGTTTGACTGCCACGTATACATATAAACATTTACGTTTGGCTCCATGCAATGTAAACATTGAACGTTCAATTGCAGTGATCTCATGGCGCCATGTGGAAACACGACTTTGGACCACTGAATATATATATATATATATATATATATATATATATATATATATATATATATATCTGCTCCAAAATTTTTAGCATAGGTTGAAAACTCGCCATCGAAACCTTTGCGCTCATTTGAAACTGTCTGCATGGTTGTCCTCCACCATCTCCTATGGTTTTGAAACCATATGCTTTCGCGCCTTGTTTTAATTATACAACATTGATCATACGAACACTTCTTGTTTTGAAAGATCGAGAGTTGAAATCTACTACTAAAGCCACATTGATGGCCCTTTTAATATTAACCCTTTCTATCTTGTGGTTCTAGAGACTCTCTCTGCATATGCATCAATGTGCCTTGCTACCAAAAGGTGTATGCATTTAAACATGACCTTTTATGTTCAATTTCAAATTATCCATCTCTCATGGTCTCACATAGACAAACTTTATGGATATGTAATAGCAGAGGAGACTAGGGTTTTAAGGCCCTTTCATTCCTCCACATTGTAATCCTCACAGAATAATAATTCCATACTATGTAGCTCAGGATTAATAAATGTTGCTTATCAAAGGCGTGTTCACATATTTGAAACTTTTTCGTTGGCTTTCCAACACCAACATGTGTGTTCTCGCACTACTGCTCGACATGAAAAACGCCCTAAATGAGATTTTCATTCAATGTAAATCTTTTGAGTCCACTTTTTTCACCTGGGCTATACTTCGGGCCAGACTTGTCGCAGTAGTGAAATATGTTCCTTTGTGGGCACCCATCGACATTTAGCCGGTATTGTGCAGGATCTCAAAAACTTCCTTTAAGGTGAGACACCTTCCATCTCGGAATATAGACACTCCATTCAGCTCATACGTAAGCCTAGATCATAGCAAATTATTCTATTTTATGTGAGATGGCGTCCGGTACTGACATTTCAAAATGATGCATTTTTAAGTATCTGGTGCGCACTAGTGAAGAAAGCTTTTGCATCAGTGACATAAAAGGTTCTTTATCTTATCAACATGTATCACACCATCCTCCTTTTAACATTACTGGTCACTTGCTCCTCCTCCTCCTCTGTTCCACAACTTTATTTTTGTTGTTGAGTTCAATTTTATTCCCTCGATGTCGTGACAAGATTGAGGAGTTTGTCACCCGTGGGGTCGACCTGTGTGGAACATTACAACATCACAATTACTCTTTGATAATGATGGCCCCAAATAAAACATATGAGATTAACACGCTTAAGAGAGGTATTCAAACAACATGCTTAATTTCCCACGGTGAGAGGGCCTTTAATTGTCAATACACAAAAGGTTTCCATTCAAAAGTATGCATGGCGATATCATTACACATGGCACGACTGCGGTAAGAGTGTTCGAGCGTATGCGGGATGATCCCTCCCACATATGGCATGATTGCAGCAACAAAATCTGATCATGATGGTGAGAAAGCTCATAAGGGGTTGGGGATAGGTCGGTGGGATGTCACTGACTGCAGTTTGGGTGAAATACTTTAACACCTAAGCGAGCATAGGGGGAACCCAAAATTTTAAATATACCCCAAAATTTGGGGTGTTGTTGTAGCGGCTACAACAAATGGCGAACCACTGGTAGAATCCAGCATCTCTGTCAATATCACAAAAATAGTCTGAGTCCAGATAGTGATGCAAGGGAATATTGAACAAGTTTCGCAAGTATCGCTTTGTATTACTCTAGCCCTTTACAGGTATGCCTAATCCTTGTGCCTCAGCTAGGTCTCACTAACCAGAAACACATCAAAGAGAAAGCTCACAGACGCCAGTAGCCTGTTGATGATGTGAAGAGCAAGGCAGTGGGTTTATTATTTTCAGGATTTTTTAAAGTAAATTGCTGGTGTTGCTCCACTGCCAGCAGGCCTGGACAGTACCCTGGCAGAGTCACTTCAAGAAATCACAAACGTTGCTCCGCTGCCAACGAGCCTGGTCAGTACCCCAGCAGATTCGTTGCATTACCTCTCTGCGCAGGAAGCCTTTCTCGATCCTTTACCCTTATTTGTTTCATGTGCTTGTAGCACTTATTTCCATGTGCTCGTGGCACTTATTTTTCATGGGGGGATGAGGGATCCCGACTTATTTTACTAGCAAGAGAGGTTGTTTCTTATTTTACAGAAACTGAAAGATATCCTGATTTGGGTTTGCCCTTGTTCCAAACCTTCACATTCCATCTACCACAATAGCTAAAGCACGCAAAAAAGATCATTAAGATGTCTGAGACTATGTTGGACACAAGGCTTAGGCTTACAGGTACTGGGCCATTCAAACTCATTAGGTCTCCAACAAAAAATTGGCTCGTATCTCCACAGCTAATAAGTTTAGACTCATAGGATCCTATTGAGAATGTGACTTCGATGACTTGTCCTAAGAGAAATCTGCCTCTTGAGATAGCCACCGCAACCTCACACAAACAATGGGGTTACTATTTCAGCAATCGAGGCAAAACAAGACTGCGAGGTGGTAGGGTTGCAAATGAGGACTCATAAAGTGGTAGGCGATACAACCAAAATGAGGTGAGAAACAGAGTGTACGACCCAATGTAATAGGTGAGGCTTAAGATGAAATGCAACACCATGTTCGGGAACAATCAACCAGTTGTAGGTGGAAAAGAAGCGCAATACAAGCAATGATTATTTATGCAGCAACCATAAACTAAAAGAGCTGAGTGCAAAACATTTGTAACATGATGATGCCTAAGATACTAATCGTAAGAAAAATAGCAGACATACTTTTTAAATCATAAAGTAAAAATTTCATCAGTATACCTAATTAAAATTTGAACTAAAATTTTTATTAACAGGTCCTAGCTAGCCTACACCTAAACCCTATTTTAACCAATGATGCAGTCGGGTTATGTAAAATCAGCTTTCCAGTGTAGCCACCACATTAGGTCCTGACCTGCAAGAACAACAATGTTTGCAATCAGATCCAGCATACCAAATCGTGCATCAACAACAAAACTTACTTGAAGAGCATGTGAAATGGCAAGAAGATCATGAATACTTACCAGAGAACGTGCCAGAATGGATTTTGCAAGCTGAATTTCATTCTTATCCTGATACACAACAATATATTCTCGAAAGTTAAAACTATTTATAAATGACACACATCCATTTATGCACAATCCTAGGTCTGATGGGCACTGGGTAAGCCATTGCCTATTTGCAGGCACCTTCACTGGATAGGGTTGGTAGAACAAACCAACACCTTCATTATGGTGGTGAGGATGATCCATTTTACAGGGTGGAAACAACAAGCATGTGCCGGGCAAATTATAGATACTTGTGAATCCGAGAGCAGTAACCCTAAGCTGAGAAACCCTAGTTGGAGTTGTTTGAGGGGTCTTGTCATGATCGAAAGAACCTAGGGTAATAGTTGGTAGAAGCTGAAGTGCTTCAATTTTCTGATGGGTACTCGAATCTTCCCGAAGTGTATTATCAAATTTAGGTGTCTTCATATGGTTAGCAAAAAGATACGAGTGAAATTCCTTAGCAGTATTAGTGAATATGCTTTCAGACCAGCAGTGATTGCTGTAACTATTGATTTGATTAAGTTGGGTACCTGGCATGTTACGCTCCTTGGGGGTTACCAATTTGGATGGATCAATAGAGGGGACATCTTGAGGTTGCCTTGAAAAAATATCGCTCCTATGGCTGTCTAACGGTTTTGGGTAAGAAATATCATATTTAAAAGATTCATCAATTTGGGCCTGTGATTGCAAAACACCATCTGCATGCTTATGATTGTCGCCAATAACAGTATAAGGAAAATTTTAATATCTTGAAAAAAATATTGGTGTGGCGGGATCGAGAAATAAATCGGGGAATAATGAATGAATAGATTGAGTCGCAGGGGCATTAACCATACAAGGATTTTCAACACGCGTATTTATGTCATTTGGAGAAAAAAATGATCTGGCAGGCCCTATATGGGAATCGACTGCATCCAAGATAGGAGTCGATTCATAATCAGTATGAGAATCAGATTTAGAACTATATCCGGGAGACATCGAGTGGGCCCGATGTAGGTTTCATGAACCAGGAGAGAAAATGAGCCACTATGGTTTTCAAACTCTGATTCGACATGGTGCGTGAAAGATTCAAAGGTAGTACAATAGGCTTTATCCTCATGCACCCATTTATCATTTCTCAGAACTTTCGAGGTCACAACTTCAGTACCCGACAACTCAGGAGTAGGAGCGAGAATGTCACAAATAGCAATACTCTCATCAGAGGCCTAAATGTGGTCTGGGCTGGGGGAGATGGACAAGGAAGCATTAGGGACAAATTCTGAACAACCGTTAATTTGCGGGTTGTCCTAGGGAACACTAGGCTTAGGCTGGGTTGCTAACTAAAATTGTTCAAGGGAAACGAGAATCACATAGCTGAACTGTTCACTTAACAACTTCCAATTGACATCCTTTTTAGGGAACTCAAAACAATAATGAACGAATCTGATAGAGAACTCATCTAAATATTCCTGAGTTTCCATTCTGATGTCATTTAACTTTATTAAAACGTTCTGAAAATCATACCTATGAAAAGCTTGTTGTAAATCATTAGTGAGTTGTTCAAACAAATGGATGGAAGCTTCCAGCAATGTGCGGCACCATTGCTTAGTGTGACCTTCGAGAGTGAGGAAGAAAAGCAAACAAATCAAACCTTCATTTTCAATTTCGTAGCACTCACCAAATTCATAGAAATCTGAAAGGTGTCGGGTTATGGACACTCCATTTTCACCATCAAATTTTAACTGGGACAAGTGATACATAAGTTCATCGGGGTGAAGTATCGAGGCTCATAAAACTCCGACAAACATCTCGGGAGAATGATTTGGGAACGAGCCATTACAGATATGAGATTAACTGCAGGCTCTCAGGGCTTAGCTTGTCATCTGGCCCTCCTTCTAGCGCCAATTATTTTGACGGGAAAATCTGTTCCGGCTAATAGTAGGGGATCTCCCCAGTAAAAGGTCCCAATTAGACCTTGAACCGTTTGGAATAGGGATCCCGTCCGGGGTGTAGGTCCAGCTACCACTGATTTCTCCTTTCTTTGGGTCTCGTCTAAACTCTATAAAACAGTGGATACACACCTAATCAAAGGATACAAAACATATGATTGATGAATTAAATGTACATACAACACTATGAGTAGCAAGAGGAAATAATAAAGCATGAAGACTGAAGGAAGTGTTGTTAACAACACTTCATTAGGGTCATGCTTGTAAACTGTTCTGACCACAAAGGAAACAATTCCTCATGGAAAGAACACCCTTCACTTCCTAAAAGTTTAATGATAACACAAATGCCAATAAACAAAGCCATCAGCGTTCGTTAAGAAAGTGAAATAAACTCAACCACCATTAACATACTTAGCAAACTGTTATGCAATTGTGATATGAATTAAAGATACATTTCCCTTAATATAAAGACGTTCAGAAAATGAAAATATAATACTCAACAGTGCTCATATATAAGACAACACCAGATCCATAAAGGGATTTTTCAAAATGCTTGTATTCATGCTCAGATGTATAATTTAGATAATACAGTGTACTCAACTTGAGTCCCAAACCAAAGATCCATTCTAAGTTCCCGAAGGAAGCATTTATAGAGAAAAGCTTGCCCTTTAGACTCCCTTACTTTTCTCTTTCCTGATTGTTGAGCTACCTTGCGACTTAGTAGTCGGGTGGTTGGGTCGCGCTGTCGAGCATTTAGTAAGGGATGCGACTTAGCGACCTGGCGACCTCTACGACTTACGACATCAGGAAATTTGCGACCTGCGACCTCAAGCAAATCTGTGACCTGTGACCTCCTTGGATTTGCGACCTTGCGACCTCCTTGGATTCACAACCTCATGACCTCGGGCCATCTGCGACCTGTGACCTCCTTGGATTTGTGACCTTGCACCATTCACAACCTACGACCTCAGCAGATATGCGACCTGCGACCTTGGGCAACCCGTGACCTGCGACCTTGACAGATATGTGAGCTGTGACTTTGGGAAATCCGTGACCTACGACCTTGGTAGATATGCGACCTGCGACCTTGGGTAGTCCGCAACCTACGACCTTGGCAAATATGTGAGCTGTGACATTGGGCAGATCAGCGACTTGTGGCCTCCTTTCGGTGGACGGGGCCAGGTGCCTTTGAACTTAAAGTGAGTTCTTTGGAGGTTCGCCATCATTTACTTGTTTTGAATAGGTCCCCTTGTTTGCTGGGGAAAACCTTGGCTCTTATGTGAAAACAAAAAGGTTCTTCCTGCAATAAAATAACACGGGTCACATGTCTCCATGATTGAATAATAATAATGCTAAGGGCATTTTAATTAATTTGCAAGAGCGAAAACAATAAATTTAGACCCCTGTGTGGTCAAGACTTTTTCATCAGAGAGAATGGCTTGTGTAGGCCGTCTCTACGCCTCTTCAATGTCTATTGGTAGCGTTATGTACTGAGTGCTACATGTGGATTCATCGTTTTTAAGTTGTTTTGGTAGTTGTTACTTCATATGGATATGGTTACATTGATGCGACATGATGCCCCTTTATCTTCGACAAACATTGCAAAATGAATTTATGAACTGCGAGTACAGTCCTGAATATGTTGCTCCTTCTTCACTGAGACTCAAATGCATGCATTAGAATTATCCTTGTCTGCTTAACCCGCTTGATAAGACGGATCCTACGCATCTCGAAATTTTGAAGTCCTAGACGAAGCTGAGGTTTTTGGGTACCAATAAGGAAGAAGTTGAGGCCATGTATCAGGGGCATATATTTCAGTTGCTGGCCGCCTTTTTTTGCATGGTCAATAATGCACTTGCATTAGTTTCAATCATATTTCAGATACATTTTCACGTAGACTCCATTATTCCATGACCATAATGGTTCAAGGTTGACTAATGCATTTAGCTTCCCAATGCATTTCAAAACTGGACTTCATTTGGTCAATGCAGGGACACTTGGAGATCCTGGTCTACACGTATTGAAACTATCGATACCCTTGCCCTCGTGGTCCTCTATTGGAATTTTGTAGCAAGACATTGACTCGCTAATCCTGTATAGGGACCTTTGGGTGAGAAAAAAATGATGCTTTTTCATATCCCAACGTTGTAACTTTGGGATTTCTTAAGAGTAGGCAAATTCCCACAAGTCACAACATTATGTTCACCAAGTTGTCACACAACTTTGCGACCCGGCGACTTGGTCGCATGATCACACAGCTATGAGAGTCAGAATTTAAAGTGGCTTTCTTCGTTCTGTGACCCAGCAACTGGACGCACTCAGGAGAAGTCGCAGAGTCACAAATGGAGGTTGAGTCACATTCTCTGAGTCCGCAAAGAGTTGCAACCATGCGACCCAAGAGGTTGCGATTTGGTGAAAGGTCACGTGGTCGTGCTTTGAGATGGGTCACGCTTTTCACTACTGCACAACTGCGATTTGGTGAGCGACCTGCTCTAGACAAACATATTTTACCACATGTAGCAACATCTACATTTTCTTGGTCTGTTACGTAACTCTTGATCCATTTTGGAAGCGGGATCATGCATGCCAAACAAATGTATGCGGCATTTTCATCCTTTTGGAGTGCGCTGGCCCCTTTTTTGGTTTTACATGGCCTAAATTCACGTCATACTGAGATACGATAGACATGTTGCATGTTAAAATTTATGGTTTTAGTGCATTAATATAAAGTGTTACAATATATTTCCAAACTACTCACCAAAATGGCGAATCGCATCACCATTTCTTCGGCATCTGTTTGGAAAGCTGACTCACCTCATCCAGCATTCGTGGCACTTGGCTTGGCATCAGATGAGTTGGAACTACGATATCACCCATGGCATATTTACGTAACCACCATCTATTGATAAACAAATCGTGGAAAGTGAAGAGAAACTCTGGTGCTGACACATCCTTTTGTTAACCTGTGTTCTAGTTCTTCAACGATGTGGTTTAAAACCATACTTGAGAATCGTTTAAACACAGGCTATGGGCTATCATGATTCTACAACTCTGTCTTTAATTTGACTATTATTTTGTTACAGTTATTACACAATGCCATCGTGGGTTGTCAACCTACCACTCTGGATTTGTTGTCACGTTCTGCTTCATAGTTTTTTGACCACCACGTATATATACATATGCTCTGAATGTTTCAGGAGTCATTTGAACCCTTTTGCAATGTTTTGATATGGTTCTGCTCCACCATACCACATGGTTTTTGAAACCATGTGTTTTAACGTGAGTTGCCGGATTGTTGACTCTTCTTTCCTTTGACCATAAATTGCACAATGCTGTGGTGAGTTAGTTGTAATATTTCGATTTCATATATCCAGTCCAACATTTTACCGTAGTTCAAAACACCACCACCGAAACGCTTGCATCGATTTGTAATGTCTTGATATAGTTCTGCATCCTTTTGATTATAACCGCTCGACGGTTGTTATAACGTTCCCGTCGTAGGAGTGTTGTAACGATCCGCTTTATGAATTTGGCCACTATTATTTCCACTCCAAATGTTTCACCGTAGTTCGAAACTCCATCACCATAAATCTTGCATCCATTTGCACGTGTTGATGTATTTCTTCTTCACGCTTTAGTTGAAAGGTTTGACTGCCACGTATACATATAAACATTTACGTTTGGCTCCGTGAATCGTAAACATTGAACGTTCAATCGCAGTGATCGCATGGTGCCATGTGGAAACACAACTTTGGACCACTGAATATATATATATATATATCTGCTCCAAAACTTTTAGCATAGGTTGAAAACTCGCCATCGAAACCTTTTCACTCATTTGAAACTGTCCACATGGTTGTACTCCACCATATCCTATGGTTTTGAAACCATATGCTTTCACACCTTGTTTTAATTATACAACATTGATCATACGAACATTGATGGCCCTTTTAATATTAACCCTTTCTATCTTGTGGTTCTAGAGACTCTCTCTGCATATGCATCAATGTGCCTGGCTACCAAAAGGTGTACGCATTTAAACATGAACTTTTACGTTCAATTTCAAATTCTCCATCTCTCATGGTCTCGCATAGACAAACTTTATGGATATGTAAGAGTAGAGGGGACTAGGGTTTTAAGGCCCTTTCATTCCTCCACATTGTACTCCTCATAGCATAATGATTCCATACTATGTAGCTCAGGATTAATAAATGTTTCTTCTCAAAGGCATGTTCACATATTTGAAACTCTATCGTTGGCTTGCCAACACCAACATGTGTGTTCTCGCACTGCTGCTCGACACGAAAACTGCCCTGAATGAGATTGTCATTCTATGTAAATCTTCTGATTCCACTTTGTTCACCCGGGCTATACTTCGGGCCAGACTCGTCGGAGTGGTGAAATATGTTCCTTTGTGGGCACCCATCGACATTTAGCTAGTATTGTGCAGGATCTCAAAAACTTCCTTTAAGGTGAGACACCTACCATTTCAGAATATAGACACTCCATTCAGCTCATACGTAAGCCTAGATCATAGAAAATTCTTCTAGTTTATGTGAGATGGCGTCCGGTACTGACATTGCCAAACGAAGCATTTTCAAGTATTTGGTGCGCACTGGTGAAGAAAGCTTTTGCATCAGTGAAATAAAAGGTTCTTTCTTTGATCAACATGTATCACACCATCCTCCTTTTAACAGTACTGGTCACTTGCTCCTCCTCCTCCTCTGTTCCACAAATTTGGCCTTATTGTTGAGTTCAATTTTATTCCCTCGATGTCGTGACAAGATTGAAGAGTTTTTCACCCGTGGGGTCGACCTGTGTGGAACATTACAACATCACAATTAATCTTCGATAATGATGGCCCCAGATAAAACATATGAGATTAACAAGCTTAAGAGAGGTATTCAAACAACATGCTTAATGACCCATGGAGAGACGGCCTTTAATCGTCAATACACAAAAAGTTTCCATTCAAAAGTATGCATGGCGATCTCATTACACATGGCGCGACTATGGTAAGAGTGTTTGAGCGTATGTGGGATGATCCCTCCCACATATGGTGTGATTGTAGCAACAAAATCTTATCATGATGGTGAGAAAGCTCATAAGGGGTTGGGGATAGGTCGGTGGGATTTCACTGACTGCAGGTCAGGTGAAATACTTTAACGCCTAAGCGAGCATAGGGGGAACCTGAAATTTTAAATATACCTCAAAATTTTGGGTGCTGTTGTAGCGGCTACAACATAAGGTTAGGCTAACATTAACCTTGAGGGTAAGAAGAAAGTTAAAATTATGTGAAGTTAAAAAGTATGAATTAAGAAATAAATTTAAAGGTAATATTAAGTTAAAGGTTTAGTCAAGTTAGAGTTAGAAGTTATAATTAAAATCAAGTTAAAAATTGAAGTTATAATTAAATTATGGTTAGAA
Organism: Pinus albicaulis; assembly: GCA_034641835.2. NCBI lineage: Eukaryota > Viridiplantae > Streptophyta > Pinopsida > Pinales > Pinaceae > Pinus > Pinus albicaulis. The sequence goes on along the minus strand of CM076579.1, from coordinate 823,820,065 downwards.
TTAAAGTTAAGGTGTAAGGATTAAAATTCTGATTTAGTAAAATTAAGTTAAGTTAATCAAAATTAAGTTAAAGTTATATTAAAAAATGCAGAATTAAGAAGTTTAAAATTAAAAATTCATTAAAAAATGAAATTAAATTAAAGATAAGTTAAAGTTAAAAAATGAAGTAAAGTTAAGTTAATGAAAGTTATAGTTAAGTTAAATTAAGTTAAAAAAATTAAAGTTAAAGTTAAAATTAAGTTTAGGTTATAATTAACAACACACATACAACAACAAGGAAGATTAAATTAAAAATTAAATTAAATTATGGTTAAGTTAAAAATTAAATTAAGAAGTTAATATTAAAAATTTAGTCAAAAATTAATTAGAATTATAATTAAGTTTCAAGGTTAAATTAAAGTTATAGTTAAGTTGAAGTTAAGGTTAAAGTTAAGTTAGCTTAAGTTAAAATTAAATTAAAGAAATTTAGTAAAGTTAAAGGTTAAGTTCTAATTAAAGTTAGGTGAAGTTAAGTTAAGTTAAAAGGTAAATTAAAGTTAAATTAAGAGTTTATATTAGATTAAGAATTCAAAATTAAAATTAAAATTCTTATTAAGAATTAAAGTAAGTTATAGTGATAGCTAAATTAAAAATGAAGTTATAATTAAGTTAAGAGTTAAAGTTAAGAACAAAAGGGAAAAGTAAAGGTAAAGGTTAAAGTTAAGGTTAAGGTTAAGGGTTTGCTCAAGGTTAGGGTTAGGTTATAGTTAAGGTTAAGTTTTAGGTGAAGGTGAAGGTAAAGGGTGTTACATAACATTTTGTCACCGTCCCTGCAATTCCTCGTCCTAAAAATTGGAGGAACTTTCCCATGACCTGTGAGTAGTGACATAGCCTGAAACCACTTTCATGGCATCCCCCTTGGAAAAGAAAATCATTCCTCTGAAGAAAGTTTTCCTTGGAAAACCCTAAAAACTGATCTTTTGGCCTTGGCGTGACTAGCCAATTCAACCCTCGTGCCAATGGGGAAAATCCACCATAGAGGGCATGCCAACTGGTGCTCTGTCCCAGTGTCTCACTCATGCCAAGATTAATAAGGAGTTTTTTTTTTTAAATAAATGGTAGAAGTTTGATTCAAACAAACTCCTGAATGAGTCTCTAAAATGAGTTGGGAGGTTTGACTCTAGATCTCCATGTATGGGAGGTGGTTTTCCACCTATCATGGAAGCTTCCTTAAGGATAGGGCCAATCCCATAATTGTAGGGATCCCAACTCTCCTTCCATCATTTATATAAGCTTGTATTTTTCCCTTAGCAAGCTAGAAGCAAGAGTTGAACTTTTAGCAAGGAGACTATCGCCAGACAGCCTTTGAGAGCCAAGACGAAGAGAGAGAGGTTTTTCCCGTTTTCGACAAGCTTCATTGAGACGTGTTCCACTGTTAGCCCCGCAAAAGGAAGATTTAGTGTCAGAGCTTTAGGTTGTATCTTTCCTTTTTTATTTTAATGATAAGCAACTTTGATTATGGTTTCATTCATGTGTTTGTTTCTTTTATGCAATGAATTACATCCTCTCTGACTGATGTATGGTTACAAGATTTAGATTTGACATGGTATATCGTTGTATCCTTTGCATGTGTGCAGGTATTTGGATGCGTCAAGCGGAAGGACTATGATTTGCCAAGAAAGGAATGGGAAGCGTCATCCTTTCTTCAACGACCATTGCATAGGACTTGAGGTAGGAAATTCATTATTTTTTTATCGTTTTGTAACTAGAAACCTGCGTTGCTGCATGACCTGATTGTTTCTTGACCCGATCTGGGCTAGTAGGGATCGTCTCTATCCACAGAGGGGATTTACCTCTCCACTTCACACCTGTATAGGTGGGAATTTCACGCATGAATATACTGGGATCAATCCCAGGCATATCTTCATATGACCATGCGAAAACATCTCGAAATTTGCGAAAAAGGTTCGTGTTTACTTGAATCTCTTCGAGAGAGCAAGTAACTCCCACGTGAATGTTCTCGATGACCCTCGATATAATGGAGATGTCGATAGGAATTTTTTGGGTGATTTTACTCATATTTCCTTCTGAAAGAACTTAATGAGTCATTATTGGAGTTTGGAGAGGCGGAAAGCGAAAACGAATTTCTTACGTCGCTTTATTCCGAACTATGCAGAAGTGGCCAAGGGGTTTACATGACTTCTAAAATAGGACGATCCCTTCCATTGGGATGATATTGCCCAGAAATCCTTTGATAAACTTAAAACGTTGCTTGTCAATGCTTTGTTAACACGTCCTCCCAACTATCAATTGCGAATTTACCCTCTATTTGGCTACTGCATTCAACACGATAGCCATGGTTCTAGTACAGGATGACGATGACGAAAATGAACATGTGGTTTATTATCTATCTTGGAATCTTCTCGACACTGAAATGCGCTTTGTCTAGGTCGAGAAGTTGGCACTTGCCACAGTCCAGGCTATTCAGCGGTTCCGCCATTACATCCTGTTGTGCACAGTAACTTTGATTTCCGACTGCAACCCCATGACTTATATCCTGTCTCGAGAATTGCTAGGGGGAAAGTACTCCAAATGGATTTTCATCCTTCAGGAGTTCGATTTGAAGTTCACCACTACCAAATTGATGAAGTCACTGGTTTTTTCTGATCTTATCTGCTCTCTCCCTACATACTCTATTCCATCTCAATCTGAGGATCATATCCTGGATGAAACGCTCTTTGTTATCATCACTCATGACCCATGGTATGGTGATATCAACATGTACCTTAAGACATCCACTTTCTGGTCCGAGTTGATGAAGGATGCTCGACGTCGCGTTCGGCATCAATCTCAACCATATCGCATTTTCAGAGATACCTTATATCGTGTCAGAGTTGATTTTGTGCTCCGCTGATGTTTGACCTTGGAAGAGGCTGAGAAAGTCCTGAATGACTGTCACAGTGGTGCCTGTGGTAGTCACATGTCCGGATATGCTACTACCCAGAAGATTCTGCGTGTAGGTTACTTCTGGCCGTCTATATTTAAAGACTGTATTGTTGCAGTTCAAAAATGTCATGCGTGCTAGATCTTTCAACAAAATATGCATGTGCCACCCCTCCCTTTGCATCTTGTCATTACCATAGGCCATTTTTCCAAATGGGGCATTGATTTTATGAAATGTAACCCTCACTTGGCCAGGGGGCATGCTTATATAATTGTTGTCATGGACTACTTCACCAAGTGGGCTGAGGCGATGCCTACATTAGTTGTCGATGGTAAAACAGTCACTCAATTCATTTTCAACCATGTAGTTATGCATTTCGGATTTCCTCAAGCCATCATCATCGATCATGGAACTCATTTTCGGGACTACATGATGGCCGAGCTGACATCGAATTTAGGCTTGTGTCACTACAACTCAATGCCATACTACCCTCAAGAAAATGGCCAGGTTGAGGCCGTGAATAAAGTACTTGTCACGATACTTCAACGAATAATTGGTATTCACAAATCCAACTGGCATCTCCAATTGTTCTCAGCTCTTTGGGCCTATCAAACTTTCGTAAAGAGTGCAACCGGATTCACACCTTTTCAATTGGTGTATGGTCTGGAAGTGACTCTTCCGGTTGAATGTGAGATCCCTTCGCTGAAGTTGGATACGGAAGACACTTCCCTGGAAGAAGAATGTCTCCTGTATATGGAATGACTGGAAAAAACTCGCCACTTAGCTACTTTGGTTATCGAGGCACAGAAAAAGCAGGTTAAAGCTCATTTCGATCAAACGGTTTCTCCACGTTCTTTCATTGAAGGGGACCTCATCCTCTTATATGATCAAGCACATCATAAACTTGGAGTGGGAAAATTCCATCCCATGTGGCATCGGCCCTATATCGTCAAACGAGTATTAAAAAATGAGGCCTATGAACTAATCGACTATGAAGGTATTCCTTTGGTGTAGCCTAGAAATGGGTTGTACCTAAAGAAGTACTATGCTTGAATTATTCTCGTGTGGTGTGTGTACATAAGTGAGTGATTTCATTTTTGTGCATGTGTGGTGTGGTGTGCTTTGTAAATGTCTTTCTGCTGATTGGGTCTTCCTGATTGTGCAGATGTCTATTACTCCTTTCCTCGGTTTCACGGATGGTGCCTCCTGCAGTACCAGGAATCTTTCCTTGGCAGCCTGGGTAATCTACAATCCTGCTGGTGAGTTAGTCAATTTGCAAGGTGTTGTCTAGGGCATGCTACAAATAATGTCGCGGAATATAGTCCCATTTTGGAATTGTTGAATGAGGCTGTTAACCTATTATTTGTGCATTACTTGTATATTTGGACTCACAGCTTGTAGTGTTACAACTTAATGGTAATTATTCAGTTAGGAACCCATCCATTTTACGGCTATATCTACGTATTCATTTACTGGAAAGAAATTTTTATTACATTACATATTAGCATATACCCAGACACATGAATGCATTAACATATGCAGTAGCTAACATGGTTTTAGATAGACATTTATGCAACTTTAAAAAACATAATCATATGTGAAAAAGGTCCATTAACTTATATATATATATATATATATGTGTTGAAATGTTTGCAGTTTGTGTGCATCACATAAAATCCAAAAAATGTACATGTTTGTTTTAATAATGTCTAGAGACAACATGTCTCTCAAAAATGTGAAAATGAAAAGCCTAGATGACTAATCAGCATGGTGCTCATGGTAGCATGTCACTGCCCACACCAATCGCCTCAGTAAATGATGAAAGCGACTAGGCACCCCCATGGTGTGCCTCTGATAAGCTAAAGGGACATCTTCTAGGCGAGCATAATCTAGGATCTCACACATGATTCCCTCCAATTTTTGAACTAGCTCACTCCCCTTGCCACCCTTGCCTTGAGGGTCATAGGTGAGAGGAATCCTCTGTGCAATCGGCGACATCCCAGTGGGCCTCTCTGGGCCAACATCCGCATACATATAGGATTTTTTTTTAAGGACATGCATGTATACCCAATACAAAAAATAAAAAAGAGTGTTACCCAACTCCTCATCCCAGTCCTCTCCTTCCAGGAGTGGAAGATCTGGGTCTCCCATGAAGTCAATACCGACATAGGGACAATCCTCTATGACGATCAACTATCGCCGAAGCCATACGAAGAGCTCAGGCCTCCATGACATTTGCTGGCCCCCTCCTGCTTTGGGCATCAGTGCTGCCCATCGAGCCATCCATGGCTCTCTCAACAGTGGATTTGCGACTATCGCCCCCTGGCCTTAGAAGATTGGTAGTCATTCAAGGATGAACGATACCAAGATAGATCCGTACCCAAACTACTTCAGTTTTTTCTTCTTACACTTTTTCATTTTTCGTTTGATATTCATGGTTACGGCAGTAGCCAAATCAAATAGTGTCGGGTTCCTGCATTCCGATGCTAAGAGGAGCTATGTTTTACTAGCCTCATGTGGCACCTGTGACCCCGCAGCCCACGCAATGGTATGGATTACCACTCTAAGTTCTAGATCGAGAACAGTGTGGATTTCAACCTTCCCATTACCTGATCCTGTTCTTTCCCCTGGGCACACTCTTTTCATTACCATTGACATATTTTCACCAAATGGCCTAGTACCGATCAAGATCAGGACTGGACCTCTATGAGACAATCCCGTTATGAAGTAAATGTTGGATACTTCGAGCTCCAACACTTGGTCTTGAAGCCTAAAATTCTCTTCATTCTCATCCCAGATACTGATTAAGTATTGCAGAAATTCAGGTTGTGCCCTAAGACATGGTGTCAAGAAGAACTTTTTTAAGCCACAATCCTGGAGAGCATTCATGCATTGCTCATTCCCCATTGCCATTTCATATTCTTCACTATGCTCCCTTTCTTTCCATTCGATCACCATTGTGGCTTTGTACCTACACCAAAATGGTCACAAACACTTTAGTAGATCCCTTGAGCATTCAAAAATCCAGTTGATTGCTTCATTTTTTGTAAAAATTGAGTGGAAATTTAGGTTGCGCAGTTGGAGCGACTTTTTTGCTGACAGTCGCGCCAACTGGCGCGACCCCTTTGCAAAAAGAACCCGATTGGTGTGGATCCATGCCCATGCTCGCACCAATTGGGTGAGCCCTAAAATTGAAAATATCCCCTCTGGGATCCTAAATCACAATGGAATACTATAAAAAATGGATTAAAACATAGCTAAGGGAAGCACCTCTTACCTGGAAAATACGAGATCTAAAATGATGCACTAGATCATCCATAATCGTCACCACAAGTTCACAAGGAAAAAACTCACTGTAGCTCTCCACAAGAGGTAAAAAGTAAAAGTAAATATGTTTTTACTATTTTGGTCATATTTATAACTTTTCAAAATCAAATTAGCTTTTGAAGCTTATTTTTCCAAAATTTTATCATATTTTGTCGAAAATGGGTTTTACGCTTGCTTTCTTGTGCAACAATAGGTTTTCACGCAACTAGGACAACGATATGAGTTGTATTTTATACATTTTCAGACTCGGTAAAAACACAAAAAAGTCACTACTGGAGTCATATTTCAGCTCTTTTCTGACTCTCTAAACATGAAAGATTGTCGAGTCACTTGTCGTTTTGATCTCGTTAAATTGGCTGCGAAACGACATCTACCTAGTATATGTTTACCCCTTTTTCGGGTTGGGATAGATTATTTACGAAAAAGGAATACCCTAGCCTATCATGACTAGGAGGGTTTCTAAGACACAATTTTCTACCTTTTCGAATCTGAGGAACTATCTATGAAAATGGATTGTTGGAGTTTACTTTTCTACTATCTTTTCAAACTCTCTAAACATGAAAAGACACCGAGTTCTTCCTTTGTCAAACTCGTTAAAACCTGATGACATCAGACTCCGCCATAATGATGTTACTCGAGTTCCTCCTTCCTAGGGCTCGTTAAATGTACTAGGTTTGATTTTTCTGAAGGAAAAACGTATATCAAAAGCATATGCTATCCCCTTCAAGCTTGTTTCCATTAGGGGAATTTTGAGGTCTAAAATAGGCCTCCTAAGGAAATAATAAAATAATAGCTAAACCAATAAAATAATATTTATGAATTTGAAATTCACATTTTGCACCACAATCCATGTAACCATAGTTAAATTCAATTCAAAAGTTGTATCAAAATAAAATTAATAAATTTTTTTTATTGATGTGACTATAAAAAAGAATGATTTTTTCAAGAAAAAATCATTATCATTGAACAACTAATGCATTTGTCCTTTGTAGTTAAATAACTTAAATAAAATATAAATATAAATTTATAAATTCTTGATTATACTATATGCTATTAATTAAAATTTATATTATTTAAATTGTATAATAACATGTAATTAATATATTATATAAAAATAATATAATATAATATAATATAATAAATGTATAAGGATATGCATTGTTTCTTTCAAGAAATATGAAATGACAATAATATATTTTTATTCAAAAAGTGTGAAATGACATTTATTATGAGTACTTTACTTTGACTTTAAAAGTACTTAGAGCATTACCATGGTTAACCATGAGTTTTTATCCACCATTGAGAATGTGACAAGTAAGTACCTTTAACTCAAGAAATGCCACCTCAACCATTAGGGATGATGTCATCCCCTCACATGTGAATGGTTCTCATAAAGTGAATTTTGATTGTAAATTTTCCTTAGGAGGCCCATTTTAGTCCTAAAAATTCCCCTAATGCTAAAATAATTGGGGTACTCACCAAACATGGTGGGGAAAAAATGGAACCAGTATCATTGTCGTGTCAGCAGTATGTCGCTCTTGAACATGGCACTTGTCTACATTCGTGTCAGGTTGGGGACATCTCATCTTGTTTCCTGCTTGCCTCCATGGGTTTGGGTAATACTTGTTGACCACTCATCCACTCTTTTCCTAGTCATCATGACCTCATAACTTTTGATGTCAAATAATGCCAAATCCATTGTCGTGCTGCCAATATGTTCAAGAGAAGTTGGCCTCTGTAGTTTTCAACCCTCCTTTGATTCTCTACTGATCCTGATTCACAAAACATTATGTTCCTCTGTCTCACATCGATGATGTGGGAAATACTATGGCCCACCTTAGATCAAGGTCACTTCCTGTCGACTTCATCTCATTATCTAGGAAGCTGATCTAGAGACTCCCTTCACGTACCTTGGAGCCTACATGCCTCAATGGCAGGTTCTTTGCATTCGACGCAAGGTTTTCATCATTGGCCTTCAATCGAATGATTCTGCAGGTGTTCGATGTCAGCTCACCGTTCACATTCCTTGGATTGTAACTCTAGTACCTTAAGGGCCATCATCGTTATTGGAGGTTCCTCTCGCATTTGTTAACAGCTTTCATCATTGGCTAGTAATCAGACGATGTTCTTACATTTTCGACTTCAGCTCACTTATTCACATGCTAGGACTTGTACTCGGTTCAGGTCGAGATGGAGCACAAGACCCTGGTTTTTGTCTAATGGAATCCAGACTATGGATTTTGTGGATTATCATGATTGGTTACATGTCTCATTGATTGGATCAGTGCGACCATACCTAGGTCTTCTTGTTGATCCTTACTGGATGGTTGCATCCATACCTTGAATCCTGATTATTGTATACTCTATTATGAATGGTTGTGCCCATACCACATATCATGTATTTGAGATATCAGTTATATTTTTCTATGCAAGTTTTCCAACAACAGTGTTTTCAGTTGGGCACATTCTCATAAAGCATTTCACCCCTCTCTCTCTCTCGGGCCTCATGCTTTAGGCGACATCTGTTACAAAGCATTTTTTCACCGTCTCTACAATTCCCCATCCCGCACATTGGAGGGCCTTTCCTGTGACCTGTGAGTAGTGACATAACCTGAAACCACTTTCATGGCACCCCCCTTGACAAAGAAAATCATTCCTCTGAAGAAATTTTTCCTTGGAAAACCCTAAAAACTGATCTTTTAGCCTTGGCGCGACTAGCCAGTTCAGCCCTCACACCAATGGGGGAAATCCACCAAAGAAGGCATGCCAACTGGCGCTATGTGCCAGTGTATCACTCGCGCCAAGCTTAATAAGGATTTTTTTTTAAAAATAAATGGAGGAATTTTTATTCCAACCAACTCCTAAACGAGTCTCTAAAATGAGTTGGGAGGTTTGGCTCCGAATTTCCATGTATGGGAGGTGGTTTTCCACCTATCATGGAAGCTTTCTTAAGGATAGGGCCAATCCCATAATTGTAGGGATCCCAAATCCCCTTCCACCATATATATAAGCTTGCCTTTTTCCCTTAGCAAGCTAGAAGCAAGAGATGAACTTGTAGCAAGGAGACTATCACTAGATAGCCTTTGAGAGCCAAGATGAAGAGAGAGAGCTTCTTCCCGTTTTCGACAAGCTTCGTTGAGACGTGCTCCATTGTTAGCCCCACCAAAGGAAGATTCAGTGTCAGAGCTTTGGGTTGTATCTTTCCTTTGTTATTTTAATGATAAGCGACTTTGATTATGGTTTCATTCATGTGTTTGTTTATTTGATGCAGTGAATTACATCCTCTCTGACTGATGTATGGTTACAAGATTTAGATTTTACGTGGTATATCATTGTATCCTTTTCATGTGTGCAGGTGTTCGGACCCGTCAAGCGGAAGGACTGTGATCTACCAAGCGAGGAACGGGAAGCATCATCCTTTCTTCAACAACAATTGCGTAGGACCTGAGGTTGGAAATTCATTATGTTTTTGTTTTTTTGTACCTATAAAATTGCGTCACTGCATGACCTGATTATTGCTAGACCCGATTTGGGCTAGTAGGGATTGTCTATGTCGACAGAGGGGATTTACCTCTCCAACAAAGGGTAAGGTTAAGGTTAAGGTTACGGTTTTAGTCAGGTTAAGGTTAAGGTTAAGGGTTTGGTCAAGTTTAGGGTGAGGTTATAGTTAAGGTTAAGGTTAAGGGTAAGGTTGGGGTAAGGTTAGGGTGAAGGTTAAGGTTAAGATTATGGGTTTAGTTAGGTTAAGGTTAAGGTTAAGGTTAAATGTAAGGTTAAGGTTAAGGGGGTAACATTAAGGTTAAGGTTAAGGATAAGGTCAAGGTTACGGTTAAGCTTACGGTTATGGGAAGGTTAAGGTTATGGTTAAGGTTAAGGTTAGGGTTACGTTATAGTTAAGGTCAATGTTAAGGTTAGGTTAAGGTTAAGGTTAAGGTTAGGTTAAAGTTAAGGTTAAGGTTACGGTAAGTTTAGGGTAAGGTTAAGGTTAAGGTTAAGGTTAAGGTTAGGGGAAGTTTAACCTTGACCCTTAACGCTAACATGACCTTAACCTTTACCTAACCTTATCCTTAACCTAACCTTAACCTTTACCCTAAAATTGGAAAGGTCAAGGTTACGGTTATGGTTATGGCTAAGGTTAGGTTATAATGAAGGTTAAGGTTAAGGTTAAGGTTATAGTGAAGGTTAGGTTATAGTGAAGGTTAAGGTTAAGGTTAAGGTTAAGAGTGAAGGTTAAGGTTAAGGTTAAGATCCATAACCTTAACCTTAACCTTATCCTTAACGTTCCCCTAACCCTAACCTTAACCTTAACCTTAAACTTAACCCTAACCTGAACCTTAACCTTGACTTTACCCTTAACCTTAACCTTAACCTGACTAAACCCATATCCTTAACCTTAACCATAACCTAACATTAACCTTGACCTTAACTATAACCTAAACTTAACCTTAACCAAACCCTTAACCTTAACCTTAACCTTAACCTTAACCTTAAACTTCCCATAACCATAACCTTAACCTTAATCTTGACCCTTAACCTTGACCTTACCAAGTTTAGGGTTAGGTTATAGTTAAGGTCAAGGTTAGGTTAACGATAAGGTTAGGTAAATGTTAAGGTTAGGTTAAGGTTAAGGTAAGGTTATGGGTGAAGGTTAAGTTTAAGGTCAAGGTTAAGGTTAAGGTTAGGTTAAGTTTAAGGTTAAGGTTAAGGTTAAGGTTAATGTTATGGGATGGTTAAGGTTAAGGGTAAGGGTAAGGTCAAGGTTAAGGTTAAGGTTATGGTTATGGGAAGGTTAAGGTTAAGGTTAAGGTTAGGTAAAGGTTACGAGTTTTTCCAGGTTAAGGTTAAGTTAACCTTAACCATTAACCTTACCCTAACCTTAGCCTTAAAGTTAACCTAAACTTAATCTTAACATTACCCTTAACCTTAACCTAACCCTAACCTTGACCAAACCCTTAAACTTAACCTTAACCTGACTAAACCCGTAACCTTAACCTTAACCTTACACTTAACGTTCACCTTAACCTTAAGCTTAAGCTTAACTGTAACCTAACCCTAACCTTGACCAAACACTTAACCTTATCCTTAACTTTAACCTTAACCTTCCCTTAACCTTAACCCTAACCTTAACCTTAAATTTACCCTTAACCTAACCTTAACCTTAACTTTACCCTTAACCTAATCTTAACCTTAACCTAAACTTAACCTTACCCTTAACCTAGACCTTAACCTTAAATTAACCTAACCTTAACCTTAAACTTAACTATATCCTAACCCTAACCTTTACCAAACCCTTACCCTTAACCTTATGTTGACCTTTACATAACCTTAACCTTAACCTTAACATAACTATAACCTTACCCTTAAGTAAACCTGTAACATCTAACCCTAACCTTGACCAAACCCCTAAACTTAACCTTAACTTTACCCTTAACCTAATCTTAACTTTAACCTAACCTTAACCTGTACTTTACCCTTAACCTAACCTTAACCTTGACCTTAACTATGACATAACCCTAACATTGAACAAACCTTAACCTTAACCTTAATTTTACCTTACCCTTAACCATAAACTTAACCTTAACTTTACCTTACCCTTAACCTAACCTTAACCTTGACCTTAACTATAACCTAACCATAACCTTGACAAAACCCTTAACCTTAACCTTACCCTTAACCTTAACTTAACCTAAATTAATCTTAACCTTCACTATAACCTAACCTTAACCTTGACCTTAGCTATAATCTAACCCTAACCTTTACCAAACCCTTAACCTTACCCCCTTAACCTAACCTTAACTTAACCCTAATCTTATCCTTAACCTTAACCTAACCTTAACCTTATCTTTACCTCAACCTTAACTTTACCCTTAACCTAACCTTAACCTTAACCTTATCTTACCCTTAACCTAACCTTAGGGTTTGGTCAAGGTTAGGGTTAGGTTATAGTTAAATTTAAGGTTAATGTCAAGGTTAAGGTTAAGGTTAAGGGTAAGATAAGGTTAAGGTTAGGGTTAAAGGTAAGATAAGGTTAAGGTTAAGGCTAAGGGTAAGATAAGGTTAAGGTTAATGTCAAGGTTAATGTCAAGGGTAAGATAAGGTTAAGGTTAAGGTTAAGGTTAAGGTTAAGGGTAAGATAAGGTTAAGGTTAAGGTTAGGGTAAGATAAGGCTAAGGTTAAGGTCAAGGGTAAGATAAAGTTAATGTCAAGTTTAAGGTTAAGGTTAAGGGTTTGGTCAAGGTTTATGTTAAGGTTAAGGTGAAGGTTAAGGGTAAGGTCAAGGTTAAGGGTAAATTTAATGTTAAGGTTAAGGCTACGGGTTTAGTAATGTTAAGGTTAAGGTAAAGGTGAAGGTTAAGGGTAAGGTCAAGGTTAAGGGTAAAGTTAAGTTTAAGGTGAAGGTTAAGGGTAAGGTTAAGGTTAAGGTTACGAGTTTAGTCAGGTTAATGTTAAGGTTAAGCGTAAGGTTAAGGTTAAGGTTAGGGGAAGGTTAAGGTTAAAGTTAGGTTACGATAAGGTTAAGGTTAAGGTTACGGGTTTAGTCAGGTTAAGGTTAAATTCAAGGTCAAGGTTAAGGTTAAGGGTAAAGTCAAGGTTAAGGTTAAGGTTAAGGTTAGGGTAAAGGTTAAGGTTAAGTTTAAGGTAGGTTAAGTTTAACGTTAAGGTTAAGGTTAAGGGTTTGGTCAAGGTTAGGGTTATGTTATCCCTTAAGGTTAGGGTAATGTTTAAGTTAAGGTTAAGGTTAGGTTAAGGTTAGGTTAAGGGTAAAGTCAAAGTTAAGGCTATGTTTATGGGAAGGTTAAGGTTAAGTTAAGGTTAAGGTCAAGGCTAGGGTTAAGTTATAGTTAAGGTCAAGGTTAAGGTTAGGTTAAGGTTAAGGTCAAGGTTAGGGTTAGGTTATAGTTAAGTTTAAGGTTAAGGTTAATGTTAAGGTTACAGTTTTATTTAGGTTAAGCTTAAGACTAAGGGTTTGGTCAAGGTTAAGGTTAAGGGTTTGGTCAAGGTTAGTGTTAAGTTATAGTTAAGGTTAAGGCTAAAGTTATGGTTAAGGTTAAGGGTTTGGTCAAGGTTAGGCTTAGGTTAAGGGGGTAAGGTTAAGGTTAAGGTTAAGGGTTTGGTAAAGGTTAGGGTTAGGTTATGGTTAAGGTCAAGGTTAAGGTTAGTTTATAGTTAAGGTTAAGGTTAAAGTTAGGGTAAAGTTAAAGTTAAGGTTAAGGTTAGGTTAAGGTTAAGGTTAAGGGTTTGGTCAAGTTTAAGGTTAGGTTAAGCAGGTAAGGTTAAGTTTAATGTTAAGGTTAAGGGTTTGGTCAAGGTTCGAGTTAGGTTATAGTTAAGGTTAAGGTTAGGGTTAGGTTATAGTTAATGTCAAGGTTAAGGTTAGGTTATAGTTAAGATTCGGTTAAGCGTAAAGTTAAGGTTATGGTTAGGGTAAGGTTAAGGTTAAGGGTAAAGATAAGGTTATGGTTAAGGTTAAAGGTCAAGGTTAAGGTTACGTACGGTTAAGGTAAGGTTAAGGTTACAATTAGGTTAAGGTTAAGGTTAAGTAAAGTTAAGCTTAAAGTTAAGGTTAAGGTTAGGTTAAGGGTAAAGTTAAGGTCAAGGTTAGGGTTAAGCTTAGGGTTAAGTTTAGGGGAACGTTAAGGTTAAGGTTACGGTTAAGGTTACGGTTAAGGTGAAGGTTAAGGGTAAGGTTAAGGTTAAGGTCAAGATCAAGGTTAAGGTTAAGTTAGGTTAAGGTTAAGGTTAAGGTTAGGTTATGGTTAAGGTTAGGTTAAGGTTAATGTTAAGGGTAAATATAAGGTTATGGTTATGGTTAAAGTTATGGTTAGGTTATAATTAAGGTTAAGGTTAAGGTTAAGATTAGGTTAAGGGTAAATTTAAGGTTAAGGTTAAGGTTAAGGTTTTCTTAGGTTAAACTTAAGGTTAAGGTGAAGGTTAAAGTTAAGGATAGGTTAAGGTTAGGTTAAGAGTAATGTTAAGGTTAGGGTTAGGTTAAGGTTAAGGTTATGGTTAAAGCTAAGGTTAAGGTTAGGTTAAGGTTAAGGTTAAGGTAAGGGTTTGGGAAGGTTAAGGTTAAGATTAAGGTTTTCTTCAAGTTTAGTTATAGGTTATAGTTAAGGTCAAGGTTAATGTTATGGTTAAGGTAAGGTTAATATAAGGTTAAGGGTATGGGTTTAGTAAGGTTAAAGTTAATGTTAAGGTCAAGGTCAAGGTAATGTTAAGGGTAAAGTTAAGGTTAACCTTTAGCTATACCTTAACCTTAACCTTAACCTTATCCTAACCTTAAAATTAACTTTAACCTTAACCTTAACCTTGACCTTAACCTTACCTTGACCTCACCTTAACGTAACCTTAACCTTAACCTTCTCATAACCTTAACCTTTACCTAACCTTCCCATAACCATAACCTTAACCTTAGCCTTAAACTTACCTTAACCTAACCTAACCTTAACCTTATCCTTAATTTTAGCCTTCACCTTAACCTTAACCTTAACCTTGAATTTACCATTAACCTAACCTTAAACTTAACTATAACCTAACCCTAACCTTATGGTTATATGCCTTAGATTTTATCTTGTATGTTGTTGTTATGTGTGCAGGTGTTTGGACGCGTCGAGCGGAAGGATAGTGATCTGCCAAACGAGGGGCGATAAGTGTCATATTTTCTTCAACAACCACTGCGTAGGATTTGAGGTAGGCAATTCGTTATGTTTTTGTTTTTTTGTAACTAGGAACCTGCGTCACTGCATGACTTGATTGTTGCTAGACCTGATCTGGGCTAATAGGGATTTCCTCTGTCTGCAGAGGGGATTTACCTCTTCAATAAATTGGCAACTCTACTGGGGAGAGTTAGTTGGAGTTATTCTTTCTTCTTTCAGTTTTTTTTGGCTTTTGATTCATTTATTTTCTCTTTTGGTTTGCCTCCTTTGGTGTCAGATCCCTGTTCAGCCCCCAGAAGACCTGATCCAGTCTCTGTTTGCTCTCTTTTCATTTCTTCCCATATTAAACTCGATTGGTGTGGTTTATAGCTTGAAATTCATGCCAACTGGTGCTTGCTGCTATCTAGGCCCCTGCGCTAACGTTGTTTTGGCATAGATTACAGCCAAACAGTCATGCCAACCCTGTTTGGTGTTATGGTTTGCTTGTTTTTAAGCCCTCTAAGCCTGATTTTTGGTCCTGGTGTCATTTTTCCGACTATTGGAGTGCTTTGAAGTCTTTGTTGACAATGCTTGACCCTTGTCCTCTGTTTTTTTTCCCTTTTCCATCAGTTTTGCATTCTATCCCTAGGGCTTCTAGGTGTTATAGTGTGCTGAGCCTCCCGTGGGAGTTTTTGGTTTTCTCTTTTCCAGTCAAATTCATTTTCGCTTCTTTGCATTCATTTTGCTGGATTCCATTGTATCATTGCATTGGTTGAGTGATTCTTCTCGCTTTCATTCAAGATTCATTTTGCCTCATTCCAATCCTAGATTACATGGTTTGTGTGAGTCTTTTTGAGATTCTTCTTCAATTTGAGGGATTTCTTCATCAATTTGGGTCTTTATTGTGTGTGTCTGTATTGAGTGAACTTGTTTATTTCAGCTCTTTCACTGTCATCTCTTGAATTGGTTTCTTCATTAGTTTTTTCATTTCGTTTGGTGCATTTTCTCTAAAACATTGAAAAAATAAAAAGCAATCTCTTTGCTTTTTGATTAGTTTAGTGAAAATTGAAAGCTTTTCTGCATTATTAGTGTTATATAACTCTAAGAGAAAAGTTTTTAATTTCATTAGCTTGCATTAGAGACAATAGTGGATGTTTTTGAGCTCATTTTGTTGTTATTTGAAAAGATCTCAACCTTCCCGTAGTTAGCTCTTCATCGAAAAAAGTGATATATTGTGGCATGTAGTGTGCATTTAGAGGATTTTTGAGATACAACATTCGATAGGGCTTGAAATTGAAACATAAATTGAAGATCAATGCTAAAATTTATTCAATTAACCTCAGACAACATTGAAACATTAACGAAATATCTAGAGGTCTAGGCTAGTGACGTGTTCCGGCGTCATTAAACCTAGTAGCTGATGTTCACCATCTAGCTTTAGACAGCGCTAGTATGAACTTGTGCTCCCCATACCATCGAGTATATAAAGGGAGACCCCACTAGGTTGCTATACTTTATCCGTAGGAAGCTGAGTCTGCCGCCTTTTACCTGCGATACACCGGACACAACATTCGAGGAGATTATCTACACATACATCAAGTCCTTGGTTGATTTCTCTTTCATTTTTTAACCAAGGAGTATATGGCAGTTCACGGATATCTGGTACACCCATCTGCCTAGATTACCAGAGTAGTCATTTCGATCTTTTCTGACTCGTTAAATTTTAAAAGATCATCAAGCACTTGTCGTTTCACGCTTGTTTCTAAATTGAAAGAGATAGAGTCATCTTTTACTTGTTTATAGACAAAAAATGAAACAATAAAATTTTCCAGTTTCAATGTGGTAAAATTAATCACCTATGATCACACACCCATTTAGAGATTGTTTTTTAGCCTGTAATTGTTTGCCTTGGTTTTTCATGTGTGTCTTTGTTTTGATCTCTTCCTCTTTTCATTATTATCACAGTGGTGGAACCCTCAATTTCGTCTACTAGTATTCCTTACACAGAAGATTCATCAGAGGTCTCTCAATCCTCCACTGAACATCAATGGCCTATTGTATCCGAGTTTCCCGACAGGGGATCGGTTATATCTGAACTTCCCTTTGGTGGACCAGTTGACTTCAATTGGCCCTTGTCCAACGCTTGGTTTGGATTTGGAGTAGGGGAACACCTCCCCCCTCTTACATCGGGATCGCCTTTCTTGGCTTCTATTATACCTCCTAGTCCTCACCTTCTTTTAGAAGATCTTGTGGCAGGGTCAAATATGGACTCAACCAGTCCCTTTCCTAGTGAGGAGATTCCTACATCTGGTGAATATTACCAGCTTTTTCCTGAAAACATCCCTAACTCTTCTGTCATGTCTTCACCTGGTCCTTTGATTCTAGTTGGATATAGGTCTTTAAGTCAGGTCATGGCCTTTGTGGCCTCTATGGGAATATCGACTTCGTCCACGAGGCCAGTCATTCCCTTGTTAGGAATGTCACCATCGACACCTCTCATGGCATCTCACTTCGTTACATCAGTACCTGTTAGACCTATTATCTGTGTGGCTGCATCTACACTTACTGTCACTACTCATTCAACTAGGACCTTGTCAGTTCCTGAAGACGTTTACATAGCTTTGGCTATTCCTGAGAATATTTCTCATGAGGAGTATCGGTTGTCTTTACAGCCGTCAAACTCCGAGGTTGGTCAGACCTACCAAGATCCCAACCGTCCTTACTTTTCCCATTATGGACCATATGGTACCCTGATTTATGTATTTCCATATCAATATGATGAGCAGGGCAACCCCCTTCGTTTTCCTGCTCCTGAGCCTTATCAGTATATTAACATTTTTCTGTCTGCCTAGGCTGGGCAACTTTCTAACCCACAAGGAAAACCCTTCCAGGGTCAACCTTCGGCCTAGCCTAGTTATCTATATGACCCGCAAGGACAACCGTTACAGGGACAACCTTTGGGGAAACAACGATTGTTGTACAGTCCGCAAGGGCAGTCTTACAACCCTCAAGGTCAACCTCTGCAGCCTCACCCTGTGGTACAGCTAGGGCAACCTCAAGGACCCATAGGCCAACCGAGGTATCAACCCAGACCATTGTATGGTCCTAGGGGGAAAATACATTATTCTCAATCGTTGGTGCAACCTTAGCAACCTCAGTTTCCAATTGGTCAAAATGTTGCATAGCCAGGGCCAACTTATGGTCCTGTCACAGGTCAACCTGTTTATCATCCACAACCTAGCTCTCTCCTGCCATCAGGCAAACCTTCTTAGCCAAGGCAGCCTGGTGTCCTTCATTAGCTAGGTCAACCTGTTCAACCAGGACAACCTGTTCAGCCAGGCCAACCTGTTCAACTAGGAAAGCTTGCACAGCCAGTTCAACCTATTCAACCAAGAAAACCTGCACAACCAGTTAACCCTGGTCAAAAGCCGATCTATTCTATGCCACAACCGATCCGCTTGTGCGCCCAACTTATCAGGCTCAGTAGGGTCCCACTTACTAGCAGCCCATTCAACCCCAAGGCGGTTATTACCTTCAAGGTCAGTCTCGACCGGTTTACAACCCACCCCAAAGTTCTAGTTATTACCTTAAAAAACCAGGCTATGATTATACTCTGCAGTCAATTCCATACACTTCTCAAATGGGGCCTACATATAATTAGGGTTAGTACCTTGGATATCAACCCCCATACCCTGGTTATCAGCAATCGTATCAACCCAATTATATGGCTTATACCCCCTATGGTCAGAATCCTCTAGGACAGAACCAATGGGGGAAAATTTATGCTCAACCAAGTTGGAGTACAAGTACAGGTCCTTATCAAGGACCTGGCATGCCTTTTAATCCTTAGTTACCTTCCCTCGCCACGTTGGAATTACCGGATGTATCTAAATTGACCAATGATCCAATTCTTCATAATCCATATTGGCCTCCGGTTCTGACCAAGGTACCTGGTGACTATCCAAAATTTGAAGGAAAATCTGGAGAAGATGCCCAAGCACATGTCATGACCTACCATTTTTGGTGTTCTTAGAACTCTTGGGTGGATGAATTGATTCGTTTATGTCTTTTCCAGCGCGCTCTTATCGATGCAACTGCTAAATGGTACATAGAATTACCCTGTGGTATTTTTCAAGACTTTAATACTCTAGCTATGGCTTTCCTGACACATTTTCAGTTACTGGTTTGGTATGAAGCCAGGACGCATCTCCTAACATCTGTAAAATAGGAAAAATCCACTCATATATCAGATCATATTCATGAGTGGAGATGTCGTCGTTTGATCAAGTTTGACATTCTTGATTAGCTTCTAAATCACTGGTTCACTACCTCCTTTGTCAACAAGATTGCACATGACATTGCTATGGGGGCATGTGTAACTGAGGAACAAGCCATTGCTCATGCCCAGTACCTAAATCTACTTTACTCTTAGTCTGGCACATTATATGATATCATGACTGATGCCCCATGACCAGGCACCACTAAAGCACCAAATACCCCATCGGTGGATGGTGTTATTGGTTCCATCTCTCAGACTTCTCGTAGGTCTTCTAATGGGAAGTAGAAGTCAAATTCTTCCAATAATTCTTCTCCTCCCGCTACTCCAGATTTTGGTAAGACCGTGGAGGTCAATGCCATTCAGGCCAATCCTACGGACAAGACTTCCAAAGGGAATAAGAAAGGCAAAGGCAAATCCAAATCCGATGCCCCAAAACCAAAATCCTCCAAACCACATGTTGATAGTGGTTTGCAACGAAAACCGAAGTACCCTTGCCTCATCTGTGACAAAGACCACTACACCAAAGATTGTACCCAATGATCTGAGGTTAGTCATCTTCTTAAAGGCTCTAAGGGAACTCCAATAATTATTAAGGAACTTTTTCCATCTCAGCAGACCCATATGGTCGAGCAGCCTTCACCATCTGCACCGTTTGGGTCCCAAGTTTTCACGATGAATGGTGCTGCACCTATTTCTATTGCCACTCGTTCGAAGGATTATGCTAGATCACGCTAGGCAACTGGGAAGGAAGTCGTTGATGGCCCGCGCCCCCCCCCCCCCCAGCCTGCCTCTGGTCCTTTAGAAATTGAGATGCCCAGTGCTGAACCCATTGTAAGGCCACCTTCCAAAGGTGTTCTTCAAAAGTCTTCCAATAATCCAAATGCCTGTGCTGCTCAACATTACAACATTATTGAGGTTTTGGCACAAGCACCTTCTACAATGTCTATGTTCGAAGTTCTTCAAAGATGCCCATCTCAATGAAAAGCTCTGTTATCTGCAATCGACGAAATTGATCTTGCCAATTCTATTCTTCTCACCTTTGATCTAGAGAATTTTGTCCCCTGACTTCCACATCAAATTGCCCTTGTTATACAAGTCGGCATAAATGACCTCAATATTCATAGAGCTATTGGGGATGAAGGTGCCTCTACTTGTGTTATGTCATCTGCCTACTGGATAGCCATCGGCTCTCCATCCCTCACCTTGTCTCCCAATGCCCTCGAGGCATTTGATGGTCGGGAATCAAAACCCTTGGGTGTTCTCGTGAGTTCACCAATCACATTATAAGGTAAGATAGTCAACGTTTAAGTGGAAGTGGTTGATGCCAAACTCAAGTACAATCTTCTACTTGATCGCAGCTGGACCCATGCCATGTTATGTGTTCCGTCCACCCTCTTTCGACTTTTGAGGTTTCCACATAAAGGCAACATTATTACTATTGACTAGTTGTCTTTCTTTACCTCCTCCTCCGAGAACAACATGCCATATGTGGATCAAATTCCCAATCCCCTCGAATGTATAGGACCTGGTATTTTCAAAGACCCCATTCTCATGGGTATTTTTCCCATGCCACCACCTAACACCCTTCAAGTCAACATGATCTCTAGGTCACGTTAGCCACCCATATTTTTCCTATTATATCAGCTGGTGGCTAAATGATTCTTGGGAGCCTCCAAGGAAAAAATTTTACCACTAAAACTTGTTGGCTCTTGAAGTCTCTATAAGGCCTCCTGCCTTTTTCCCTTTGTTCAAAACCCTTTACTACTATTGTTTCCTTCTTCAAACCTCTGATATCCTACAAAAATCCAAGTCAAATACTGTTGCATTCCCCTCTTTTCCCCTCCCGTTCTTCCAACTTACATCATTCTCCATTTTCCTTTTATTCATAAAAACCCCACAAAAACATATGTTTTCCCTTTAACCCTTCACACATTCCACTTCCCAAGGTTAAAAACTCACCTTTTAACTTATCAAACCATTTTTCCTCTAAAAAATCATTGGAAATCATATAAATGGCATATTTTATGTGTTATTGGCGTTTTAGCCCTTTCAAGCTAAGCCGCCAGGCCGTTTTCCTCCATATATCCGAGCGCCAGGGCTGACCGCTCAGTCCTTAGGCGCTAAACTGAAAACTACCATTTTCCTCTGTTCATTTCCCTTTGAAAACCCGAAAAAACCCATTTTATAAAGTTTAACAGGGAATAATTAAAATCACATGTTCTATTTCGTGATCAACCTGGACCATCGATCTGCTCCCCAGATCCGACGGAGCGGAGCACATCTCACTAGGTGGACCCCCCCTTCTCCCGTGTCGTCTGTCAAGAAACCACCGGTTTCCATTTCGCACCGCCTTTTGAGCCACGGTGGTTTTCTCCCGTCGGCCAACGATTCCATATGCTGGCTGACACATGTCCCCGCCACTATTTCAAAACCGCCGTGCTATCACCTCATTTCGCGTATTAAACTTCACACCATAACCATGCAACGGAATCCACCCCCACCATTCGATCTGGGACTTCCCATCCGACGGCTGCCGATCGCCTCACATTCTCGCTCGTTAACCCATCCATCGCGCGTCCAAGATTCAATCTCCATCATCGATCGACGGCTATTATTCGTCCTCCTGATTCCATCGCCCGGTCAGACATTTTCCCGCTGACTTCCTGTTGCCCGATCTCGACTGTCGATTTCTGCAGATTGACGGTCCTGATTTAATATTTCTTCAACCTTTTCCACGACCGCCCAGATTTGATCTCGGCCGTTGGATGATGCCATCCAACGGCCCGCATTCCTCCGCACATTCCCCAAATTAGATTGACCTATAAATTGGATTTTTTTACGTGATTTTGTATTTTGCAGGGTTAAGGTCATTTGTTCCTGTTTTAAAAGGAAATTTCAGACCAGGAGGGTGACAATCCTCTACGTTTCGATTTATCCAAGGAAATCACTTACAGAGTTAGTTTTCATTTCTCTTCAATGTTTTCATAGGCATTGATGCCTTTCCCTACCTGCGCAGCCCTGCACAACAGAGAAAACCATCAAAATCAATGTAGAAAAAGAGTATCAGAGATTGAAGACCAGAAATGAACCAGAACAGCAGATTAGTGGACAGATTTGTGGGGATTAAGGCTAAGACAGTTATCAAACGCCTAATCCCCCGATCTAAAATGTATATTAAGAAAAATATAAAGTGTTTTATCAGAAAAACCCTCCACCGCCACAAATGGAGGCGAATTGATTCCTCCCAGTGACTACAGCACCACCTGTGCCTTAAAGGATTCAATCAAGAACCGAATTTATTGATCAAAGTCAGGTATTTTGCCTCGACACAGCCAAAGGAGTTATTTCTGCCAGGAAATTAATGACAGGATGTGGGCAGAGCAACCCAAATTGTACACAAAGCCTCAAATGTCAAACAAGGCTCCCACCGAGCTATTTTCATAAATGTAAATCAGTTAATGCAGTAGAACACCTATATAATTTCTTCTTTGAGCCCCCAAGGGCCAAGAAAGACATTTATGATTGTATTAATTGGTTTGAGATCTTTTATCAGGTCTCGCCTCCTCATCCTTCTATAAATACTTTAGTAGAAGATGAGTGAGGGGTTGGTTGTTAATGTAAAATTGCTGAAGCATTGTATTGTAACTGAGCTGAAGACTCTTGATTGTAGATAGGATTTCACTGGCTCTTGGAGCTTTTCTTGTAACAGATAGGTTAGGTTATGAAGAGAGATGGATTAAAACACTGGATTTGAAGATTGTAATTGGTTTGAAGCATCAATACAAGCTTATCTATGGGATCCTGGTCTATGTTGATGGTGATGTTATTCTCACTGTAACTTGTATTTTGTTTCTGTTTTCAATTTGTTTCATTTTCCACTATGAAGAACAGTTTAAACAGGGTTAGGACCTTCTCTGGTTGAAAAACCTTTATTTAAATGTTTTCTCTCAACTGTGTTATTTGAAAATGATTTAATTCAGTTTAAGTACAGGGATGTTGGCGTTCCCTCGTCTTGTTGTCTTAGCTGAATGTTAATTTTAAATGTTACTTTCAATATATGTTGTGTGAAGATGAACTAAGGAAATTAAGGTTAGCCCTGAGTCCCTTTCTTATTTGCTCAACTATTCAATTGTTTCCCTTAGGATGTGTTAAAAGCTGACTAGTTTCAAAGTACTTATCAGATCTTAGACCATTCTGCGTTATCTTTGAGTTTCCCTTTTGTTTTTATATGTTTTCTATCAGAAGTGTATCAAAGGTTGGATAGTTTCAAAGTACTTACCAGATCCTAGTTTGCTTCTATGTTTTTCTTAAGTGCCTGGTCAAAGGCTGGCTAGTTTCAAAGTACTTACCAGATCCTGGGCTTCTCTTTGTTCTGCATCTATCATTTCCCTTTCTTATTGTATCACTCCATTCCATAAATCAAAATTTAAAGAGATCCTTAGGCATAGATGACTTGCCCCATAGACCACTCTTGGACCTGATTGTTTCAATTAAATCCTCTTATGACTCCATGGCCCAATGAACTGAAAACCCGCCATCATCTTTCTTCCTGATCAAAGCTTACTCTTTTTTCTTGCAACTTCTCACTTTTGAACCTATTTGCATATAGATCTTTCAGCCTCAGACAGCAACTATGTTCAACCATCCAAAAAACTAAACAAACCCTTGGTCTTCATAACTAGCCTAATATCATTACCCTAAACTTCAAAGACAAATCCATCTTTGTACATATTAGAGAGATCCCTCTCCAGATTCAGGAGGGCTAGATCCTAGAATCCCAAAGTTGGTTGAAATGATGTTAACTCTGGGACCGAACTTTTGCCAATATTGCTTATTACAGAGACCTAACAGGTCAGATGACCTGTGGATGATCCCTTCTCCTAAACAGGTGACGTCTTTTGGAGAATCGATGCCTCTGACTCTAGTTGAAATAAATTATTGCGAATCATTTCAGCATCAGATCCTCCTACTGAAAATGCTCCTTTGAGCATGGATTTGGATGTTTATTCTCAATCCCCTTGGCTCAGCGATGCAGATTCACCCAATCCTTTGAGAGAATTCTTTTCATCTAAAGAAGATATATTTGAGATGATGTATCTTGAAGATCTACCGTGGAGCGATGGACATCTTCATTCCTCGTTCATGCCCGGCCTAGGGGCAATGTCTAATTGTCTAGAGCACTTTGCATCTCAGGTTCCCTCTCCACCTCTCCAAACACCCATATTGACTCATGAGGTTCTTTTGGAAGGAAATTTGAGTAATATCACCCAAACAATGCCTATCAACATCTCTGTTAAACCGGGGGTCGTCGAGAACATTCACGTGGGCATCAGTTGTTCTCCCGAAGAGATTCAAGCGTACACTAGCCTTTTCCATGAATTCTGAGATGTTTTCACATGGTCTTATGAAGAGATGCTTGGTATCAATCCCAGTATCGTCGTGCATGAAATTCCCACCTATCCTGGTGGAAAGCTAATGCGCCAATGTTTGTGCTCGGTGCATCCTCGAAAATCCGCTGTTATAAAAGCAAAAGTTGAGAAACTTCTTAAATCGGGCTTCATATATCCAATTGTTAGTATGAATCCTTTGTCGAAGTGTACGAAAAAGGACCACTTTAGCTACGCATAAATAATAGCCCTAACAACAAAAGTGGCTTCCAATATCTTCAGATCTGCGGTTAGTTAGACAAGAAAAGAGCTGCAAAACACCAGATCTATGCATGGAAAGACATTAAGCAGTAAAAACAAGGGTTTGATCCATATACCAATAGACAAGACAAGAACAATTTTTGAAAGAATTTTTATATTAATTGGGCACCTGGGAGGAAAACAAGAAGGCGTATCCAATTCTCCTTAGTGGGATGGGTTCTTGGAAGTCCTCAGCACTTCAGATCTAAGATTTCTCTCTCTTGTTGGTGTAGAAAACCCAATGCAAAGAATGGAGCTCAATGGGAGCTCACACAGCAAATGATGGAAAAAATGGGACCAAGTGTATAGATCCAGAGTGATCTAATAGGCAACAAAAGGTGAATAATGATGGGAAAAACCCTCCTATTTATAACAAAATATTGGGTCATTCTAGATCTTGGTGTATGGGTTAACCAAATCTAGATCCACTTTTTATGGAATATTTTATTATATTTGTTGGAGGGAAAAGGTATTTGACTTGGGTCAAATCCCTTGATTTGTCAAAAATAAATAAATAAATGATTTATTTAACTTTTTAAGGAAGCGGTTAGAAGATAATCGAATAAATAATGATTTATTTAATTATTTAAGGAAGTGGTTGAAAGATAATTAAATAAATAATGATTTATTTAATTATTTGTGGGTGATTTGGTAATATTTAACAAGGAATATTATCTAAATAAGATTTAAATAATTATTCCTAGAAAATAATAAGATAAATTAAGGTTTATCTAATTAATTTCTTTGTTTTTGGGTTAAACATGACTGGGAATAATAATTAAACTATGGTTTAATTAATTATTCCATGAGGAAAATCAAACAAATATAGGTTTGTTTAATATTTTTTTTTGGGGTTTCCTGTTTGGACCATAAATAACCTAATAAATGTGGTTTATTAAGTTATTTAACATAGTGAAGGCAATTTTACTTAGGGTAAAATTGGTCTTACATGGTGTACTTGGGTCCATCTAATGATAATAGGTTAGATGACCAAAAAATGGTGTAACAGATTTCCCCCCAGCGTGTGAGTGTCAGGAGCAAATCGTATGACCGAAGTACGTTGTAAGAACACAATCACTAGACAACAAAAGGGATGTCAGAGAGAGAAATGTGAGGTAGATAGTGTGCTGAAGGACTAGACCCTGAGGAGACGAGACTCGCAGGTGCAACAAGTCTCTTTTTATGAGAGGGTACCTGTGCTGAAGGCGGCGGGGGAGGCATACCTATGCCCGCCGAGACAAAGTACAAAAGAATAGTGTGTCCAGTAAACAAGGGACCGAACCATAAAGTACAGTTGGCATAATCATGAGCCAGATAGAAATACAATGAGGAATCCCATATACATGTTGTGCCTGGGATAACAGCCAGGACTTGTACAATAATATCTGAGTACATGAGATAAAAATACAACCCAAATGCCCCCTGTAAATGGGGAAGGGCTCACAAAATCTGCCTGATACATGAAAATCAAAGAGGCGCTGCAAGTGGCTAAGGCCAAAATCATCAAATATCTAGAGCTGCAACGAAGGCTGCAAGGAAGAGGTCATCCGGGCATGTGGGGGGCTACCTGCAGGGCCACCCCCTCATGAGGGTTGAGACATCTCACACACACCCGGGAATCATCAAGAGCTGCTGCTGGATCACTGGACCATCAAGTATACGGATCTCGATCATGCTGAAAGGAGTTGGAGAAACAATCAAGTCAAAGGGAAAGGAGATATCCCTTTGCCTGATCCGAGGCACCGAACAAGAGTGGAAGCTGGAACCAAGGTACACCGCCCTCTAGACCTGGCTTCTGGAATGAATGAGCTGATGTCGATAGAAGGAGGTCCGCCATAGGTGAGGCAATGAGAGATCCTCAACTAAGGCACGAGAGAAAATAGTAGAGCGACGGACAGACTGACACTAATGATGATAGTGAAATGGAAAGGACTGAGTAGCGAATGGATGACTTCCCTTGTTAGAGCATAAAGGGCATGAATGACATGGCAGTGACTGACACAATATCATAAGGGATAGGGGATAGTGGGACTGAAGGTCATAATGTGCGACACAAGAGAGAGACCAAGCAATGAAGGATGGAGGGCTATAGCGGGGTACAAAGGGACTCGGGATAGACTCCATGAATGCGATGATGACTCAACTTGGATGCTCTAAACAAGGGCGACTTGATGGTGTTGCCAAATAGGGAAGGCCCAATGGGGGACCATGAAAACATGAGTACAAGATGGTAACTCATGACGAAAATCAACATGAACAAAGACAAGTAAGGAGGCAAAATGGTGCCCCAAGTACAAGTGTCGTAAGTGAGGAAATTCGATTTTAAGGAGAGGGGAAGTGACCCTTCTTAGACAAAATGTGTCCTAGTGAAGTATCAAATCATAAAAAAATAACAGATACCCATTTAAGGGCTCGGTGAGAGCTTTCCAATGGTGCAGACGGTTTGTCAAACGGGGCTACGGTGTGGTTGCAGCGGTCGAAAGAAGAAACATGAGTTCTCTTTTAATAAGGCAGTTTTCCCTCCGAATTCACTCATTTTCTATTGTTGTTGTGGTGAATGTAGAGAGGAGAGAAGGCCCTAAATCTTGCGGCGAGTGTAGCGAACAAACCGACCGTTGGAATCAAGATCCGTCAGTTGCAGGTAAGAGGCCTAACCTTACTCTTTCATTTTGATGGATTGAAAGTTCAGTTTAGGGCCCAAAATCCCAGAAACATGCCATCCTTCTTCTCTACAGCCGGGTCGCACTTTTTGGGGCAAAAAGTGCGACCTGGGACACAGGTTTCAGGGAAAAACCTGCGACCTGGTCCAGAACTGGGCAGAAAACTGCGACCTGGGAGATGAGGGGGTCTTGGTGCTGTTTTATGGTTGGGAGTTGGGTTTTTGTGTTTGGTTATGATATTCCCGATCTGTATGCTGAAAAAGATGATGTTTTTGTGCAGGTATGGTAGATTTATGGGTTAACTGGAGAGAGAGAGACCCGGGCACATTACGGGCAGAGATCCAGGCGGATCAGGGTGTCCATCGTGTGTTGGCCAGGTTTGGGGTTCTAAAGTTTTTGGAGAACCCTTTGATGAGAGCAAGAGAGCCTTTGTTGGCCCAGATTATCAGTTACTGGGATCCAGAGCATGAGGTCTTTGTAGTGTAGGGGCACAGGATCGAACTGACAGTCCAGGATGTGTATTTCCTGATGGGGCTCCCAGTACTGGGGATGGTGGGAAACACGCAGCCAGTATTACTGCGGGGGAGGCATATCATGGAGTTTGTGGAACAACATTTCCGACCGGGTCTCCAAGTCAAGGGGACTAGGATACCGATCGGGAATCTAGAGAGGTTAGAGACCCGTGCAGTGGCCGCAGCTGTGCTGCGTATCCTGGGCAACCAGACATTCCATCACATCACCGGGGGGCAGATGATGCTTGTAGAGAATGTGTTGAGTGGGACCTACTATGGGTGGGCCCAAATGATGCTGGTGTCGTTAAAACAACAGTTGTCACTCTGCAAGCAGCAAGTGAATCATGATTGCTTGTATGGGACTTTATTGTGCGCTTTCTTCTTTGAGAAGACCCCAACCTTGCGGCCTCGTATACAGCTTCCCGATGGGGGCCCGAGAGAGCCCAGGATGCGCCAGTGGGGGTGGCTACTGTGCAAAGGAGGAGGAGGGGCGGTTGGGCGAGTGTTTCGACCTGAGTTTTTTCCCCATTGGGATCATATGTCGTTATACATAGACAACTATCCCTATAGTGGGATGAGTTATTGTGGGGATCTGGACTTGCCACTTTCGCCTGGTTGAGTATGGGGGCTTGATGGTAAGTGACAGATTGCTATTCTTGTATGGGCATGTTAAAATTTTTTGAATAGTAGATAGGGTACTGATTCATGTACTTTTGGTATTCAGATATAACTCCAGTAAAACCGGCTGGATATATGGGACGATCGGCAGCAGCTGGAGCTGCAGGTCCGAGTGGGTCGAGAGCAGCACAGAATGAGGATGCAGCCACCCTTCTAGAGGACATCTGTTGTAGATGAGAAAGGTTGCTGACCGGAGTATCAGAGCACGGGTGGTAGGACTTAGATGACCAATACATAGAGCCATGTATTGGTCTACCCTCGGAATGGCGAGGGGTCATGTGGCGCATGGCGATGGCCGGCCAAGGGATACGTGATCTACAGGCTGCAGGGGCAGAGCCATTGGCTCGGGATCCGCCAGATAGTGATTAGGTGTGGGGCATGTGGTGCCCCCTAGTGTGTATGTAGGGGCAGGTGGTGCTCCCAGTTTTGAGTTTTTTGTAACATGCTATGGGCATGTCATATGTATCAGAGTATATGGACTCTAAACACATGTTTTATGACACATATTATGGATATGCATCGTTGTTAATTATTATGAATGTTATTGTCTTGTATGAAATGCGTGTGATAAATGCTAGTCTAGAACATGGTTTGCAATACTATCTACATAGTGATTCTGTTCTCGAGGTACATGGTTGAAAGTTATGGTTTCAAATGCACGTATCAAGAGTTTCACTCGTAAATAGCGTCTAAACAGCACAGGGTTATGCACACGATAAACACCATTTAGTTGCATGACAAGAAGTAGGGAATCCAAACGAACGTGCAGATGGAGGATGCGATGGAAGAGGGCATCGGCTAAGAAACCACGCACTGCATCATATTTGGCCTGATTGTTGGTGGAAGAACCAATTCATATCCCGTCAGAGAGAACAAGGGCATGCAAGGGGGTGAAGATGGCCCAACCTGCTGAGGCGAGATTCCGAGAGTAACGACTGGCACCATCGGCGTAACCGATAAAGGGCGTGGACGAGGGGTCCTGCGGAATGGTGTTACAAGTCAACAAATGAGGGGAGGAGAGGCAATGATGGCAGCGTGAGTGTACAGAAGACATTGAGCTGCAACTACAGGAGGGAGTGCAAGGAGCAGAATGACTATGACTCATATACAAACTGGAGGGTGGTATATGAGGGCTATCGGAAGTATGGGGAGGACTCGGGCTGCGGAGGTCAACAGAGATACGGGTGGAGTGATCTCGGGTATGGGTAGAAAAAAGGTGTTCAGGCGACACAATAGGGGAGGATGTAGGGGGATTGGGCTCCAAGTGTCTTGCGGAGGAGGATAGGTAAAGAATGGCTATGGTAGACTCTGTCATCTGAACATCAGGGGGGGGGAATGTCGATGGGAGCGGGGGGATCCTCAGGCTGGCCAGAAGCATACTGCGCGAGGATGGGAGAGGTGGATTGATTTTGTTCAAACTCATACTCTCAAACTACCTCTAAAGAGGCGCGGTAATGCGTCAGGTGAGGAAAATGGTGGGAGTAATGGCCGTGGACCCCGCACAAAGCACAGGGTTTGTTGGTGCGGAGAGTCTTGGGGTTCTTGGTTAGGACGAAGAAGGAATGGAGGCTTCAGGGACCATAGACTCGGGGAACACGACTTTAACCATGGGCTGAATACGGGGCAACTTAGGAGAAGCATGGGTGGCATGACCGGTGACATCACATAAGGCACAAGGCTTTGCGGGCGGAGGAGGGGCCGGGTCAGTCGTGGTAGTCTTGTCTTTGGGTGCCCCATTGTGGGCTTTTCCTTTCTTCCTGGGAGCCGTCACGATAGGAGAAGGGTGTTGTGGAGGTGCTGGGGGCACAGTGGCAACGAAGGAAGCGAGGGGGACCAGTTGAACCGGTGTCAAAGCCATGTAGGGTTTGGGGTGACCAGGAGGGGTGGCGGCTGGGGGATCAAGGTACCAGACCGGTATGCCCAAGGTCAGGTTAGGGAGAGAGAGGGTGGCCATGACGGGGATAGAATATACTCCGGGAGGGGGAGCCAGGAAAGGTATCTTCCCAGCAAGGAAATGACCAGGAGGGACAGCTCCAAGATGGTTAAGGCCTAGGGGAACCGATCCAGGAGGATAAAGCGGTTCAGGGATACCAACTGTAGGGGGAGGGCCAGAAGGAGGAGGTCCGGCTGGCTGAGATGAATGGCTAGGAGCGGGTTGCGGAGGGCAAGGGGGAGGTTGCTGACTAGCCGAGGCAGGCCGCTTACGGGTAGCCTGAGACGATTGCATCATGCAAACATTCGATAAGCTGGGATCAGTGATGGGAGGAGGAGGGAGATTAGGAAAAGTTCCAAGCAGGGAGGAATATTTGTAAACGCCGGGGGAGACACTGGTCAAGGAATCGACGGTTTGCTTGTTGGCTACAGAAGAGATGGTCGTCTCAGGTGAGGTCTGAGATTTTGGCTCATGATATGTCAACCGGTCAATGGTGACTATCTTTCCATTATGGGGGAAAGACACCCTAGAAAACCGCGGGATGGGACAACAGATACAGTACAGAAGCCGCCCAATAGAATGTTGTAGTTCAATGGGCGTCTATGACTTCGACGTCAATGCAAACAGGCTCACTCTAAGCGAGGGTGATAGGAGGTCACTACGAAAAGGCCAATGGCTGGAGGTACGACGTCCCACGTCGAAGGGGTGATCGTTAAAGGCCATCTCGTGGGATCCGAGTTAAGTCGAACCGAAGGCGGACATCACATGTGGATGCCCCTCATCAATTATGTACCCGCGAGGGGCCAGTCTTGATTAATCGGGATTTGGAAGGCGACGGAAGCAGGAAGAGGGGGATGGTCTGATTGAGTGGCGTCAAAAACAATCATTTGGTCATCAGCAGGATCTACAGCACCCACGGCAGATAGTAGAGCCTTCTTTTGGGAAGGGCATGACTGGAGGAGTTCCAGTGTGGAAATGGCAGGAGGAGATTGTGCCAAATCATCTACTATAATATATGAATGAGCAGCGCGACCAGAAGCAACGTTTCAACGTAGGGGTCCCTTAGGCATCTTGGTATGAACCTCAAATTTGGGTTGAGGGATATGTAAGGGGCCACTGGATGTCGAAAGAGGCTCTATAGAACCTGAAGAATGAGGCTCAGGGGCAGACTGAGCAGGAGGCTTGGGGTACTGGCAAGACCGAGTTTGAAGGTGAAGGGTGACGGTCGGGGACAGATCAGAGTGCATCATAAGGATTGGTAATCATAGGAACCAGAAAGGGAAGAGGGAGTGGCGACCTGGCTGTCAGGCGGTTGGGTAGCCACGAATCCTTGCTGAGGGAAAGGATCAGTAAACACATCCAGTTGGGTAGTGGCCACATTAGGAGGAGCATGAGGGGAGGCGTGTTGTCCGCGCAATGTGGCTTGAGACTCCCACATCTGTCACATCTGGGGTAAGAGGGGAAAATCGTGGGTGTAATGATGATAAACACCGTAACACGAACAAGGCTTATTTGTGCGAAGCAGCCTGTCTGGCTTGGGCTGAGTGCCCTATTGCTGGTTGGCAGTGTTAGGTTCCACACCAGGATTGGGTCCACGGGTACCAAGGGAAGATTGGTTTTGATTGCCTCTCCACCTTCTTTGAGAAGAAGGGGGATTAGTCGCGCCCTGTTGTGCAAATACTTGCCCTGGAGGGGGCTGTAAGTGCTGTTGCAGGTTTTGAGGAGGCAAGGGAGATGGAAGCGCATATGCTAGAGGAGCTAGTGCACCAGGCTGTGGATAAGGGTAATGGTGGGGTTGGGCAACATTGAGATAAGCAGGAGGTTGGGCAAAAGGAGGAGGCATGCCGTATCCTAGATACATGCTACCGGGAGGGGGAAGAGTGCTAGAGGTGCTGGCCCCTCCCTGAGGGAGACCATAGCCCATAGAAGGTTGAGCATATGGATGGGAAAGGGCTCCAATGATACCATCGGTGGAATGAGATGCCCCCGGGGCATTATCGCCACCAGGCCTGGGGAGGTCAGGAAGAACGGTATAAACATAACCAGATTGAGCGTAGATCAGGTCATATTTCAAGGCTATTTGGAGGGTGGCTTCTTTAGTTTGAGGAAAGTGAGAGGCGACATATTTGCCAATAGGAGCTAAGAGAGTGCGAAGGAACCAGTCCATGTAAACTCGATCTTCGAAGGGGGGGGCTCGACAGAAGCTCCATCTTCGTCGCCATTTCTGAACATGGGCGGAAAGGCGGGTTGAAGAGGTTTGCTTGAATGAAGTCAAGAGCTCCGTGCCAGTATCGTATCGGAGAGGGAGCTAGAAATAAGATAAAAAGGCTTGGGCAAGGGTCGCAAAGGTGGTATGGGAAGCGATGGCTTGGTCAACATACCATTGAGAAGCTTCATCGGTAAGCGTGCGTTGGAACAAACGAAGACGGATGGAGTCATCGGTAATGGAATTGGAGGAACACCACATGTGGAAAGATCGGACATGATTGGTTGGATCTTCTCCAGCAAGGCCTTCGAACTTAGGGATGTTGGAGGGGAGCTTGGTTGGCATAGCAGGCCAACCAACATCGTGGTGGATAGGGTCATTGATCAACTGATTGAAATCGGGGAGGCTGAGGCCTGCAATGTACAGCAGCAAGGGTATGGCCGAGGTAGTTCCTGTGGTGGTTCCGCTAGTAGTGGTTCCGGCATTAGGGCCTGGAGCACCGCTAACGTTAGGCCCTGGACCAGACATAGTGAAGGTGACAGGGGGAGAACCAGGAGGAGAAGGAGAACCCAATGAATCAGAAGAGGAGTCGGAGTGCGGACTCGGAGGAGGACTGGCTCGACAACGGCGGGGCGGAGTAGGTCGATCGACCGGAAACTGAGGGTGAAGGCCAAGAAGTCTCCGGGAAAGGCGCCTTGGGGGCA
This sequence comes from Pinus albicaulis, assembly GCA_034641835.2. Classification (NCBI taxonomy): domain Eukaryota; kingdom Viridiplantae; phylum Streptophyta; class Pinopsida; order Pinales; family Pinaceae; genus Pinus; species Pinus albicaulis. Next base: position 823,786,520 of record CM076579.1, on the reverse strand, counting down.
GAATGATGACGGGAAGAAGGAAACCGAAAAGGGCAGAAAGGGACAGAATCAAGTGAGGTCAAGGGCAGAAAAGGTGCAGTGACAATTGATTTTAGAGTCTTTTTGTGCGAAATAATCCAGTGCTTCTTCACTTAGGTCGGGCAAGGTACATGCTAATTTTAATTTTTAAACCCTTCGTTTTAAGAGCAAGACAAAGGTACATGAATCGAAAATAAATCTGCAGAGAATAGTATATAATGTTGAAATAACAAAAGTAAAAATAGCAACATTTGTGCATCTCATTGCCTAACCCAAGAAATATGGTCTTCAAAACTAATCTAAAAAGAAAGGAAAACTAGGAAAAAGAAGGAAAGGAGGCCAACAGATCTAAGGTCGTGCGATTGTGACCCAAAGGATAAAGCATCAAAAGAGGTGCGTACTGCGCCCAAGAGATGCAGGGCAAGGTGGCTGGAAAAAGGAGGAAATTGCAAAAGCAAAAGGATGTGAGGAGGTCCTAAAGAGAGGTCCAAACAAAACGACAAGAGGTGATTTGAAAGGAAGAAAGGCTGATTTAAAGGAATCTGAGGAGGAGGTTTCAGATCTGAAAAAGGGAAGGCTGAAACTCTGAAAAACAGACGGCTGAAGCAGCTAAAACTCTTCCACAAAAATTGGAGGGTACTGAAGCCCTAGGGGGCTAGGTTCCCACTTATATGAGTAAAAACAGATCAGAACTAGGTCAAAGTGCCGAGACACAGACATTGAAACTGACAGAGCCAAGAAATCTGAAAATTATATAAAAATCACCGAAAACCGGGTGGTGTCGTGTGTTCTCAATGGTTTGTGCCGTGAAAAAGGTTTAGTGCACTGGTTTTCCGTGCTCTGGTGTTATGGGCTGTGCAAGTGTGGACTCCCCGTTCCGGCGTGTTCCCACAAGATTTTCGAAAAGTTGTCGTCTTACGCAGGTCAAAGCCGCGACCGTAATAGGGCTTAAAACCAAGCTGCAGTTAGAAATTTAATGTTTTAGGGTTTTATGTGAGAAAAACAACATAAAAATAGGAAAAATAAACAGCTGAAAAGAAACCCTAGGGTCTGAAGTAGCTGGATATGCAGGAATATGAAAAACGACAATGGTCGTAATTTAAAACCCGTGTGGAGTCGCCATTTGTTAGTATGAATCCTTTGTCGAAGTGTACGAAAAAGGACCACTTTAGCTACGCATAACTAATAGCCCTAACAACAAAAGTGGCTTCCAATATCTTCAGATCTGCGGTTAGTTAGACAAGAAAAGAGCTACAAAACACCAGATCTATGCATGGAAAGACATTAAGCAGTAAAAACAAGGGTTTGCTCCATATACCAATAGATGAGACAAGAACAATTTTTGAAAGAATTTTTATATTAATTGGGCACCTGGGAGGAAAACAAGAAGGCGTATCCAATTCTCCTCAGTGGGATGGGTTCTTGGAAGTCCTCAGCACTTCAGATCTAAGATTTCTCTCTCTTGTTAGTGTAGAAAACCCAATGTAAAGAATGGAGCTCAATGGGAGCTCACACAGCAAATGATGGAAAAAATGGGACCAAGTGTATAGATCCAGAGTGATCTAATAGGCAACAAAAGGTGAAGAATGGTAGGAAAAACCCTCCTATTTATAACAAAATATTGGGTCATTCTAGATCTTGGTGTATGGGTTAACCAGATCTAGATCCACTTTTTATGGAATATTTTATTATATTTGTTAGAGGGAAAAGGTATTCGACTTGGGTCAAATCCCTTGATTTGTCAAAAATAAATAAATAAATGATTTATTTAACTTTTTAAGGAAGCGGTTAGAAGATAATCAAATAAATAATGATTTATTTAATTATTTAAGGAAGTGGTTGAAAGATAATTAAATAAATAATGATTTATTTAATTATTTGTGGGTGATTTGGTCATATTTAACAAGGAATATTATATAAATAAGATTTAAATAATTATTCCTAGAAAATAATAAGATAAATGAAGGTTTATCTAATTAATTTATTTGTTTTTGGGTTAAACGTGACTGGGAATAATAATTAAATTATGGTTTAATTAATTATTCCATGAGGAAAATCAAACAAATATAGTTTTGCTTAATATTTCCTTTTGGGGTTTCCTGTTTAGACCATAAATAACCTAATAAATGTGGTTTATTAAGTTATTTAACATAGTGAAGGCAATTTTACTTAGGGTAAAATTGGTCTTACATGGTGTACTTAGGTCCATCTAATGATAATAGGTTAGATGACCAAAAAATGGTGTAACACCAATCCCCCTGACAGAATGGGCTTCTAATAATGTCCCTGTAGATAAGAAGTAGGGTACAATCCGGGTTACAATCTAGGTCTGTGTTGATTACCGAGACATCAATCGGGCTTGTCCTAAGGACAACTATCCCACTCCCTTTATAGATCATATCATCGATGACTGCGCGGGAAGTTAGATCTATTCCATTATGGATGGCTTCTCGGGTTATAATAAAATTAATATTTTACTCGCCAATCAACATAAGACTGCTTTCATCTATCCGTGGGGCATATTCACCTACAAGAAGCTCCCGTTCGACTTAAAAAACACTGGGGCTACCTTCCAGCGTGCTATGTCCTACGCTTTTCATGACATACGTCACATTGTTGAGCCGTATCTGGATGACCTGATAGCTCATTCAACTCGGTGCAAAGACCATACTGAACACCTCCGCCAGATTTTTCTCTGTTGTAAATGTTAGAACATTAGGCTTAATCCTCACAAGTGCATCTTCTGCGTTGATTCTGGTCATCTTTTGGGATTCATTTTCTCTAAAGATAGAATTCGCCTTGACCCCCTCAAGGTCAAGGCTATTGTTAATCTCCCATCCCCATCCTCGTTGTATTAACTTCAGAGTCTTCAGGGGAAAGTGAATTTCTTACGTCGCTTTCTCTCAGACTATGCAGAAGTGGCCAAAGGGTTTATGCGCCTTCTAAACTAGGGCGTTCCCTTCCATTGGGACGAGATTTCTCAGCAATCCTTTGATAACTTAAGACATTGCTTGTCAACGCTCCATTAATACGTCCTCCCAACTATCATCACAATTTTACCTTCTACTTGGCTACCGCATTAAGCACAATAGCCATGGTTTCGATACAGGATGATGATGACGGAAATGAACACATGGTTTATTGTCTATCTCAGAATCTCCTTGACACTAAAACACGTTATGCTCATGTTGAGAATTTGGTGCTTGCCATGGTCCAGGCCATTCAATGGTTTCGCCATTACATCCTGTTGCGCACGGTAACCGTGATTTCTGACTACAACCCCATTAATTACATCTTATCTCGACAATTTCTGGGGGGCAAGTAATCCAAATGGATTTTGATCCTTCAAGAGTTCAATTTGGAGTTCACTATGGCCAAATTGAAGAAGTCTTAGATTTTTGCTGACCTTATCTGTTCTCTCCCTACCAACTATGTTCCATCTCAATCCGAGGACCATATCCTGGATGAAACTATCTTTCTAATCAGTACTCATGATCCATGGTACAATCACATCATTTTTTACCTTCATATAACCACCTTCTGGTCTGAGTTAACAAAGGATGCTCGATGTCTCTTTCGACATCAATCGCAACCATATCGCATTGTCGGAGATACCTTATATCGTGTCGGAGTCAATTCTGTGCTCCACCGATGTTTGACCTTGGAAGAGGCTGAGAAAGTCCTGAATGACTGTCACAGTGGCGCCTGTGGCGGTCACCTGTACGGTTATGCTACCGCCTAGAAGATTCTGCGTGCAGGTTACTTCTGGCCATCTATATTCAAAGACTGTATTGTTGCAGTTTGAAATTGTCACGTGTGCCAGATCTTTCAATGCAAGATGCGCGTGCCACCCTTACCTTTACATCCTGTCATTACCGTAGGCCCTTTTTCAAAATGGGGCATTAATTTTATGACATGTAACCCTCACTCAGCCGGGGGCATGCTTATATCATCGTTTCCATAGACTACTTCACCAAGTGGGCTGAGGCGATGCCTACATTAGCTGTCGATGGTAAGATAGCCACTCAATTCATTTTCAAAGATGTAATTAAGTGTTTCGGAATTCCTCAAGCCACCATCACCGATCATGGCACTCATTTTTGAGACTACATGATGGCAGAGTTGACATCAAAGTTGGGCTTGCGTCACGACAGCTCGACGCCATACAATCCTCATGAAAATGGCCAGGTTGAGGCCGTGAACAAGGTGTTTTTCATGATGCTTCAATGAACAATTGGTATTCACAAATCCAGCTGGAATATCCAATTGTTCTCAGCTCTCTCGTCCTACTGAACGTCAGTAAAGAGCGCGACCGGATTCACACCTTTCCAGTTGGTGAATGGTATGGAAGTGACTCTTCTGGTTGAATGTGAGATTCCTTCATTGAAGTTGGCTATGAAATTGCTACCCGACACTTCCTCAGAGGAAGAAAGTCTCCTATATCTAGAAATATTGGATGAAACTCACCACTTGGCTGCTTTGGTTATCGAGGCATAGAAAAAGCAGGTTAAAGCTCATTTCAATCAAACAGTTTCTCCACGCTCTTTTATCGAAGGGGACCTCGTCCTCTTATATGATCAAGCACATGATAATATTGGGGCAGGAAAATTCCAGCCCATGTGGCATGGGCCCTATATTGTTAAATGTGTATTGAAAAATGGGGCCTATGAGCTAATCGATTATGAAGGTATTCCTTTGGCGTAGCCTAGGAATGGGTTGTACCTGAAGAAGTATTACGCTTGAACTATTCTTGTGTGGTGTGTGTACATAAGTGAGTGATTTAATTTTTGTGCATGTGTAGTGTGGTGTGCTTTGTAAGCGTCTTTCTGCTTATTGGGTCTTCCTGATTGTGCAGATGTCCATTACTCCTTTTGTCGATTTTGTAGATGGTGCCTCCGGTAGTACCAGGAATCTGTCCTCAGAAGCCTAGGTAATCTACAATCTTGCTAGTGAGTTAGTTAATTTACAAGGTGTTTGTCTAGGGCCTGCTACAAATAATGTCACAGAATATAGTGTCGGTTTGGAACTATTGAATGAGGATGTTAACCTTGGTATTCATGCATTACTTGTATATCTGGACTCACAGCTTGTAGTGTTACAACTCAATGGTCATTATTCAGTTAGGACCCCATCCATTTTAGGATTGTATCTATGTATTCGTTTACTGGAAATAAATTTTGATTAAATCACATATTATCATATACCCAGACACATGAATGTGTTAACAGATGAAATAGCAAACATGGTATTAGATAGACATTTATGCAACTTGTAAAAAACATCATCATATGTGAAAAAGATCCAACTAGAAATAGATATACATATATGTCGAATGTTTGCAGTGTGTGTGCATCACATAAATCCAAAAATATACATGTTTGTTTTAATAATATCCGGAGACAACATGTCTCTCAAAAATATGCATATGAAAAGCCTAGGTGACTAATCAGCATGGTGCTCATGGTAGCATGTTACTGCCTGCACCAATCACTTCAGTAAGTGATGAAGGCAACTAGGCACCCCTACGGTGTGCCTCTGATAAGCAATAGGGACATCTGCTAGCTGAGCATAATCACGAATCCCATGGGAAATTCCTTCCAAGTTTTTAACTAGCTCGTTCCCCTCGCCTCCCTCACCTTGAGGGTCATAGGCGAGAGGGGTCCTCCATGCGATTAGCAGCATCTCGACGGGCCTCTCTAGACCAACATATACATACATATATGACCAATTTTTAGAACATGCATGTATACCCAAAAAAATGAAAATCATAAAATTCATAAAATCAAAGAGAGTCTTACCCAGCACCTCATCCCAGTCCTCTCTTTCCAGGAGTGGAAGGTCTGGGTCTCTTGTGAAATCAGTTCCAGCATAGAGCCAGTCCTCTACAATGATCAACTATCATCGAATCCATCTGAAAATCTCAGGCCGCCATGAAACTTACTGGCCCCCTCCTGCACTAGGCATTAGTGCTGCCCATCGAGCCATCTGTGGCTCTCTCAAAGGTGGATCTGGGACTATCGCCCCCTAGCCCTGGAAGATAGGTAGTTGTTTGAGGATGAACGATACAAATATTGACCCATACCCAAACTACTTCAGTTTGGCCTTTTTACACTTAGTCAATTGTTGTTTGATATTCACGATTACGGCTGTAGCCCAATGAAATAATGTCAAGTTCATACATTCTGACACCAAGAGGAGTTGTGTTTTGATAGCCTCATGTGACGACTGCGACCCCACAACCTACATAATGGTATGGAGCACCACTCTGAGTGCTAAATCGGGAACAATGTGAATGTCCACTTTGCCACTACCCGATCTTGTTTGTGCCCCTGGGCACACTCTTTCAATAACCATTGACATATTTTCGCCAGAAGGCCTAGTGCCTGTCATGATCAGAAGTAGACCTCTGTGAGACAATCCAACAATGAAGTAAACATCAGACACTTCGAGTTCCAACACTTGATCTTGAAGCCTAAAATTCTTCTCATTCTCATCCCAGATACTGATCAAGTATTGCAACAATTCAGGTTGTGCCCTAAGACATGGTGTCAGCAAAAATTTCTTTAAACTGCAATCCCGAAGAGAATTCATGCATTACTCATTCCCCATTTCCATTTTTTCCTCTTCACTGTGCTCCCTTTATTTCCATTCGATCACCATTGTGGCTTTATAACTGCATCAAAACAGTCATAATCACATCATAAGATCCCTTGGGCATTCAAAAATATAATTGATTGGTTCATTTTTTGTAAAATGTGAGCGGAAAATGAGGTTGCGTGGTTGGCGCGACTATTTTGCTGATAGTTGCACCAGCTGGCACGACCCCTTTGCAAAAAGAACTCGATTGGCACGGGTCCGTGCCTCATACCCATGCCAACTGTGAGAGACCTAAAATTGCAAATTCTCCCCTCAAGGATCCCAAATCACGATGGAAAACTATGAAAAATGGATTAAAACATAGCTAATGGAAGTGCCTCTTACCTAGAATAGACGGGATTCAGAATGATGCACCGAATCGTCCACAATCGTCACCGCAAGATCGTAGGAAAATAGCTCACTATTGCTCTCCACAAGAGGTAAAAAGTAAAAAGTAAATATGCTTTTACTATTTTAGTCATATTTATAACTTTTCAAAATCAAATTAGGTTTTGAAGCTTATTTATCCAATATTTTATCATATTTTGTCGAAAAATGGGATTTACGCTTGCATTTTGTGTAGTGACAGGTTTTCACGCGACGGGGACGACGATACGAGTTGTATTTTATACTTTTTTGGACTCGGTAAAAACACGAAAAAGTCACTTCTAGAGTCATCTTTCAACTCTTTTCTGACTCTCTAAAAATGAAAATATTTTTGAGTCACTTGTTTTTTTGAGGTCGTTAAATTGGTTGCCAAACGACATCTACCCAGTATACGTTTACCCCTTTTTTCGGGCTGGGATAGATTATTTACGAAAAAGGAATACCCTATCCTATCGCGACTAGGAGGTTTTCTTATACATAGTTTTCTACCTTTTCGGATTTGCGGAACTATCTACAAAAAGGGACTGTTGGAGTTTTCTTTTCCGCTGTCTTTTCAAACTCTCTAAACATGAAAATATGCTGAGTTCTTCCTTTGTCAGACTCGTTAAAACCTGATAACATCAGACTTTGTCATAGTGACTTTACTCAAGTTCCTCCTTCCTAGGGCTCGTTAAATGTACTAGGTTGGATTTGTCCGAAGGAAAAACTTATATCACAAGCATATGCTATCCCCTTCAAGCTTGTTTCCAAAAATAATTAGGGTACTCACCAGAAATGGTGTGGAAAATGGAACCAGTATCACCGTCGTGTCAGTAGTATGTCACTCTTAAACATGGCAGTTGTATGCATTCATGTCGGGTTGGGGACATCTCATCTCATTTTCTACTTACCTCCATGGGTTTGGGTAATCTTTTTTGACTGGTCATCTGCTCTTTGCCTCGTCGTCATGACCTCATATCCTTTGATGTCAAATACTACCAAATCCATTGTCATGCCGCCAATATGTTCAAGAGAAGTTGGCCTCTGCAATTTTCAACCTCCCTCTGATTCTCTACTGATCCTGATTCACAAAAATTATGTTCCTTTGTCTCGCATCGATGATGTGGGAAACACTATGGCCCACCTTCGATCAAGGTCACTTCCTATCGACTTCAGCTCATTATCTAGGAAGCTAATCTAGAGACTCCTTTTAGGTAACTTGGAGCCTACATGCCTCAATGGAAGGTTCTTCACATTCGATGCAAGATTTTCATTATTGACCTTTAATCAGATGATTCTGTAAGTGTTCGATGCCAGCTCACTGTTCACATTCTGTGGATTGTACCTACAATACCTTGAGATCCATCGTCATTACTGGTGGTTCCTCTCGCGTTTGTTAACGGCTTTCATTATTGGCTAGTAATCAAACGATGTTCTTGCATGTTTGACTTAAGCTCACTTATTCACATGCTTGGACTTGTACTCTATTCGGGTCGAGATGGAGCGCAAGACCCTGGATTTTCTCTGATGAAATCCAGGCTATGGATTTTTGTGGATTATCATGATTGGTGACATGAATCATTTGATTGGATGGCTGCGACCATACCTGAGTCTACTTGTTGGTCCTTATTTACTGGATGGCTACGTCCATACTTTGGATCCCAGTTACTGTACAATCTATTATGGATGGCTGCACCCATACCACATATCATGTATTTGAGATATCAATTGTATTTGTCTACTTAGGTTTTCTGATGGCAGTGTTTTTAATTGGGCGTGTTCTCATAAAGAATTTCACCCCTCCCTCTCTCTCGGACCTCATGCTTTAGGGGGCATCTGTTACATAGTATCTTGTCACCATCCCTGCAATCACTCGTCCACACATTGGAGGGATTTTCCGGTGACTTGTGAGTAGTGACATGACCTAAAACCACTTTCATGGCATCCCCTTTCATAAGGAAAAGCATTCCCCTGGAGAAATTTTCCTCTGAAAAACCCTAAAAATAGATATTTTTTCCTTCGCGCGACTAGCCAATTCAGCCCTCATGCCAATGGGGGAAATCCACCATAGAGGGCATGCCAAATAACACCCTGTTGTGGAGGTAAATCCCCTCTGCGGACAGAGGCGATCCCTACTAGCCCAGACAGGGTCTAGCAACAATCATTCACGCTATAACGCAGGTTCCTAATTGCAAATAAACCAACTAACGATGAAGGCCTATCTGGGATCCAATGCTGCTACTTGTAGAAGAGGTAGCGCTCCCGTTCCTTAGCCCTAGCAGATCACGATCCCAACAATCTCCATGATAGGACACCTGCACAAGAGAGGAAAAAACAAACGCAAGCATAACTCCAGTAGATACAACTATATGTCAGTCAGAAAGGACATAACTCATCATCATAAACCATAACAAGAGTGGAACCATAACCAATAGTCGCTTATTATTGATCAATCAAAGGAAGAATAAAACCATAGTTCTGACACTGAATTCTCCTTCGGAGGGTCTCCAGTAGAACACGTCTCGAAAATCCTGTCAAGGATGGGACAAACCTCTCTCTTTGGATCTTGAAAATATTCTCCTTGCTTGGATTTTGCCTTAAGGGAGTTATTGAGGCTCTTACAGCATAAGGCTCTTGGGAATTTGGGAACTTGAAGACTAGCTTGCCATGGAGATGGGCAAGCTTTTATAGATGGAGGAAGGGGAGTTAGGATCCCTATAATCATGGGATTGGCCCTATCATCAAGGAAGCTTCCATGAGAGGTGGAAAACCACTTCCTCTCTATGGAGATCCGTAGCCAAACCTCCCAACTCAAGATAGATAGCAGCCCAGGAAATTGTTAGGATGAAACTTTCGCCATTTATTTTTAAAAAACACTCCTTAAATTGGCTGGCGTGAGTGCGACTCTGGGACAGAGCGCCGATTGGCGCGACCTCTTTGAAGTATTTTCCCCATTGGCGCGGGTACTGAATTGGCTGCCTGCGCTAATGCAAAAAGGGGTGTTTTTAGGGTTTTTCAGCAGGAGATGTCTTCAGGGGGATGAAAGTACATGCTCAGGGAATACCATGAAAGTATTTTAAAGTTATATCACTGCTCACAGGTCACAAAATAAGCCCTCCAATGTGCGAGATGGGGAATGGTAGGGACGGTGACAAATTGCTGTGTAACAGAAGCCCCCTAAAGTATGAGGCCCGAACGAGAGAGAGGGGTGAAATGCTTTACGAGAACGTGTCCAACTGAGAACTCCGCCATCGGAAAACCTGTGTGAAGAAGTACAATTGATGTCTCAAATACATGATATATATGTGGTATGGGCGTAGCCATCCATAAAGAGTATACAACAATCCAGATCCAAGGCATGGACGCAGCCATCCAGTGAGGATCGATAAATAGACTCAGGTATGGTCGCAACCATCCAGTAAGTGAGTCATGTAAATAATCATAATAATCCACAAAATGCAGCCTGGATTACAACAGACACAATCCAGGGTCTTGCACTCCATATCAACCCAAACACAGTACAAGTTCAAGCATGCAAATAGGTGAGCTGAAGTCGAACATGCAAGAACATCGTCTGATTACTAGCCAATGTTGAAAGATATTAACAGACATGAGAGGTACCACCAATAATGACAATGGCCCTAAGGGTACTACAGGTACAATCTACGGCATGTGAATCAATGAGCTGGCGTCTAACACCCATAGAATCACTCAATCGGAGGCCAATGATGAAAACCTTGTGTCGAATGCGAAGAACCTGCCATTGAGGCATGCAGGCTCCAAGGCACTAGAAGGGAGTCTCTAGATCAGCTTCCTAGATAATGAGCTGAAGTCAACAAGAAGTGACCTTGATCAAAGGTGGGCCACAGTGTTTCCCACATCATCGACACAAGACAGAGGAATATAATGTCTTTTGCGAACCATGATCAGATGAGAATCAGAGGAAGGTTGGTAGTTGCAAAGGCCAACTTCTCTTGAACATGTGAATGACACAACAGTGAGTTTGGCAGTATTTGACATCAAAAATATCAGAGGTCATAGTGATGAGGAAAAGAGCAGATGAGAGGTCAAACAGGATCACCCAAACCCATGGAGGCAAGTGAAAGACGAGATGAGATGTCCCCAACCCAACACGAATGCAGACAAGTGCCATGTTTAAGAGTGACATACTGCCGACACGACAATAATGTTGGTTCCATTTTCCCCCCACCATTTTGGTGAGTACCTCTTTATTCTTACACAAGCTTTAAGAGGATACCATATGCTTTTCATACAAATCCGTCCTTCGAACGAATCCATCCTAGTACATTTAATGAACCCTAGGAAGGAGAAACTCGAATAATGTTATGATTGAAAATTTCCGATGTCATTTAGGTTTAAAGAGTCTAACAAAGGAATAAATCAGTGTGTTTTTGTTTAGAGAGTTTGAAAAGACAACAGAAAATTAAACTCCCATGGTCCCTTTTCATAAATAGTTCCTGAGACCCAAAAAAGTAGAAAATAATATCTGAGAAAACCTCCTAGTCGCAATAGGCTAGGGTATTCCTTTTTCGTAAATAATCTATCCCAGCCCGAAAAAGGGGTAAAATTATACTGGGTAGATGTTGTTTCGTTTCCATTTTAATAAGATCGAAACAAAAAGGGACTAAGCAATATTTTCATGTTTAGCGAGTCAGAAAAGCGCTGAAAGATGACTCCTCCTGGAGGAACGAGTGGTAGAAAGGGTAGCTACTAGTTTCGGTGATGGTGGAACTGCTCAAAACAACTAAAGGTCAAGAGGCTAGCTAACAAGACCACTCATCGCAGCAGTTCCTCAGGAACGGGTAAAACAACCAAGTGAAGGCATATGATCGCCCAAGCAAATAGTGACAATGGAGGGAGAAAACCAAGGCTCATCTGGAAAAACAAGCTGATAAAATGGAAATCACAAGAGGTAAAATGGGAATGGTTTCATTTTTACACAAGCTTGAAATCAGAAAACTCTGCTTGAAGTTGGTTTCATTTTTACACAATCTTGAAACAAAAATAAACTATGCTTGAAACTAGTTTCATTTTTACACAAGCTTGAAACGGAATTAAACTATGCTTGAAAAATTTAAGCATGCCCCCAGCATGGTGACTTAATTCGAGGTACATTCCCCCCAAGCTTCAATCCATATGAAAGGCAGATGGAGTGAAGGTTCAAGTTACGAGATCAAGAAACCGACTCGACTAGGATTTTACGAGATCTTATCAAAGACTCGAATTGTACGGGAACGTGTTTCATTTTTTTAACGAGGTTGACACATTAAAAGAACTATCATCAGGACACCTTGTTTCATGGTTTAAGGAGCTTGAAACAAGACAGGGAACTTTACTCCGAACATCTTGTTTCATTTTTTAAGGAGCTTGACACAAGACGAGGAACTCTGCTCCAACAACCTTGTTTCATTTTTTAAGGAGCTTGACACAAGACAAGGACCTCTACTCCGAAAACCTTGTTTCATTTTTTAAGGAGCTTGACACAAGAAAAGGAACTGTGCTCCGAAAACCTCATCATAATGAAAAAGAATCCATGGCCTCCAATATTTCCACTCCTGATGGAAGGAAAACATCCTGGAAGTCAGGACCTAATGCCCCCAACACTTGATGCATGACGGCATCATCACTGAGCACAGGCATGGGGTAGGTAGCCACATAGTTGACCTATGGTGGGGCAGATACAACGGGTGGATAAAAACCAGGAAGGGATGATGGCAGGCCAGCTGCCACATCGGGACCAAAGAACGAAAGCTGATCAATGGTCACGATCCATCCTTCATGCGAAAAACATACCACACGAAAAAGGGAGCAGACAAGCACTCCCATGTAATCACACCCCAAGAGAAGATTGAAATCCAAGGGGCCTGAAACAACCATCACATCCATATGGACAGTTTTACCTCCCAAAGTAACAGGTAACCTTGGAAGGATCCCTAACGGTTGACTAGTTATCCTGTTAAATGCCAGCAGATTCTGCGTTACATGCGCAAGTGGCGGTGAGTCGAAAGCTTGCCAAGTAGTTGAGGATAAAATGCTAACAGACGCACCTTCATCTATAATGGTGTTGGGTATGACCAGACCAAAAACCTGTACTGTGATCTCGAAAGGCACATAAGATGGAAGGTGGTATCTTGCAAATTGATTCCAATCAAAGGAAGCGACTAAACTACTCGAAGGGGATACCATCGAACTGATATGGTCTTCCCTTGGTGTTACGGAAGAAGAAGGAGCATCCTCCAAAACCTCCATCTCGAAGGTGGGAGGAGTATCCTCCGGGACCTCTATCATGGGAGGCGGAGGAGCTACTTCTTGAGGTGTAGGGACAGGAGAATCTTTCTCCAATTCTGAAGAATCTAAAGAAACAAGAAGAAACTTAGGGATGAGAGGTCCACCCTCGATAGAAAAGACCTGGTACACTGCAGACAGGGCCAGTTCAACCGATCTCACGACCAATGATTGGTCGGGAACAGATTCCTGAATTTGAATTTCTGAGGGAGAAGGATCGACCAAGGATGAATCTTGACCAATCGTGGCATCAGCTGGTGGAAGACTCAAAGAAAGCTATTTGTAACCAGCCAAAAGGCACGGTGTAGAAACAGTTGAGTTGTCCAAAGCTCTCTTGGCTTCCTCCATATACGAACAAAGGTGAATGGCATGGTGCCCTTCACACAACTTACAGGGATTGGTAATCTTACCCTGGTTCTTAGGAGTTTTACCAGCACCAGTTGAAGACGTGCCCCCAACCTGACTCCAGGAAGCCAAAGGCAACGGTGGATGACCGTTGGACCATGCTTCGAGCACCTTGGGAATGCCAGGGCAGTCTCGAAGAAGATGGTTTCTAGTGCACAACATGCAAGGGAACTTGACTTTCCATGAAGGGTTGGAAGGTTTATCAATGGAAGGCTTCTTAGGCATAATAGCCGCGGAGCTAGCCTCTCCTTTATCTAACTTCTTCTTCTTTGTCTTCTTCATCTTCTTCTTAGCCACCTGGTTACTTGAATCTAGACTTTCACCAAGAAAATTAGAAGAGGAGGATGCAAAAATAGGCGAAGAAGGGGAGAGGTCCACCTTGGAATCAACATGATGTTGGTCAGGCGGAGGGACTAATTGAACAGTAGCCGAGACATTTGGGACCACAGAGGTTGAAAACAACCAAACAGGCAACCCAACAGTTAACCCAGGAAGGGACAACATTGACATATAAGGAGCACCAACATTCCCAAAAGGAGGAAAAGGACCCAGATTCCCATCGAATGGGATTCCTTGGTTGGTGAACTCCGGAAAAATTTCCATCAAAAACGATCTTCGGAACAACACCCTAAGGAAACTAACTTTAACCAGGAATATTTCGTGGGGAGTTAATTTTTAAAACATTGAAACAAAACTCTACCATTTCATCTTTTAAGATTCGAGAAATAAGCAAAAGGTGACTCTATCACTTTCAGATTGGAAACAAGCGTGAGAGGACAAGCGCTTGATGATCTTTTCAAATTTAAGGAGTCAGATAAGATCAAAATGACTGCTCAAGAATTCTAAGCAAAGGGTGTACCAAATAACTGTGAACTGCAATATACACCTTGGTTTCAAAATGAAAGAGAAATCAACCAAAGACTTAACGTACGTGCAGTAAATCTCCCTGAATGTTGTGTCCGGTGTATCACAGGTATAAGGCGGCAGAATCAGCTTCCTATGGATAAAGGATATAAACCTAGTGGGGTCTCCCTTTATATACGCGACAGTACGGGGAGCACAAGTCCATACTAGCGCTGTCTAAAGCCAAGAGGCGAACGACAACTACTAGGTTTAACGATGCCAGAACACGTCTCTAACCTAGACCTCTAAATGTTTCGTTAATGTTTCAATGCTGCCTTAGTGTAAATTGAATATATTTTAATGTTGCTCTTCAATTATGTTTTGGTTTCAAGGCCATACCGTATGTCATCTGAAAATCTCCTATATGCAGCTATATGAGAAAAGAAAACTTTCCAATTCGATGAATGCGATCTAGTTAAGGGAATAGCTTCAAACAATGATGCGACATAAAACAACACTGCAAACGAAATATTTTCCAAACTAGATGACTTTCACTATCCAAAAGTAATTTCAAACATTCAACGATGCGAATAATGCAATGTAATCTATGCAAAATCCTCTTTTTCGAAAACTATGCAATTGTAATCTATGCACAATTTCCTTTTCCTTTTCAAATTACAAGAATGCACTCAATGCATTTTTCGATGAAATGAGAATCTACTTAATGCATGGTTTTAATGAAAGAGAATGCACTCAAAGAAATTTTTAGTTTTCAATCATTAAACAATGTGATCTAAGTTCAATGATAAATCTCAAAAAACACTTTTCAATGTAATGTGATCTAATGCATTTTAACGAAAAGCCAGCTATGAGACAAAAACTAAAAGAACGCAAATCTCCAAAATGAAGGATGAATGCAAAAGAGATGTAAACAAACACTAATAATGCAATCGTTGTTTCAAACACTTTGTCATGAAATCCCTCAAAAGGCGACAAGACATACGAGGTCAAACACAAAGAGGACTTCCAAAGCAAGAGATCAAAACAAGGCATTCATTCCCTTTTACATCAAGCAATCATGGAGAGAAGACATTTCAAACAATGAGCAATGTAATCTATGCTTATATAGAGAAAAGACTGGAAGGGAAAGACACACTGGTGAAGGATTTAGGGAAAAAGTCTCAAGTTTCACACAACTTGAAATTGGCCCGACTTTTTCATTGAAAACTAGTGCCAACTGGCACAACTTGCTCACTAACAACAAATGCCAACGCCTAAAAATGAAAAAATAAAGAATTTCTCCCAACGAAGACTAAACTCACCATTTCAAGCAGGATCTAAAACAAACCCAGAAGCAAAGTACTGACCAAAAGAAATTTCCAAACAAGGGTAAACCCTAGCACCTATAGGAGATGGCGCGACTGTCTGGCTATAATCCGCGCCAGACAGAGAATGGCGCGAGTGATGAACTGGCAACTTGCGCCAACTGGCGCAACTGTCATGGCTAAACTCGAGACAATCAAGCCAACTATGAAAAGGTGAAAATTTGGAAAAGTAGAGGTCAGATCTGATCTTCTGGGGCTGAACCAAAATCCAAAGACACAAGAAGAGCCAGCTAAAAGAGTTGATCAAGCAAGCAAAGTTGAGAATCGACCGAAAAGACAAGACAATAGTCCAAGTGTTCAGTCCATAAACTAAACCGGAGATTGACTGAAGCAGCTTTGATCTACTTCGCTAATGTAGAGAAATAGCATTTTGAAGGCTATCTAGCCAACTTCAGGCTCCATCTATAGCTCATAAAATGAATGACAACAAGCTAACGATCCCTAGTAGAGTCACCAATTTGTTGTGGAGGTAAATCCCCTCTATGGATAGAGGTGATCCCTACTAGCCCAAACCTATTCTAGCAACAATCATTCACGCTATAGCGCATGTTCCTAATTGCAAATAAACCAACTAACAATGAAGGCCTACCTAGGATCCAACGCTGCTGCTTGTATAAGAGGTAGCGCTCCCATTCCTTAGCCCTAGCTGATCACGATCCCCATGATCTCCGTGATAGGACACCTGCACATGAGAGAAACGAAACAAACGCAAGCATAAAATCCCGTAGATACAACTATATGTCAGTCAGAAAGGACATAACTCATCATCATAAACCATAAAAAGAGTGGAACCATAACCAATAGTCGCTTATTATCGATCAATCAAAGGAAGAATACAACCATAGTTCTGACACTGAATTCTCCTTTAGAGGGTCGCCAGCAGAACACGTCTCGAAAAGCCTGTCAAGGATGGGACAAACCTCTCTCTTCGGATCTTGAAAATAGTCTCCTTGCTTGGATTTGGCCTTAAGGAAGTTATGGAGGCTCTTGCAGCATAAGGCTCTTTGGAATTTGGGAACTTGAAGACTAGCTTGCCATGGAGATGGGCAAGATTTTATAGATGGAGGAAGGGGAGTTGGGATCCCTATAATCATGGGATTGGCCCTATCATTAAGGAAGCTTCCATGAGAGGTGGAAAACCACTTCCTCTCTATGGAGATCCATAGCAAAACCTCCCAACTCAAGATAGATAGCAGCCTAAGAATTTGTTAGGACAAAAATTCCGCCATTTATTTTTAAAAAACACTCCTTAAATTGGCTAGTGCGAGTGCGACTCTGGGACAGAGCACCAATTGGCGTGACCTCTTTGAAATATTTTCCCCATTGGCACGGGTACTGAACTGGCTGCCCGCACTAATGAAAAAAGGGGTGTTTTTAGGGTTTTTCAGCAGGAGATGTCTTCAGGGGGATGAAAGTAAATGTTTAGGGGAATGCCTTGAAAGTATTGTCAAGTTATATCACTGCTCACAAGTCACAAAATAAGCCCTCCAATGTGAGAGACAGGGAATGGTAGGGACGGTGACAAATTGTTGTGTAACACATCTGTTACATAGTATCTTGTCACCTTCCATGCAATCCCTCATCCACACATTGGAGGGATTTTCCGATGACCTGTGAGAAGAGACATGACCTAAAACCACTTTCATGGCATACCCTTTCATAAGGACAAGCATTCCCCTGAAGAAAGTTTCCTCTGAAAAACCCTAAAAACAGATATTTTTTCCTTTGCGCAACTAGCCAATTCAGCCCTCATGCCAATGGGGGAAATCCACCATAGAGGGCATGCCAAATAGCGCTCTGTCCCTGTGTCTCACTCGTGCCAAGATTAATAAGGGATGTTTTTAAAAAATAAATGGTTGAAGTTTGCTTCCAACAAAATCCTGAACAAGTCATCAAAAGGAGTTGGGTGGTTTGGCTCTGGATCTCCATGTATGGGAGATGGTTTTCCACCTATTATGGAAGCTTCCTTAGAGATAGGGCCTATCCCATGATTGTAGGGATCCCAACTCCTCTTCCCCCATCTATAAAAGCTTGCCTTCTCCCTTAGCAAGCTAGCTGAACTTGCAGGAAGGAAACTATAGCCAAGTAGCCTTTGAGAGCAAAGCCAAAGAGAGAGAGCTTCATCCAGATTCCTAACAGGATTTGTTGATACACACTCCACTGTCAGCTCGGCCGAAGGAAGATCACAGTGTCAGAGCTTGGGTTGTAATCTTTCATTTTTTTATTTTAATGATAAGCAACTTTGATTATGGTTCCATTCATGCATTTATTATTTTATGCAATTAATTACATCTTCTCTGACTGATGTATGGTTATATTCCTTAGATTTTACGTTGTATGTTGTTGTTCCCTTGTATGTGTGTAGGTGTTCAGATGCGTCGAGTGGAAGTATCGTGATCTTCCAAGTGAGGGGTGGGAAGCATAATCTTTTCTTTAACAACCACTGCGTAAGATTTGAGGTAGGCGATTCGTTATGTTTTTGTCATTTTGTGACTAGGAACCTGCATCACTGCATGACTTGATTGTTGCTAGACCCAATCTGGGCTAGTAGGGATCGCCTCTGTCCATTGAGGGGATTTACCTCTTCAACATTAACTTTAAACTTAACCTAACCCTAACCTTAGCCTTACCCTTAATCTAACCTTAACCTTAATCTTAACCTTAACCTTAACCGTAGCCTTAACCTTACCCTTACCCTTACCCTTAACCTCACTAAACCCATAACCTTAACCTTAACTTAACCTAACTTTAACCTTAACCATAACCTAACCTTAACCTTACCCTAACCTTAACCTTATCATAACCTTAACCTTAAGGTTAAGCATAAGGGTAAGGTTAGGTTTAAGGTTAAGGTCAAGGTCAATATTAAGGTTAAGGTTAGGTTAAGGGTAAAGTTAATGTTAAGGTGAAGGTTAAGGGTAAGGTTAAGGTTAAGGTTATGGGTTTAGTTAGGTTAAGGTTAAGGTTAAGGGTTTGGTAACAGTTAGGGTTAGGTTATAGTAAAGGTTAAGGTTCAGTTAAGGGTAAAGTCAAGTCTAAGGTTAGGGTAAGGTCAAGGTTAAGGTTACGTTAAGTGTAAATTCAAGGTTAAGGTTAGGTTAAGGTTAAGGGTAAAGTGAAGGTTAAGGTAAAGTTAAGGTTAAGGTTAGGTTAAGGTTATGGTTAGGTTAAGGTTAAGATTAGGTTAAGGTTTAGGTTAAGGTTAAGGTTAATGTTAAGGGTTTGGTAAGGTTTAGGGTTAGGTTAAGGTTAATGTTAAGGGTTTGGTCAAGGTTATGGTTAGGTTATAGTTAAGGTCAATGTTAAGGTTAAGGGTAAGGTTATATTTAGTTTAAGGTTAAGGTTAAGGTTAGGTAAAGGTTAATATAAGGTTAAGGTTAAGGGTTTGGTCAAGGTTAGGGTTAGGATATAGTTAAGGTTAAGGTTAAGGTTAAGGTCAAGGTTAAGGGTGAGGTTAAGGTTAGGTTCAAGTTAAGATTAGGGTAAGGGTAAAGTTAAGATTAAGGTTAGGTTAAGGGTAAAGTTAAGTTTAAGGTTAGGGTTAAGCTTTGGGGAAGTTTAAGGTTAAGGGTTTGGTCAAGGTTAGGGTCAGGTTATAGTTAAGCTTAAGCTTAAGTTTAAGGTGAAGGTGAAGTGTAAGGTTACGGTTAAGGTTACAGGTTTAGACAGGTTAAGGTTAAGGTTAAGAGTTTGGAAAAGGTTAGGGTTAGGTTAAGGGTAACGGTAAAATTAAGTTTAAGGTTAGGTTAAGGGTAAAATTAATGTTAAGGTTAGGTTAAGGTTAAGGTAAGTTTAGGGTAAGGCTAAGGGTTAAGGATAACTTAACCTTAACCTAACTAAACCCGTAACCTTTACCTAACCTTAACCTTAACCTCAACCTTACCATAACCATAACCTTAACATTAACGTTAACCTTACCCTTAACCTTAACCTTAACCTTCCCATAACATTAAAATTAACCTTAACCTTAACCTTACCTTAACCTTAACCTTGACCTTAACCTTGACCTTAAACTTAACCTTCACCCTTAACCTTACCTTAACCTTAACATAACCTTAACCTTTACCTAACCTCAACCTTAACATAATCTTGACCATAAATATAACCTAACCCTAACCTTGGTAAGGTTAAGGTCAAGTTTAAGGTTATGGTTATGGAAAGGTTAAGGTTAAGGTTTGGTTAAGCTTAGGTTTAGGTTATAGTTAAAGTCAAGGTTAAGGTTAGGTTACGATTAAGGTTAAGGTTACGGGTTTAGTCAAGTTAAGGTTAAGGCTAATGGTAAAGTCAAGGCTAAGGTTAGGTTAAGGTTAAGGTTAAGGTTAAGGTTAGGGTTAGGGGAAGGTTAAGGTTAAGGTTAAGTTTAAGGTTAGGTTAAGGTTAAGGGTGAAGGTTAAGGTTACGATTAGGGTAAGGTCAAGGTTAAGGTTAAGGTTAAGGTAAGGTTAAGGTAAAGGTTAAGGTTAATGTTATGGGAAGGTTAAGCTTAGGGTTAAGGTTAACCTTAACCTTAACCTTAACATAACCTTCACCTTAACCTTAACCTTAACTTAACCTTAATGTAACCTTAACCTTAACTTTAAGCTTACTAAACTTGTACCCTCAACCTTAACATAACCTTAACATTAACCATAACCTTAACCTAAACCTAACACTAACCTTGACCAAACCCTTCACATTAACCTTAACCTAAACCTTAACCTTATCCTTAACCTAATGTTAAGGTTAAGGTTAAGGTAAAGAAAACCAGGGTTAAGGGTAAGTGTGCTATGTTACAAGTAGTTGCTGGTCATAGCTATATTAAGGTTAACCGGAATCTTAATCTAATCATAACCTAACCATACCTCGACCAAACCTTGTCCCTTTAATGCTAATCGATTAAACCCTTTAACTTCACTTAATTAATTTTGGCTTCCTAATTTAATCCCTAATCCTTTAATCTACCTCTTAACCTTAACCTTAACTTTGTCTAGTCCTCATAACCTAAACTCACTATTGTTTGGTTCCTAACCTTAACCTTAACCTAACCTTAAGGTAATTTTAATTTTAGGTTAAGGTTAAGGTTAAGGTTAGGTTAAGGGTAAACTGAAATTTAAGGTTAGGTAAAGGTTAAGGTTATGGTTTAGTAAGGTTAGGGTTAAGGTAAAGGTGAAGGTTAAGGGTAAGGTCAAGGTTAAGGGTAAATTTAAGGTTAAGGTCAAGGTTAAGGAAAGCTAAGGTTATTAAGTGGAGGTTTATCTGTGTCCTCAAGAGGTTAAGGTTAAGGTTAGGAAAGGTTAAGCAGCAAATTTAGGTTAAGTTCAAGGTCAAGGTTAAGGTTAAGGGTAAAAGCGAAGGCTGGTTAAGGTAATGTTAAAGCCAAGGTTAAGGTTACATAGTGTTGTTTAGGTTAAGTTTAAGGTTGAGGTTAAGGTTAAGGGTTTGGGCAAGGTTAGGGTTAGGTTATCCCTTAAGGTTAGGGTAAAGTTTAAGTTAAGATTAAAGTTATGTTAAGTTTAGATTAAGGGTAAAGTCAAGGTTAAGGCTATGGTTATGGGAAGGTTAAGGTTAAGGTTAAGTTAAGTTTAAGGTCAAGGTTAAGGTCAAGGTTAAGGTTAGGTTAAGGTTAAGTTCAAGGTTAGGGTTAAGTTATAGTTAAGGTCAAGGTTCAGGTTTGGTTAAGGTTCGGGTTAAGGTTAAGATTAAGGGTTTGGTCAAGGTTATGGTTAGGTTATAGTTAAGGTTAAGGTTACGGGTTTAGTCAGGTTAAGCTTAAGGTTAAGGGTTTGGTCAAGGTTAGGGTTAGGTGATAGTTAAGGTTAAGGATAAAGTTAAGGTTAAGCTTAAGGGATTGGTCAAGGTTAGGGTTAGGTTAAGGGGGTAAGGTTAAGGTTAAGGTTAAGGGTTTGGTCAAGGTTAGGGTTAGGTTATGGTTAAGGTCAAGGTTAAGGTTAGGTTATAGTTAAGGTTAAGTTTAAGGTTAAGGTTAAGTTTAGGGTAAAGTTAAAGTTAAGGTTGAGGTTATGTTAAGGTTAAGGTTAAGGTTAAGTGTTTGGTCAAGGTTAGGGTTAGGTTAAGGGGGTAATGTTAAGGTTAAGGTTAAGGTTAAGGGATTGGTCAAGGTTCAGGTTAGGCTATAGTTAAGGTTAAGGTTAGGGTTAGGTTATAGTTAATGTCAAGTTTAAGGTTAGGTTACGGTTAAGATTAGGTTAAGGTCAAGTTTAAGTTAAGTTTAAGGGTAAGGGATTGGTCAAGGTTAGGGTTAGGTTATAGTTAAGGTTAGGTTAAGGTTAAGGTTAAGGTTAGGTTACGGTTAAGTTTAAGGGTAAAGATAAGGTTATGGTTATGGTTAAGGTTAGGGTTAAGTTATAGTTAAGGTTAAGGTTTAGGTTAAGGTTCGGTTAAGGGTAAAGTTAAAGTTAAGGTTAAGGTTTTAAGCTTAAAGTTAAGGTGAAGGTTAGGTTAAGGTTAAGGTTAAGGTTAGGTTAAGGGTAAAGTTAAGGTTAGGGTTAGGTTAAGGTTAAGGTCAAGGTTATGGTTAAGGCCAAGGTTAAGGTTAAGGTTAGGTTAAGGTTAAGATTATGGTTAAGGGTTTGGGAAGGTTAAGGTTAAGGTTAAGGTTTTGGTCAAGGTTAGGGTTAGGTTATAGTTAAGGTCAAGGTTAAAGTTATGGTTAAGGTAATGTTAAGACAAGGTTAAGGGTACAGGTTTAGTAAGGTTAATGTTAAGGTCAAGGTCAAGGTAAGGTTAAGGGTAAAGTTAAGGTTAACCTTGACCTGTACCTTAACTTTAACATTAATCTTAACCTTAACCTAACCTTAAACTTAACTTAAACCTTAACCTTAACCTTGACCTTGACCTTACCTTGACCTTACCTTAACCTAACTCTAACCTTAACCTTTACCTAACCTTCCAATAACCATAACCTTAACCTTAACCTTAAACTTACCTTAACCCAACCTAACGTTGACCTTATCCTTAAGCTTACCCCTAACATTCACCTTAACCTTAATATTAATTTACCATTAACCTAACCTTAACCTTAACTATAACCTAGCTCTAACCCTAACCTTAACCAAACCCTTAACTTTAATCTTAACGTGACTAAACCCAAACCTTAACCTTGACCTTAATTTTACCCTTAAGGTTAAGGTAAGGGTAATGTTAAAGTTAAGGTTAAGGTTAAGGTTAAGATAAGGTTAAGGTTAAGTTAAGGTTATGGGTTTGGTCAGGTTAAGGTTAAGGTTAAAGTTAAGGGTTTGGGATGGTTATGGTTAAGGTTAAGGGTAAGATAAGGTAAAGGTTAAGGTCAAGGTTAGGGGTAAGATAAGGTTAAGTTTAAGGTTAGGTTAAGGTAAAGGTCAAGGTTAATTTTAAGGTTAATGACAAGTTTAAGGTCAAGGTTAGGTTAACGTTAAGGTTAAAGGTAAGGTTAAGTTTAATTTTAGGGTTAAGGTTATCTATAGAGTTAAAGTTAAGGTTAAGGTTAAGGTTTGGTCCCTTAACCTAATCTTAACCTTAACCTAACCTTAACCTTAACTTTTCCCTTAACCTGACCTTAACCTTGACCTTAACTATTACCTAACCCTAAACTTGACCAAACATTAACCTTAACCTTCACCTTCCCCTAACCTTAACCTTAACCATAACCTTAACCTTTAACCTTAACCTTACCCCCTCAATCTTAACCATAATCCTAAGCTTGACCAAATTCTTAACCTTAACAATAACCTTAACCTTTACCCTAAATTTAACCCTAACCCTAACCTTAACCTTAAACTTAACTATAACCTAACCCTAACCTTGACCAAACCCTTTACCTTAACTTTACCCTTAACCTAACCTTAACCTTAACTATAATCTAACCCTAACCTTGACCAAACCCTTAACCTTAACATTAACCTGACTAAGCTCGTAACCTTAACCTTAACCTTAATCTTACCTTAACCTACCCTTAACCTTAACCTTCCCCTTACCTTAACCCTAACCTTACCCCTAACCCTAACCTTTCCCAAACACTTAAACTTAACCTAACCTTAAACCAAACCGTTAACCTTACCCTTAACCTTCACCTTAACCTTAACCTTAACCTTAACCTGACTAAACCCTTAAACTTAACCTTACCCTTAACCTTGACCTTAACCTTGACCTTGAATTTACCCTTAACCTAACCTTAACCTTAGATACAACCTAACCCTAACCTTGACCTTAAATTTACCCTTAAACTTGACCTTAACCTTAACCTAACCTTAACCTGAACCTTATCTTACCCTTAACCTAACCTTAACCTTAAATATAACCTAACTCTCACCTTAACCTATCCTTAACCTTAACCTAACCTTAACCTTAACCTTAACCTTAGCCTAACCTTAACCTTCCCCTAACCTTAACTCTAACCTTAACCCTAACCTTAACTCTAACTTTACCCTTAACCTAACTTTAACCTTAACTTAACCTAACCTTAAACTTAACCAAGACCTTAACCTTGACTTTAACCTTAACCCTAACCTTAACCTTAACCTCACTTAACATTAACCTAACCTTAATATTGAACTTATCCTAACCTAATCTTAACCTTAACCTTAACCTAACCCTAACCTTGATCAAACCCTTAACCTTAACTATGACCTAACCTTAACCTTGACCTTAACCTTAAGCCAATCTTAACCTTAGCTTTACCCTTAACCTAATCTTAACCTTAACCTAACCTTAACCTTGACTTTACCCTTAACCTAACTATTTGTGCTCAACCTAGTCTCCTAAATTGAGTTCATTTAATTGTCAACCAGGGTTGGTAAACTGCTGAAGTGAAGTGCACTGTATGTGCCTAGGTGTTTGTTTCTTAATGCGTTGTGTTTAGTGTTTTATGATGTTTTTGGTCTCTTAATGGTTTTATGTTCACAAGGAAAAGAACTAAATGCTGGTGAAAAGAAGCTACTGGTTAAAAACAAAGCAAAGCCTAAGTTATGAATGACAAATGCAAAGATTGAAAAAGAACCAAACCTAAACTATGACTTAAGCAGAATACAAATCTCAATAATGCCTTCAAGGAAATGAATCAAAACATAAACTTAACTTGTCCAATTCTTTCATTAAAGGTATTTTGGAAGAGCTTGAGAAATGGGCAACTAAGTATACAAATTCTCCTAACTAAACAATTAAACAATCAGCTTATAATGATACAACATCTTATCCATGATTAAAGGTTTGTTGAAGCATATTTGGAGAAGAACATTGGTAACATCATAAGATCTCTACTCTAAGACTAGCTCCTAATTCTATTCTGCAACTTAGTTTAAAATCACTAAACTTTACTCAAAAGTTATAGATTTCTTTTTAAAGTAGTCTTTTGAGGAAAGGCTTTGTTTATGAAATGGTAAAGAGGTTGCAAAAATACTTCAGGCCTTGGGCTGATACTGTCTTCTGTCCAGATGGTTATGAGTCAATTATAGATTTGGAACAAAAGAGGTTTTGTAAATAATGAAGGCCGTGGTGTTTAAGTTTAACAACTAATGTAATTTAATATGCAATGGATGACAAATAAATGTGGAATGTAAATACAATGAGTTAAGCTAGAACTGAACTAAGGTGTCACTAGTCTACAATAAACAGTGCTGAACTAACAAGCCATTATCAAACTTAAAACGAAATAACAGAGCATGAATTGAATGCAATTTGACTCTGGAGTACCCTAACTAAGTTATCATGCAATTAATCTATGGAATTCTACAGCCTATTTTGTCCATCATGAATGGTATTTTGGAAGAGCTTGTTAGAACAATCATGGCTGTACAATTCAGTGCAAATGCAAACATAAAGACTGAAAGAAATTACAATTAAAAACTAAGACATCACAGCTATTTCCTACCCATTGTTATGATATTTTGGAAGAGCGTTTTAAGAGTAAGATCAGATATGCTACTTAGTGTAAACAAAAAACTGAAACCTTCAGTATCACAGTCATGCCATAGACATCATAAGGATTTTTTGGAAGATTTTACTAGAATAATTTCAACTGTGATAATGAACAAAAGAAATTACAAATAAAACCTATAACACTACAGCCATTTCCCATTCATTATCATGATTTTTTGGAAGAGTTTCTTAGAACAAGTATAGCTATAGTGACTAATGAAATTAACTATGAACTCAAACTTCAAAAACGTGAAAACGACTAAGATACTTATCTAAATTACGAAAGTAAAGTCGTTCAGGAGGCAGGGGCCCTCTACCACCAGACGAAATCTAACTCAAAATCAACTCAACACGTTCAAAGCAATGCTGTATTCTTCATTAAAGGAAAATAACTTGAAATAGAGTATTCTCGGTCTTCAGAAATATAGCATTCAATCCATGAAATCTAATCAAAATCTAGAGCTTGCCTCTCGGTTTCCCGAGTGCATTTATATCAAATCTTCATAACAGAACTTGCAACAATACGGGGATCATTGTCTTTTCATATCAAAATCATACTAGAACTCTAAAAATGGCAGCGTAGAGGGACAAAGGACATCTGTACTGTCCTATTCCTATTATGATTCTGCCTCCTTGAATGAGTTCCCACGTACCAAAACCATGTCCAGAATTCGGTTCATTCTTCATGGTGAGCAACGAACGATGAGGACATGATGTGGAATATACCCATGTGTGGCTTTTCCTGAGAGGACACCTAGAACATGCTTGAACGTGAAGACAGCTACAAAATTGGAAGTTAGCTATGGAATGTCTGCATTCTGTAGCTAGTTTCAGTTAAAAATGCATTACAATGACAAAATCACAACACTTAGCAAGTTAGCCATGTTATTCATTCTAAAAGTAATTTTAAGTAATTTCATTGATCATTTGGGCCTGGGATAACAATGGAAAAAGGAAAATGGAGTGAAGTAAGATAAAATAAATAACAATCTTGGGGCTCAACATACCCCCACTGCTAACTTCTTGCATGTCCTCATGCAACTTATTCCATAAACTCAGAGACTTCTGCAAGAACATCCAACCCTCTTCTTCTTCTTTTCCTAGAAGTTAAAGGTCTTCTGGGCTTCTTGATGAATAGCTTGAACCTTAAATTGGTAAGTGCCCTGATTAGCTTCTTGTTCCTCTTTTTCAACTTTTCATTAGCCTTTTCCACTTTGTCCATTTGTAGAGACAAGGTTGAGTTCATACTGGTTTTGCGTTTGACTTGTTCCTTCAGAATATCATTCTCAGTTCTGATATGTCTATTAAGTACTTCCAGCTCATACCTATCTCTTCTTAACACATCTATTTCAGACAGTGGAGGACTAGGGGTTCTATCTCTACTCTCTGAAGCTTTTCTTTCGAATGTTTCAACATAGTCATAAACTTCTTGCTGTGCAGGGTCAATTTCAAGGGTTTCTTCATTAAAATCTTCTTCAACATCTTCTTCAATAGATGTTTCCTCATCTTCTATGTTTATCACCCCGGTTTGTTTGATCTATGTTTTCCTTAGTTTCCCCCTGAGTCTATGGCTTCTTCTTGGCTGGGATGATCCCTCTCCTTTTTCTATGGCAGATTTTCTGATTACCCTCTCTTCCTTAAGCTGTCTCTTAATCTTAGTCAACTTCTCAGAGATTATTTCTTCACTACTTTCTTGTACTGTTTTGTCAATTTCAATTTTAGAGGCTCTCCATTTTCTTCTTCTCTTTGTAGGCTGATGTTCAGGTGAAGGCTCTTTTGGTTCCTCAAAATGATTTCTTACCAAGAAATTATCCCAAGTATCTTTAGTTTTGGCTAAATGGTGTTCAATTAAAATCTTAACCAAGCCATGATGGTATAGAGTTGTCTCTAGGAATTGGACTCTCCTTTGAACACTAGAAGCCATATTTTTTAAACTTTGAAGCAAGAAATAGGGAAAATTTAGCTCTTCCTCCAGAAAATGCATTATCGACCTAATATCGTAAACATAAAATGTGCCATATCTACCTTCACAAGTGATAATTTTTTATAGAATAAGCAATATGTTTCTCCATTTATTTTTTAATGCAAAACTTGGAATTCCCTTTTTAAACACAGTGACATCCATACCTGGTGATTTTAGGATTTGCTTCCATGATTCATTATGAAATTCTCTGTTTTTAAACCATCTTTCTCCATGTCTAAGCAATCCTGTTGCTTCTGAAATAAAAACCTCTGTGACAGTGAATTTAACATCTCCAACTTCAACCTCGGCTCCTTTGAATGACCTTGCAAATGTTTTAGTAACTTCTTTGTGGAAGCCATTAAATTTCTCAAGGAATTGCAGCCATCCTGCCTGTTGCAACATTTCTCTGCTTTGAGGGTATCCTTCCAGGTATTTTGTGCCCACTGGTTCAGTTCTCACAATGAGGCCCATAATTTCTTCTTCAATCTTCAGATTAGTACTCTTTTTGCTCACGGAGACAATGAATTCAACCCTCAAACTGATATTCCTCTGCTTCACGGTAATAGTGCTTCAATCTTCAAACTGATATACCTCTGCTCATGGTGACAATGGCTTCAACCTTCAAACTGATATATCTCTGCTTCACGGTGACAATGGCTTCAAATTCCAAACTGATATACCTCTGCTTCACGGTGATAGTGGCTTCAAATTTCAAACTGATATACCTCTGCTCACGGTGATAGTGGTTTAATATTTCAAACTGATATACCTCTGCTCACGGTGATAGAGATACCTCTGTTTTGCGGAATGAAATGATGAAGGGCTGGCTACGGAATGGAGTGATAGGAAGTAGTTACGGAATGATTTAATGAAGTGAGGTGAAGAAAACAAATAAATGAGTGAAAAGACTGCGGATATTTTTTTACAACGGATTCAAAAATCATCATTAAATGATTTGGCTGGGTGACGTAAGAAAATCAAACACTTCAGCCTTTTAACTGCTTAAATGATGATCGATATAGAATTTGAAATGAAGGATTTTTATCCAAATTTTTGCGGAGGGTATATTTGGCATGATCAATAAAAATAATCAAAACAACTTTTCGAATGATTCATAACTAGACTATACTAAAGTTTTCATGAAATGCCATTATAATCAGAACTTGTTACCTTTGCTTTTCATCTGATTTTTGTGGTCTCTATATACTTTGTTCTCCTCTGGAAACCATTACTTTGTGAGTCCTCATAATCCTTCTTAATTTTTCTTTTCCATGGATATACTGGATTATCTTGTTGCAATTCAATGTCTGTTGATCAGTGCCTTCAGGATCTGTAGCTACAGAAAGTCTGCCTGGCTGCGGAAAGTTTGATTAGCTGCAGAATGTCTGTTTAGCTACAGAATGTACCTGTAGAGAGTTTTAATCATGAAATGAAGTGGTTTGGAATATACATGAAATATTATATGGAATGGGTGAAGATAGATGATGAAACATGATATAATCTGATATGTATGAAGTGAATGATGGAGTGGGATGGATTATAATTTATGAAATGGAGTGGAAGAATATAGGAGATGGCTTGCAATCCATGACATGTATTATTCATTTGCAGAAAAACATCAAACTTTAAATTTTGATATGGAAATGAGGTGGGTGAAGTATGGAATGAGATGAATGAAATATGGAATGAAGTGAAGTATGAATGAATGAATGAAATGGAGTATGGATGGATAAGTAAATGGAATGGAATGAAATGAGATGGATCATAAGTGCAATGGATCTGAACTTATGATTTTGTAAAAGCTGCTTGCAGAAACAAAATGGAAAAGTTAGAGTGTTAGAAAGACTCTGATTTTCACCCTATCTTTTCTGTATAAACATGCCAATCAATGATTGGTTTTCATGTTTATACTTTATTTATTTATTTTATGTTTTTTTTTTTTTTTTTTAAGAAATGCTTCAGAAAATTCAATCAAGTTGATGAAGAAGAAAGATTCTTCTTCATTAACTTCACATCACTGTTTTCCTAGAACTTCTTGACAAATTCTTCTCTTGAGAGTGGTTTGTGATACAGCTTCAATATATGACCATTCACAAGAAAAGTGACCTCTTCTTCATCTATTGTCCTGATTTTTACTGCTCCATTGTCAAAAATTTCAACAATTTCATATGGCCCAAGCCAATGTGTTTGAAATTTACCTTGAAAATCCTTGAATTTTGAATCAAACAAGAGAGCCCAGTCACCTTATTTGAACTTCTTCTCTTTGATGTACTTGTCATGCCATCTAGTCCTTTGCTATTGGACTAGACTTGTTTTCTGAACTGCATCTTGTCTGATCTCATCCAATTCATTAATCTACTCCAATCTATGCTTTTGTGCCTCCATTAAATCAAGTCCTAGATGAACTGCCATTTTAAAGGTTTGAATCTGGAACTCTATGGGAAACAAAACTTGCTTTCCATAAACAAGTTCATAAGGAGTATGACCTGTTGTGTTTCTCCATGTAGTTTTGTAGGCCCACAAGGCTTCAGGAAGCCTATCTACCCAATCTCTTCTATGTAAATGAACAGTCTTTGTTAGGATTCATTCAATGACCTTATTAGTAGATTCCACTTGACCATTTGCTTGTGGATGATAAGGAGTAGATTTTATATGCCTGATTTTGTACCTCTCCATCATTTTCTCCACTAGCCTTGATGTAAATTGAGCTCCTTGATCTGTAACAATTTCCCTTGGGACACCAAAACGAGTAAAAATATCCTCAAAAAGAAAAGTAACTACGGATGCTTCATTAGCAACAAGTAATGGCTTGGCTTCTACCCATTTAGTAACATAATCAGTGCAAACTAATATATATTTATTTTGTCTTGATGGAGGACTAATAGGTCCTACAAAATCTAAAGCCCATTTTTCAAAAGGTTCAATATGTACCTGAGGTTGTAATGGCATCTCACCTGAAGGAGAAGGTTTCCCTACCCTTTGGCAACTGTCACACCTTTTGACATACTCTTTAGCATCCTTAAACAAGGATGGCCAATAATATCCTAAATGAAGGATCTTATAAGCTGTCCTCTTATCAGAAAAGTGTCCGCCACAAGGTTCATCATGACATGCTTTGAGAATCTCAGGCATCTCATCTTCTCGAACACATATCCTAATGATCAAATATAGACCTGTCTTGTACAACTCATTAGAAAACCATGAATATTTTTCACTGTCATAAATGATTTTTATTTTATCTCTTGCATTCATTATTGAAGGAAATTTTCCTAAAACTAAATAATTAGCAATGTTAGCAAACCAAGGAGTTTGAGTAGAAATTGCAAAAAGATATTCATCAGGAAATTGATCTTCAACTGGAGTGTCATCTTTGATGTTTTGGAGTCTAGATAGGAAATCAGCTACTGCGTTTTCTTTTCCAGGCCTATCTACAATGGTAATGTTGAATTCTTGTAAAAGAAATAACCATCTTATGACTCTGCCATTAGTAATTGATTTGTTCATTAAGTATCTAATTACAGAATGATCAGTGTGAAAAAAAGTTTCATAGCCTGTTATATAGTGTCTGAATTTGTTTATGGCATGAACAACAGCTAAAAACTCTTTTTCAGTTACAGTATAGTTTAACTCTGCAAGAGTCAAATTTTTACTGGTATAGTAGATGGCATAAGGAATCAGGTCCTTTTGTCCCAATACTACTCCTAGAGCTGTATCAGAAGCATCTGTTGAGATATGAAAAGGTAACTTCCAGTTAGGTCCCCTTAAAATAGGTGCTTCAGAAATTTTTGTTTTCAGGGTTTCAAAGGCTAACTGGCAATCAGAATTCCATTTAAATTCACAATCTTTGGTAAGTAATTTGAAGAGTGGAGATGCTATCTTTGTGAAGTTTTCTATAAACCTCCGATAATATCCTGTAAATCCTAGAAAACTCCTAACATATTTTTGACAACTTGGAATAGATAAGTTAGAGATGACTTCAACTTTTGACTCATCAACTCTAATCCCATCCCCTGAAATGTGATGCCCCAAAACAATACCTTCAGTAAACATCATGAAAAATTTCTCATGACTAAGTGAAAGATTTGCTTCTTGACATCTCTTTAAAACTTTTTCCAAGTTTGCTAAGGCTTCTTCAAATGTGTTTCCATAAACTATGAAATCATCCATATATACCTCTACACAATCATGTATTAGATCTAAAAAAATTCCTAATACTTCCCTTTGGAATGTTGCAAGTGCATTGCATAATCCAAATGGCAATACTCGGTAAGCATAGGTACCCCAAGGACAGGTAAATGTGGTTTTGTCTTGATCTTCAAGTGCTACTTGGATTTGGTTGTAACCACTAAACCCATCTAGGAATGAGAAGTACTTTTTGCCAGCTAATGTATCTAACACTTGATCTATGAAAGGTAAGGGAAAATGGTCTTTAAGAGTAACTTTGTTTAGTTCCCGGTAGTCAACACATACCCTCCATTTACCATTTTTTTTTGGCACAATTACCAAAGGAGAAACCCACTGACTATCTGAAATAGGATAGATGAAGTTGACATTTAACAATTTTTGCAATTCTTCTTTAACAATCTCCCTAAGATTTGGATTCATCTGTCTTTGAGGTTGTCTGATTGGTTTACAATTTTCCTCTATATAGATGTGATGAGTGCAAGTCTTGGGGCTTATCCCTTTCATGTCAATGTATTCCCATGCATATGAAGAAGAATGTCTCTGTAATACTTTGACTAACTCTTCTTGTTGTGATCTTTCTAGGTTCTTGTTTATGTTCAAAGTTTTGCCTAGAAATATCTCACTTGTAGAGCTGCCAAATTTGTCCATAGAATGAAGAGACATCTGCCTTGATGACAAAAACTCAATGTTGGATCCCTCTTGAAGTGATTCATGTTTGTATTCTGAAGAGGATTCAAAGTTTTCTAGAGTATTCATAATTTGATTATCTTCACTAATTTCTGAAATTGTGAAGAGAGGTTGTAAATCTTCTTCATCCTCTATCCATTGAGTATCATCTAAATCTGTAATTGTCCTAGCTGGAGGATACGAAGTGAATTTCTTAGTTGAACTACCATCAGAGATGTACATATCACTGGATATACAACTAATAAAAGCATCATCTGTAGCCAACCAAGGTCTTCCTAATATAACAGGATGTCCTCCTAGATTATTCTTAGGAGTTACAATCATGAAATCCACAGGGTACTCCCAAGAATCTAGGGACATTGGAATGTCTTCTATTACCCCATCAGGTTTGATCACAGATATGTCTGCTAATTGTAATAATGTGGGTGTAAAGAGAAGATTAGGAAGTTTCAGTTCATCCATGATTTGTCTACTCATGATAGTGATTGCTGCTCCTAAATCAATGAGTGTGTTTTGGATTTCAATTCCATTGATGTGAATTTTAACAACTGGATTTCCTGGGTCAAGATACTTTGGAATAGCAATCTTACCCATCATAATGTCTGCTATTTTTCCTGCCAGTTGAATTTTCTTTGTTTCTCTTATTCTTTTTCTTTTTTTCTTCATGCTCAACTCCTTTATTGTTTTGGCTAAAATTGGAATTTCCTTGATGGCTTGTAATAATGGAATTTTAATGCAAACATTTCTCAGCTCATCTAGGAAATCATAATTAGACACCATAATTTGTTTTTCTACACCTCTATCAATTTGTAATCTTTCTAGAAAGGGAGGTATAGAAGTAGATGTTGATGGCCGCTCTAATACAGGAGTTGAAATTATTGGATCTTTTTGTTTTAATTTTTCAGTGTTTGGGTCTTGAAAAGATGTATCTTCTCCAAGACTTTTATTCACCTGTAGAGAGTCTTCCTCAAAGTTATATTGTTCTTGTATGATCACAGAAGGTTTCCTCTTTTCAAGTATTCTTCCAGACCTAAGTTGAACATCACTAAGGTCTAAATGAGCAATTAAATAAGTTGGAAACTGTTGGCCTTCTATCATGTATGTGTTCTGAGGATTTTTATTATTGGGGTTTGGTATGGGTTGAGCAGGCAACTGATTTGATTTTTGAGGAAATGGTAATGGAAGAGGTTGATTTTGATGTGGTAGGTTCTGATGATGTTGTTGAGGATTTTGTTGAAAATTTTGTTGAGGATTTTGAGGATAAAAATGTGGATATGGTGGATAGGATGGTGAATACTGATAGTACTGAGAGTATCTTCCATAGGGATTTTGTGATCCTTGTGCCCAAGTTTGAGATTGATTTTGAAATTGAGGCCAAGATTGCTGCCAAGAATTCCAAGGTGGAGGTTGGTTATACATTTGATCATGGAATCCTTGTGTTTGAGGTCCTTGCCAAGGCCTTCTAGAGACAAAATTGAGAGATTCTATGGAATATGTAGGAGTTTCCTCTTGAAAGAAAAATTTGAGACCAGGAAGAGAAGGACAATTCTTGGTCTCATGTTTTTTAGAACAAATGACACAGGTCTCTACAACTTTTACATCCAAAGGACACTCTCTCAAGGCATGTTTCTTTCTACATTTGGGACAAAGGATTGCCAAGGCATCAGATTCAGCTTTTTGCTTGTTTTGTATCTTAAGGGTGTCTATTTGTTCACTAAGACTCCCTAAGATATCAGATTTGAAATCATCAAGCATATGTCCTATTTCTGACCTACTTACTGTCCCAGAAGCAGACTTACTTGCCCTTGCAAGAGCAGGATCTCTTGGACCTTTTACAGTTTTAGATTTCCCTCTTGAAAGGTTGATACATAACTCAGATATTTCAGGTAATGTGAGCTGTGATATATCTCCTTTTCCCATCATGTTAAAGATATCCAACCATTCATCCCTAATTGTTTTCAACAAAAGAGCTTTTAAGGTGTCTTGATCTAGGTTTTCTATTTTTGCTCTTTTGATGTTGTAATGAAATCTCTCCAACAAATCTTCCAAGTTTTCATCTTATTTTTGTAACATCTTAAACACTTCTTCCTTATGATTGACCGGCATAAAATAATCCAAATACCTCTCTAGAAATGGTTGTTTCATATCTGCCCATGTCCTAATAGAACTGTTGATCAAACTCATAAACCACTTCAATGCTGCTCCTTTCAATGTTGAAGGAAATAGTTTAAGTTTTTGAGCATCTTGTAAGTAGTCATAAGCTCTAAATAGGATTTCAAATTCAAATAGGAAGGTTTCAGGATCTTCAGTTTTAATTCCATAGAAGTTTGGAAGGACAAAGGGTGAAATGTTTTTCATGGTTGTATTAGTTTCTTCATCTATTATAGGAAACCCAAAAGAGCTTCCCATTTCTCTTCTACCTCTTCCTCCTTTTGCACCTCTACCTCCTTCTCCTCTACCTCTACCTCTACCTCCAAATAATGTGTGTTCTCCATTAAAGACTCCTCCTCCCCCTTCTTCTGCCATGGTTGATTCTCCTCTGGAAGTGGAAAAGTTTGTTTCCCTAACAGGAGTCTTTGGATCTTCTTCTAAGGCAGGTTTAGTGGATGAAGTGGAAGTTTTCTCTAATGGAATATCTGATCTTAGGTCTTCTAGAAGTCCAGGATCAGTAAAGGATGGAATGTGGGTCTGAGTTGAAGGTGTACTAGCTCTTGGTCTAGGTGAAAGAAGTGGTGTTCTAGGAATCAAACTTCTGCTTTTGCTGCTTATGAATCTACCCCTTCAGTCTCTCTCTCTACGCATATAACTGTTTTTGGGAGTTAAGAAACAAAGGTTACCTAGTTTTCACTTCCCCAGCAACGGCGCCAAAATGTTTGTGCTCAACCTAGTCTCCTAAATTGAGTTCATTTAATTGTCAACCAGGGTTGGTAAACTGCTGAAGTGAAGTGCACTGTATGTGCCTAGGTGTTTATTTCTTAATGCATTGTGTTTAGTGTTTTATGATGTTTTTGGTCTTTTTATGGTTTTATGTTCATAAGGAAAAGAACTAAATGCTGGTGGAAAGAAGCTACTGGTTAAAAACAGAGTGAAGCCTAATTTGTTGATGAAAAATGACAAATGCAAATGAAAATAATGAAACAGAATCAAACCTAAACTATGACTAAGCAGAATACAAAGCTTGATAATGACTTCAAGAAAATGAATCAAAACATAAACTTAACTTTTCCAATTCTTTAATTAAAGGTATTTTGGAAGAGCTTGAGAAATGGGCAGCTAAGTATACAAATTATCCTAACTAAACAATTAAACAATCAGCTTATAATGATACAAAATCTTATCCATGATTAAAGGTTTGTTGAAGCATATTTGGAAAAGAACATTGCTAACATCATAAGATCTCTACTCTAAGACTAGCTCCTAATTCTATTCTGCAACTTAGTTTAACATCACTAAACTTTACTCAAAAGTTATAGATTTCTTTTTAAAGTAGTCTTTTGAGGAAAGGCTTTGTTTATGAAATGGTAAAGAGGTTGCAAAAGTACTTCAGGCCTTGGGCTGATACTGTCTTCTGTCCAGATGGTTATGAGTCAATTATAGATTTGGAACAAAAGAGGTTTTGTAAATAATGAAGGCCGTGGTGTTTAAGTTTAACAACTAATGTAATTTAATATGCAATGGATGACAACTAAATGTGGAATGTAAATACAATGAGCTAAGCTAGAACTGAACTAAGGTGTCACTAGTATACAATAAATAGTGTTGAACTAACAAGCCATTATCAAACTTAAAACGAAATAACAGAGCATGAATTGAATGCAATTTGACTCCGGAGTACCCTAACTAAGTTATCATGCAATTAATCTATGGAATTCTACAGCCTATTTTGTCCATCGTGAATGGTATTTTGGAAGATCTTGTTAGAACAATCCTGGTTGTACAATTCAGTGTAAATGCAAACATAAAGAATGAAAGAAATTACAATTAAAAACTAAGACATCACAGCTATTTCCTACCGATTGTTATGATATTTTGGAAGAGCGTTTTAAGATTAAGATCAGCAATGCTACTTAGTGTAAACAAACAACTGAAACCTTCATTATCACAGTCATGCCTTAGACATCATAAGGATTTTTTGGAAGAGTTTACTTGAATAAGTTCAACTGTGATAATGAACAAAAAAAATTACAAATAAAACCTATAACACTACAGCCATTTCCCATTCATTATCATGATTTTTTGGAAGAGTTTCTTAGAACAAGTATAGATATAGTGACTAAAGAAATTAACTATGAACTCAAACTTCAAAAACATGAAAGCGACTAAGATACTTATCTAAATTACGAAAGTAAAGCCGTTCAGGAGGCAGGGGCCCTCTACCACCAGACGGAATCTAACTCAAAATCAACTCAACGCGTTCAAAGCAATGTTGTCTTCTTCATTAAAGGAAAATAACTTGAAACAGAGTATTCTCGGTCTTCAGAATTATAGCAGTCAATCCATGAAATCTAATCAATATCTAGAGCTTGCCTCTCGGTTTCCCGAGTGCATTTATATCAAATCTTCATAACAGAACTTGCAACAATACGGGGATCATTGTATTTTCATATCAAAATCCTACTAGAACTCTAAAGATGGAAGCTTAGAGGGACAAAGGACATCTAGACTGTCCTAGTCCTATTAGGAGTCTACCTCCTTGAATGAGTTCCCACGTACCAAAACCACGTCCAGAATTCGGTTCATTCTTCATGGTGAGCAACGAATGATGAGGACATGATGTGGAATACACCCATGTGTGGCTTTTCCTGAGAGGACACCTGGAACATTCTTGAACATGAAGATAGCTACAGAATTGGCAGTTAGCTACGGAATGTCTACATTCTGTAGCTAGTTTCAGTTAAAAATGCATTACAATGACAAAATCACAAAACTTAGCAAGTTAGCCATGTTATTAATTCTAAACGTAATTTTAACTAATTCCATTGATCATTTGGGCCTAGGATAACAATGGACAAAGGAAAATGGAGTGAAGTAAGATGAAAGAAAGAACAATCTTGGGGCTGAACACTAACCTTAACCTTGACCTTAACTATAACCTAACCCTAACCTTGACCAAATGTTAACCTTAAACTTAACATAATCTTAACCTTAATATAGCAGTAACCTTAACCTAACCTTAACCTTAGCCTTAACCTTAACCTTAACCCAACCCTAACCTTAACTTTACCCTTAACCTAACCTTAACCTTAACCTTAACCTAACCCTAACCTTAACTTACCCTTAACCTAACCTTAACTTTAACCTTAACCTTAACCTTATCTTAACATTAACTTTAACCTTAACCTTAAATGTAACCTTAACCCTACCCTTGCCCTTAACCTTAACCTTAACCTGACTAAACCTGTAACCTTAACCTTAACCATAACCTAACCTTAACCTTACCCTAACCTTAACCTTAACATTAACCTTATCATAAATTTAACCTTAAGGTTAAGGTTAAGGGTAAGGTTAGGTTTAATGTTAAGGTCAAGGTCAAGGTTAAGGTTAAGGTTAGGATAATGGTAAATTTAACGTTAAGATGAAGGTTAGGGTAAGGTCAAGGTTAAGGCTAGGTTAAGGTTAAGGGTAAAGTCAAGGTTAAGGTAAAGATAAGGTTAAGGTTAGGTTAAGGTTAAGGGTTTGGTAAGGGTTAGGGTTAGGTTAAGGTTAATGTTAAGGGTTTGGTCAAGGTTACAGTTAGGTTACAGTTAAGGTCAAGGTTAAGGTTAAGGGTAAGGTTATAGTTAGGTTAAGGTTAAGGTTAAGGTTAGGTAAAGGTTAAGATAAGGTTAAGGTTAAGGGTTTGGTCAAGGTTAGGGTTAGGATATAATTAAGGTTAAGGTTAAGTTAAGTTAAGGTTAAGGTCAAGGTTAAGGGTAAGGTTAAGGTTAGGTTAAGGTTAAGATTAGGTTAGGGGTAAATTTAAGATTAAGGTTAGGTTAAGGGTAAAGTTATGATTAAGGTTAGGTTATGGTTAGGGTTAAGCTTAGAGGAAGGTTAAGGTTAAGGGTTTGGTCAAGGTTAGGGTCAGGTTATAGCTAAGGTTAAGGGTAAAGTTAAGGTGAAGGTTAAGTGTAAGGTTAAGGTTAAGGGTTAAGGGTTCGGACAAGGTTAGGGTTAGGTTAAGGGTAAGGGTAAAATTAAGGTTAAGGTTAGGTTAAGGGTAAACTTAAGGTTAAGGTTAGGTTAAGGTTAAGGTAAGGTTAGGGTAAGGTTAAAGGTTAAGGATAACTTAACCTTAACATTAACCTTAACCTAACTAAACCTGTAGCCCTTAACTAACCTTAACCTTAACCTTAACCTTCCCATAACCATAACCTTAACATTAACATTGAAATTACCCTTACCCTTAACCTTAACCTTAACATTAACATTCTCATAACATTACACTTAACCTTAACCTTAACCTTACCTTAACCTTAACCTAACTTTAACCTTCACCTTGACCTTAAACTTAACCTTCACCTTTAACCATACCTTAACCTTAACATAACCTTAACCTTTACCTAACCTTAACCTTAACCTAATCTTGACCTTAACTATAACATAACCCTAACTTTGGAAAGGTCATGGTTAAGGTTAAGGTTATGGTTATGGGAAGGTTAAGGTTAAGGTTGTGGTTGTGGTTAAGGTTAAGGTTAAGGGTTTGGTTATGGTTAGGTTTAGCTTATAGTTAAGGTCAAGGTTAATGTTGGGTTGTGGTTAAGGTTAAGGTTACGGGTTTAGTCAGGCTAAGGTTAAGGCTAAGGGTAAATTCAAGGCTAAGGTTAGCTTAAGGTTAAGGTTAGGGTTAATGTTAAGGTTACGGTTAGGGGAAGGTTAAGGTTAAGGTTAAGGTTAAGGTTAGGTTAAGGTTACAGGTGAAGGCTAAGGTTACGGTTAGGGTAAGGTCAAGGTTAAGGTTAAGGTTAAGGTAAGGTTAAGGTAAGGTTAAGGTAAAGGTTATGGTTAATTTTATGGGAAGGTTAAGGTTAAGGTTAGGTTTAATGTGTTAAGGTTACGGTTAAGGTTAACCCGAACCTTAACCTTAACATAACCTTAACCTTAACTTAACCTTAACGTAACCTTAACCTTAATTTTAACCTGACTAAACTTGTACCCTCAACTTTAACATAACCTTAACATTAACCTTAACCTTAACCTTAACCTTAACTTAATCTTAACATTGAGCTTAACCAAACCTTGACCTTAAACTTGACTTTACCCTTAACCTAACCTTAACTGTAACCTAACCTTAACCTTAACCTTAACCTGACCTTAAATATAACCTAACCCTAACCCTAAGGGTAAGGTTATAGTTAGGTTAAGGTTAAGCTAAGGTTAGGATAAGGTTAAGAGAAAGTTAAGGTTAAAGGTCTGGTCAAGGTTAGTGTTAGGTTATAGTTAAGGTTAAGGTTAAGGTTAGGTTAAGTTAAGGTTAAGGTTAAGGGTAAGCTTAAGGTTAGGTTAAGGTTAAGATTAGGTTAAGGGTATAGTTAAGGTTAAGGTTAGGTTAATGGTAAAGTTAAGGTTAAGGTTAGTGTTAATGTTAGGGTTTTTTCAAGGTTGGGATTAGGTTATAGTTGAGGTTGAGGTTAAGGTTAAGGTTAAAGTTAAGGTTACGAGTTTAGAAAGTTTAAGATTAAGGTTACAAGTTTAGTAAGGTTAACATTAGGGTTTTGTCAAGGTTAGGGTTATTTTATAGTGAAGTTTAAAGTTAAGTTAAGGGTAAAGTCAATGATAAGGTTAGGTTAAGGTTAAGATTAAGGGTAAGGTCAAGGTTAAGGTTATGGATCTTAACCTTAACCTTCACTATAACCTCACCTTAACCTTAACCTTAACCTCAAACTGAACCTTAACCTAACCTTAACCATAACCTTAACCTTAACCTTCAGCCTTAACCTTAACCTAACCTTAACCTTAACCTTGAACTTAACCTTAACCTGACCTTAACCAAAACCTCAACCTTAACCTCAACCTCAACCTCAACCTCAAACTTAACCTTAAACTTAACCTTGACTTTAACTATAACCTAACGCTAACCTTGACCAAACCCTTAAGGTTAACTTGACTAAACCGTAACCTTAACCTTAACCTTTACCCTTAAAAATAACCTTACCTTTAACCTTAACATGAGGTTAAGATTATGGTTAAGGTTAAGGTTAAGGATAAGTTAAGGTTAAGGGTAAGGTTAAGGTTAAGGTTACAGGTTTAGTTAGGTTAATATTAAGGTTAGGGGTTTTGTCAAGGTTAGGGTTAGGTTATAGTTAAGGTCAACGTTAAGGTTAGGTTAAGGTTAAGGTTAAGGTTAAGGGTAAAGTTAAGGTTAAGGTTAGAGTTAAGGTTAAGGTTAAGGTAAGGTTAAGGGTAAGGTTAAGGTTAAGGTTAGGTTAAGGGTAAAGTTAAGGTTAAGGTTATGGTTAAGGTTAGGCTAATTTTCAGGTTAAGGTTAAGGTTATGGTTAAGGTTAGGGGAAGGTTAAGGTTAAGGCTACGGTTAAGGTTAGGGGAAGGTTAAGGTTAAGGTTTGAATTTAACCTTAACCTAA
Organism: Pinus albicaulis; assembly: GCA_034641835.2. Classification (NCBI taxonomy): domain Eukaryota; kingdom Viridiplantae; phylum Streptophyta; class Pinopsida; order Pinales; family Pinaceae; genus Pinus; species Pinus albicaulis. Next base: position 823,745,273 of record CM076579.1, on the reverse strand, counting down.
TCTTAACCTTAACCTTAACCTTAACCTTAAACTTATCTTACCCTTATCCTTAACTTATCCTTAATCTTAACCTTAACCTTGACCTTACCATAACCTTAACGTTATCTTAACCTTAACCTTAACCTTAACCTTAACGTTATATTAACCTTAACCTTAACGTTATCTTACCCTTAACCTTAACCATAACCTCAAACTTGAATTTACGCTTAACCTAACCTTAACCTTAACCTTAACCTAACCCTAACCTTGACCAAACCCTTAACCTTAACCTTAACCTGAATAAACCCGTAACCTTAACCTTAACCTTACCATTAAACTTCACCTTGACCTCGACTTTACCCTTAACCTAACCTTAGCCTTAACCTTAACCTTAACTAAAACCTTCCCCTAACCGTAACCCTAACCTTAACCTTAACTTTAACCTTAACCTAATGCTAACCTTAACAATAACCTAACCCTAACCTTAACCTTAACCATAACATTATCTTTACCCTTAAGCTTAACTATAACCTAACCCTAAACTTGACCAAACCCTTATCCTTAACCTTAACTATAACCTAACCATAACCTTGACCAAACGCTTACCCTTAACCTAACCATAACCTTGACCAAACCATTACCCTTAACCTAACCTTAACCTTGACTTTACCCTTAACCTAACCTTAACCCTGACCTTTAACCTAACCTTAAAATTAAATTTACCCTTAACCTAATATTAACCTTAACTTAGCCTTAACCTTAACCTAACCATAACCTTAACATTTTCTCAACCTAACTTAACCTTAACCTTGACGTTGACCTTAACCTTAACCCTACCCTAAGCTTACCTTTAACATTCACCTAACCTTGACTTTAACCTTAACCTTCCCCTAACCTTAACCCTAACCTTAACCTTAACCATACCCTTAACCTTAACCTAACCCTAACTTAACCCTAACCTTGACCAAACCCTTAACCTTAACCTTAACGTAACTTAACTCTTATGGTTTGGGTAAAGTTAAGGTTAAGGTTAAGGTCAAGATCAAGGTTAAGGTTAAGTTAGGTTAAGGTAAGGTTAAGGTTATGGTTAAGGTTAAGGTTAATTTAAGGGTAAATTCAACTTAAGGTTAAGGGTTCGGTTAAGTTTAAGGTTAAGTTATAGTTAAGGTTAAGGGTTTGGTCAAGGTTAGGGTTAGGTTATAGTGAAGGTTAAGGTTAAGGTTAAGGTTACGAGTTCACTTTACCCTTAAGTTAACATTAACCTAAACTTAACCTTAACTTAACCTTAACCTTAACCTTTACCCTAACCTTAACCTTAACCTTATCCTTATCCTAACCTAAACCTAACCCTAACGTCAACCCTAACCTTAACCTTAACCTTAAACATAACCTAAACTTAACCTTAACCTTATCCTTATCTTAACCTTAACCTAACCCTAACCTTAATCTTAACCATAAGCCTAACCTCCTTGACCAGACCCTCAACATTAACCTTAAACTTAACCTTAACCGTAACCTTAGCCTAATCTTACCCTTAACCTTACCCTTAACCTTGACCTTACCCTTAACCTAACCTAACCTTAAGGGTAAAGTCAAGTTCTAGGTTAGGTTAAGGTTAAGGGTTTGGTTAATGTTAGGGTTAGGTTTTAGTTAAGGTTAAGGTTAGGTTAAGGTTAAGGTTAAGGGGTAAGGTTAAGGTTAAGGTTAAGGTTACGAGTAAAGGTTCAGGTTAAGTTTAAGGGTAAGGTTAAGGTTGCAGGTTTAGTGAGTTTAAGGTTAAGGTGAAAGTGAAGGTGAAGGTTAAGGGTAAGGTTAAGGTAAAGGTGAAGGTGAAGGTTAAGGTTAAGTTAGGTTAAGGGTAAGGTTATATTTATGTTAAGGTTAGGTTAAGGTTAAGGTTAAGGTTACGGGTTTAGTCAGGGTAAAGATAAGGTTATGGTTATGGTTAAGGTAGGGTAAGGTTATAGTTAAGGTTAAGGTTAAGTTTAAGGTTATGTTAAGGGTAAAGTTAAGGTTAAGGTTAAGGTTTGGTTAGGTAAAGGTTAAGGTTAAGGTGAAGGTTAGGTTAAGGTTAAGGTTAGGTTGAGGGTAAAGTTAAGGTTAGGGTTAGGTTAAGGTTAAGGTTAAGGTGAAGGTTAGGTTAAGGTTAAGGTTAGGTTGAGGGTAAATTTAAGGTTAGGGTTAGGTTAAGGTTAAGGTTAAGGTTATGGTTAAGGCTAAGGTTAAGGTTAAGGTTAAGGGTTTGGGAAGGTTAGGGTTAGGTTATAGTTAAATTCAAGGTTAAGGTTATGGTTAAGGTAATGTTAAAATAAGGTCAAGGGTACGAGTTTAGTAAGGGTAAAGTTAATGTGAAGGTCAAGGTCAAGGTAAGGTTAAGGGTAAATTTAAGGTTAACCTTGACCTGGACCTTAACCTTAATCTTAACATTAACATTAACCTTAACTTAACCTTAAACTTAACTTTAACCTTAACCTTAACCTTAACCTTACCTTGACCTTACCTTAACCTAACTTTAACCTTAACCTTCTCATAACCTTAACCTTTACCTGACCTTCCCATAACCATAACCTTAACCTAAAACTTACCTTAACCTAACCTAACCTTAACCTTATCCTTGACCTTACCCTTAACCTTCACCTGAACCTTAACCTTGAATTTACCATTAACCTAACATAAACCTTAACTATAACCTAACCCTAACCCTAACCTTAACCAAACCCTTAACCTTAAATTTAACCTTAATCTAACTAAACCAAAACCTTAACTTTACCCTTAAGGTTAAGGTAAGGGTAATGTTAAAGTTAAGGTTAAGGTTAATTTTAAGATAAGGTTAAGGTTAGGTTAAGGTTAAGGTTAAGGTTATGGCTTTAGTCAGGTTAAGGTTAAAGTAAAAGGTTTGGGAAGGTTAAGGTTTAGGTTAAGGGTAAGATAAGGTTAAGGTTAAGGGTAAGATAAGGTTAACGTTAAGGTTAGGTTAAGGTAAAGGTCAAGGTTAAGGTTTAGGTCAAGGTTAGGTTAACGTTAAGGTTAAGGGTAAGGTTAAGTTTAAGATTATGGTTAAGGTTATGGGTAAAGTTAAGGTTAAGGTTAAGGTTAAGGTTTGGTCCCTTAACCTAACGCTAACCTTAACCTAACCTTAACCTTGACTTTACCCTTAACCTAACCTTAACCTTGACCTTAAATATTACTTAACCCTAACCTTGACCAAACGTTAACCTTAACCTTCACCTTCCCCTCACCTTAACCCTAACCTTAACCTTGCCCCCTCAACCTTAACCTTAACCTTAACCATAATCCTAACCTTCACCAAATTCTTAACCTTAACCTTAACCTGAACATTCACCCTAAATTTAACCCTAACCTTAACCTTAACCTTAACTATAACCTAACCCTAACCTTGACCAAAAACTTAACCTTAACTTTACCCTTAACCTAACCTTAACCTTAACTATAAGCTAACCCTAACCTTGACCAAACCCTTAACCTTAACCTTAACCTGACTAAAATCATAACCTTAACCTTAACCTTACCTTAACCTAACTTTAACCTTAACCTTCCCCTGACCTTAACCCTAACCTTACCCCTAACCCTAACCTTGCCCAAACCCTTAACCTTAACCTAACCTTAACCAAATTGTTAACCTTACTCTTAACCTTCACCTTAACCTTAACCTTAACCTTAACCTGACTAAATCCATAACCCTTAACCTTAACCTTAACCTTGACTTCAACCTTAACCTTAAATATAACCTAACCCTAATCTTGACCTTAACTTTACCCTTAACCTTGACCTTAACCTTAACCTCAACCTTGACCTTGACCTAAACCTAACCTTAACCTTAACCTTATCTTACCCTTAACCTAACCTTAACCTTAACTATAACCTAACTCTCACCTTAACCTTAACCTAACTTTAACCTTAACCTTAACCTAACCTTAACCTTACCTTAACCCTAAACCTAACCTTAACCTTAACTTTACCCTTAACCTGACCTTAACCTTAACTTAATCTAACCTTAAACTTAACCTTAACCAAACCCTTAACCTTGACTTTAACCTTGACCGTAACCTTAACCTTAACCTCACTAAACCCGTAACCTTAACCTTAACCTTAACCTTAACCTAACCCTAACCTTAACTTTACCCTTAACATAACATTAACCTTAACCTTAACCTTAACCTTATCTTAACCTTAACCTTAACCTTAAACTTAACCTGACTAAACCTGTAACCTTAACCTCAATCTTAACCTAACCTCAACCTTAACCGTAACCTAACCTTAACCGTAACCTAACCTTAACCTTAACCATATCATAACCTTAACCTTAAGGTTAAGGGTAATGGTAAGGTTAGGTTTAAGGTTAAGGTTAGGTTAAGGGTAAATTTAACGTTAAGGTGAAGTTTAAGGGTAAGGTTAAGATTAAGTTTATGGGTTTAGTCAAGTTAATGTTAAGGTTAAGGGTTTGGTAATGATTAGGGTTAGTTTATAGTAAAGGTTAAGGTTAATTTAAGGGTAAAGTTAAGTTTAAGATTAGGGTAAGGTCAAGGTTAAGTGTAAAGTCAAGGTTAAGGTTACGATAAGTGTAAACTCAAGGTTAATGCTAGGTTAAGCTTAAGGGTAAAGTCAAGGTTAAGGTAAAGTTAAGTTTAAGGTTAGGTTAAGGTTAAGATTAGGTTAAGGTTAAGGTTAAGGCTAATGTTAAGGGTTTGGTAAGGGTCAGGGTTAGGTTAAGGTTAATGTTAAGGGTTTGGTCAAGGTTACGGTTAGGTTATAGTTAAGGTCAAGGTTAAGGTTAAGGATAAGGCTATAGATAGATTAAGGTTAAGGTTATGGAAAGGTTAAGATAAGGTTAAGGTTAAGGTTTCGGTCCATGTTAGGTTTAGGATATAGTTAAGGTCATTTTAAGGTTAAGTTAAGTTAAGGTTAATGTCAAGGTTAAGGGTAAGGTTAAGGTTGGGTTAAGGTTAAGATTAGGTTAAGGGTAAAGTTAAGATTAAGGCTAGGTTAAACGTAAATTTAAGGTTAAGGTTAGGGTTAAGCTTAGGGGAAGCTTAAGCTTAAGGGTTTGGTCAAGGTTAGGGTCAGGTTATAGTTAAGCTTAAGGTCAATGTTAAGGTGAAGGTTAATTGTAAGCTTAAGGTTAAGGTTACATGTTTAGTTAGGTTAAGGTTAAGGTTAAGGTTTTGGATAAGGTTAGGGTTAGGTTAAGGGTAAGGGTAAAATTAAGGTTAAGGTTAGGTTAAGGGTAAACTTAAGGTTAAGGTTAGGTTAAGGTTAAGGTAAGGTTAATGGTTAAGGATAACTTAACCTTAACCTTAACCTCAACTTGAATAAACCCGTAACCTTTATCTAACCTTAACCTTAATATTAAACTTCTCATAACCATAACCTTAACCTTAACATTGACCTTACTCTTAACCTTAACCTTAACCTTAAACTTAACCTTCCCATAAAATTAAACTTAACCTTAACTTTAACCTTACCTTAACCTTAACTTTAACCTTAACCTAACCTTAAGCCTTACCTTAAACTTAACCTGCACCCTGTAAGGGTCCCATGATTTGGTTGATTGGCAAGCCAAATGACAGTGTAACATCAAACCAATCTTTGGAGCCTAAGGACCTAGCCTTCGTGGACTCAAAGAGGGCTCTCTCTATTTGTGTAAGGGATATTTGTGTGTTTGCTTATTGTGTTCTTGATTTTAGGCTAGTTATGAAGTAGGTTTTTGGTTTTTTTTTTAGGTTGTGAGGGATGAACTGATAAAATACATAAGATAGGTAAAAATATGTCAGATCAACTGGGCTATGGGGTTGAAAAAGTCAAGAAAGCTTTCAGGTGGATATACAAGGTTGTTGAAGGGCTGATTTGATTCGAGGTAAAATGGATCTTTGGGAAAAACGAAGTGAGATGGACATTAAATTTGTGAAGAACAAAGGATTTGAAGCATAACTAGTTTAATATCTAACATAAACATGGTAGGGCAAACCATTAATCGTGAGAAATGTAACTGTAAAATGATCAATGCATAGAAATAAAAATTCAAGCCATGCATAGAGATATATGACTCTCTAACTTTAGGAAATGGCTATCAGACTTTGGGGAAATACACTTAAGATAAAAAAACAACTCAAATCACTATGAATGAATGCCTAAACATAGTATTCCAAGCTATTGGGCACTTTGAAGCAAGATTTCATAGTTTTAGGAAAAGGGCAAGATCAATACAAGACCTCCTTGGTTCAACAAATGACAATCTAATCAATCAAAGAGAGGTTTCATAGGTGGAGCTATGGCTATCCATTAGTAAGAAGGGAATACCATAAATCATACTTAGCATGCATAAAACCATAAATGAAACAAGAAAACAATATTCTTGAATTATTAAAGAGAAATCAAGGATTCTTTAATATGATTAAGAATGAAGAAAACATGGAAGCTATAAAGAAATAGGAAATTTGAGGTGCCTGCAAGGGCATGTCTCAAATCTATTCTCTACTATCTTATAGCAAGAATGAACATGGAATTATGAATAAAAACTACGAAACAAAATAGAGAGAGAGACACTATACCATTCTACAAAGTCATGGAATCCAACAACAATCCTCTTTCATCATCCAAAAACATCCAAGAAACTATCTAAAAGCATGAGACAAGTGTTTCTTCCAAAGCTTATATGACCATATATTGCTTCTATTCATCAAATTCAGCATTTTTTATAATGAAAGAATTTGGAATATATAGGCCAAAGTGAGGAAAACCTCTTGGTTCAACTTGCAATCTCATTGGCCTATCAAAAATATCTGATTTTGTCCTTGAGGCTTTGCAAAGCCCAAGACAGAAAATATCTAATAAAATATCTCAAAAATGCTAAAAAAGGGAAATATATTGAATTTTCATAACTAATCATGTACAAAAATAGCTAAATGCACATGAGAAAAAGTCACTTTTGAAAGGTTCAATTTTTACAAATATACTCAAGAAATATATCAGCAGAAAGTCCTGTGACTTGCCGGCAACTTTTGGATTCCTTCCTTATGTCAAAACGAGGCCCGTGATAGCTCGTTGGAAAGCTCTAAGTGTCAAATTTCGAAAAATGGTTGGTTTGATCTAAACTGAACACTGGAAGTCCTCCAAAAATAGACCTGTGTGTAAAAACCCAAAAAATAGGCCTTGCTGATAAACAGGGCAGAGTGTAGAAAAAGCGAGTGTTTTTCACCATTTTGGGGGAGAAAATGATCTTCAATTGATCTGAAAATCACTGAGTGTATGTCATTGAAATTATGGCATCCAATGATACCATTTACATCCTTTGAATATGCCCCAAACTGAAATGGTGATGCCCATGAGTTTTAGCCAAAAACTGAAAAATGACAAAAAACCAAAATTTGTCGAATTTCGCCCAAATTTGGCGAGCATGACCCTCAAGGGTTTTCAGAAACATGCTGTGAGTCTAAGGCAAAAATTTGGAGCTTTGAGGTGTCTTTCCTCGATTTTGGTGCTGGATGCTTCCTTTTAGCCTCCTTGAGTTTTTCCTAGGTGACCTTCAATTTTTGCTGGGCAAACTGATTGAGTTTCTTATAATGCCCGGTCATCCTCCATTGAAGGTCCAAGTCTCTATTTTCCTTCTCCAATTTCTTCTACAAGTGATCATTAACCATCTCAAGCCATGCCTCTCGATTGTTCTCTATTTCTTGTGTGAACAATGTATTGAGAAGGGTAGATTGGAGAAGGGAAAATTCTTCTTCCTTTTTCTTCTCAAGGGACTTTTTGAGCCCCATGGTTCTTGGCCTCTTTCCCCTAGGCTGATCTTCATCTTCGCTCTTATCGAACTCATCCATGAGTTCTTCAAATTTCACTAGTTCTTTGGAGGCCTCCTTTTTGTATTTGATGGCCCGTGTCTCATATACCGCCATATGGACACTCATCTTTTTGTTTTGAACTTGCAAAAGGTGATTGAAGTTTCTAGCCCTCTCAAGATCAGTCCTCAAAGCATCAATTTGGTTTTCTCTATTGATCAAGATATTTTCTAGGATCTGGGCTTCATTTTCACTATCATCACTTTGGATTTGAATGATGTCGAATTCCCTTTCTTTTTCATGACTTCTTTCTTCTTTCTCCTTTCCTTTGCTTTGGGAGGCTCTTTTAGTCTTCTTCCTCTTGGGAAATTCGACAATGGGCTTCTTAGGAAATTTTCCCTTGCTTTGGAGGGCCCTAGTAACATTTGGAGTTACAACTCTAGGCACCCTTTTCCTTGATGTCCAGGGCTTGGCCACTTTTGGAGAAGAGAGCATGGCCCCTTGCCTAGGAGAGGCAGCTAGCACATGCTCCATTGGCTCTTTACACTTGCTACTTTGCTCATCATTCTTGCCACTGTATTGGATTTCTTCATGGATGCCTTGACTGTCCTTTTGCATTTATTTTTGAGGATTTTCCTCCTCACTGTGTTTCACCTTTTCATCATGCTTCTTTTCTTTTTCATGAGGTTGTTGTTAATCATCATGTGGCTACCTCTGTTCATCATCATGTGGTTGCCTTTGTTCATCATGCTGCACCTGTTCATCATGCCCTTCTTCATCATGACGCTGGTCACCATCACTATGCTGCATTTGTTCATCATCATGATCCTCTTCATCATGCCTAGGAGTCTACTATTCATCATCATGTTCCTCTTCATCATGCCCTTCTTCCCCTTGTTGTTCTATCTCACTTTTTTATTCTTCCCCTTGCTGCTATGTTTCACTATGATGCTGCTCATAATCATCTTCCTTGTCATATCCTTGCTGCCTTGTTTCATCATGATGTTGCTCATCATCATCTTCCTCCTCTTGCTCATGCTCTTCTTCCTCATCATTCTCTTTTTCTTGTTCAATGGTAAACTTGAGCTTCTTGGGAATAGGCATTCTTGAAGAAGGTGAAGGATGGTTAGTGGAAGGTGAAGGAGATATATGAAATGAAGGGATAGTGGTGAAATATGGATGTGAGATGAAAGTATCCCAAGAGACTTCCTTATTCTCAAGCTAATGAAGAATGATAACCTTGATGAGGGAGTGATGGAAGAGGAAGGCTGTCTTCTGAGAAGGAGGCTTTTTCTGAAAAGTGGAGGCCATTTTCTCAATACTTATATGTAGGAAGAAAGGGAGATTTAAAAATTTGGCCCTCTTGAAATGAATGAGAAATTTGATATGATAGGCATAGACTCGAGAGAATCTTCCCTCGCAAGTGAATTATTTCATGATTATCTTCATGAGGGGGGCATAACTAGTCAATAGATATGAGAAGGGAAAAATGGATGGGCATGAATCTCTATGCTTAGGTTTCAGAAAAGGCTTGTATTGTTCTGAGTCCAGGTGGCTTTGTTTAAACCACTTCTCCCCGACATAAAGGATTTTGGTGGCCTTGGAAATGGACCTTGGAGAGAATTTTAAATCTAGGCCTGCAAACTGAAAGTGCTTCTCTTGAAACCTCAAAGCACAAAGATGTGTCAAAGGGGAATAGCTCTTCACCTCTTGCACTTTTTGACAAAAATCTAGACACCCAACCTCATTGAAGTTGAACAAGACTGATGGATGAGCATTTACCTCTTCAGTGGAAACAGGCTCAAACCTTCTGTGAAGGCCACTCCTACTGTCTTGCCTGGGAGGCATTTTGTTTTGAATGTTCTTTGCAAAACCAAGCTGTCTCAAATGGCTCTTGAAATGTTTTTTCTCAAGCACACACCTGTCCTCCTTGTCAGTCACTGTTTGACCAAGATAAGCTGATTCAAATTTTTTGTGGAATAGTCCTCCAACACCAACTTTCTGCTCTTTATAAATCACTGATTGGTCCTCTTTTATGCCAAACAACAAGTTTTTGTCAATATGAAAAGCAAACAGTCAATTGATTACTGTGCCTGGGCAAGGTAATTTGAAAAGAGGTATTTGTGGCTTTTCTGTTAGAACAGAGATCTTCTTGTGTTTTGATAGAAGAAAAAAAACCTTGTATTTAGACAAAAACAAAACAGCCTTCCCCAATCAAACACTCTTCTCTTGTTCATTGTTTCTTATACACAAGTAGAAAAAACACCCTCAACTCACTTTTACAAAATTTCTCACCACACTCTGTCTTATGGAACAATGGAGGCAGCACTAGTTTGCTATTTCACCATTCAAAATAAGACACTTTTTGAAGTGACAAGGCATTCAGATATGACCACTGTTTTCACTTTACACAAATTGTGCTCTCCTTAGGATCACTGTCTCACTTTTCAAACATTGTTTTTACCTTAGATTTGCAGACAGAGGTTAATTTTGTTTTATCTGTGGGCTATCAATGTTTTTTTAAAAGGCGGTCAGGGTATTTTAAGATGGTTGAATCATCCACCCAAAACTGTAAAAATGTTTAACAATCATAGCGACAAAACACTTTGAGTTTACTCAAAAACACTGCCCTCTAATCATTGTCTCCCTCTTGGCATTCATAGTAATAACACTTTTTAATTTTGGACCAAAATCCCACCCTTTAAACACTGTTTTGGTCTCGGTTCTTCATATGACAAGATGATCTGGAAAATCCACTGTTTATCTCATTGTTTTTTGGAAGATGAAGTGCTTTAGGCACTATTTCCTTCTCATGGAAAAACAACAAAAACACCTTTTCACTCTTTGAAAATTGCCAAGAGGAGAAGTGGAAAATAATTTGGAAATCCTTCATGAGCCTTGTTTGATCGATTGGGCAACCTCAAAGATGTTTTTCGAGTGACTTTTGATTAAGCGACACGTTCAAGTGGAAGAGTGCCACGCCATGTGAGCTGTCGGGTTGGCCTTCGGGTAGTGGTGACCGGTGCTATAGGCGTGCCGCACCAACGTTATATGCCTTTGTGATTTCTATTCTAAACGCGCCGCGCGCTTTTCCAGGCATGTTGCACAGGCATTAAGCCTCAAAAACTCTGCAAATTTTCTTGAAATCCTTGCTTGGTTCGGTGAACAGTCAGGGGAGATGTCTCTTGCGTTTTGAATTTTCAAAATAGGCCCTGTAATGGTCTCTTACTCCTTTTATAGTTGAAAAAGCCAACGATCTGTTGAAATTTATTTGTGAGGGTTTGAATGCTTTTTAAAACAAATGCCTTTGTTATAACGACAACCAAATAACTTTGAAAATGCTAGAGGGGCCCATATTCAATCAATGTTGGTAATAAAGTGCTGTGCATGATATTTGGAAAGTTTTTGATAGATATGACCCTTCCTAATGTGAAGAAGTCATCCCAAGGCCAAACTCCTTTTCATTGTTTGCCTATTAAGGGAGGACACTTCTTTCCTCTATTCATATCTGCTTTTTAGAGGAAAATCTTGCTCAAAGACATATAATGACTGTAGATGCACCCTTTGAATGAAATTTTTCTTTGATTGTGGGTGAAACTTAGTTGCTTTTACCTAGGTTTTACCATCATCTATTTTTCAAAATGAACTTCCTTAAAAACCTCTCCTTCAATCAAATGCAACTACAAGGTACTTTACATGTTTTCATAAGGAAAAAGCCTTTTTTTGTGACAATGGCATGCTCCATTTGCCTTGAGTGTTGTCTCTAGATTCAAAAAACTTTCCATATCCTTTCTTCACGTGGATGAACCTATGTGTCTTTTGCAAAGCCTTCTTCAGAAGCCCGGCTTAGGTTACCTTTTTTTCCATTTGATGAGTTTTTAAAAAACATCTTCATGAACAGGAAAAGAAAACCTTATTTGAATATCAACATCACTGTTCGGCCTATTTTTAACCCAGCTCTGGACTTATAAACCTTGAATGGATTTCCACTAATTTCAACTCTACCTTTAAAGGAAAACAATGGCTAGATTTCATGCATGTTGATCAAGGAGAAAATCTCTGGAAACTCTTGATGAAATCATATACCTCAGCAGGATTTGTTCATATGTCCACAAGAGGCTTTTATCTGTGACAACATCATTTTTCATTTCTCTGAATGTTGTTCTAAATTTGAAACATGGTGTTATATTCCTTTCTTCCCATTGATGAAATTGTCTAGGCTTGGTTCACTTTAGCTTCAAATTACCTTTGAATGAGATCTCTGATACAAGGAAAAATCAAACCTCTTGGATTATCATGGTACCACTGCTTTCCCTCTGTTTTTAACAACACTTTTCTATCCATAAGCCTTCAGTTTCTTTCCCACTACACTTAAAATCTGCCTTTTAGTCAGTGAAAACCTTATAATCAATATTTATCCCTGGTTGTATGCTTATTAGATGAAGGAGGCCTTTATCACATTGCAAAACCCTCTACTTGTAAAATGAAGGAGGTTTTCTCAGTCTTTCAACCCTTTTCTCATGTATGGAGGAGGTTTTCTCAGTCTTTCAACTCTCTGCTTATGTATGGAGGAGGTTTTCTCAGTGATGCCATTTCATCAGTTTTCAAACACTGTTATATTTCCTTTCACTACCTATTCATACTTAAGAAAATGAAAATGACAAAATGAAAATATACCATGAAGGGCATCTCTCTGAGACATCTAATCCTGCTGTTAAAATACCTTTATGCATCTTTAGATAATCGAGGCAGCCTAGCTAGTATCTGCAGAGCATTTCTTGTTATTCATAAGTCACTAACCTTTGATTATGTTTGAAGGAGCTTATTGAAATAACTCTCTATTCAGTACTTGTATCCTAGGCTCAAAACCACATGAGAAGTAGTTGTCTTCTCATGTTGAGTTTAATACTGTCTTATGGAACACTAGTATACTTCTGCTCTTTGATAAAGACATTGAAACACTTTAGATTTGCCTAATATCAGCTTGACCTGTGACATATGCATTTCTGAGACTTCAAGGCTTGTTAGTGGCGCGAATTAAGAGTGTAATCAAGCTTTATTTGTAGAAATAAGAAGGTCATCTAGGACTGGTTGATATTAAAAAAAGGTTCTTTGGCTTTAGGATAGCTTGCCAAGGGAGAAATGCCTAAAGCGCCACTACCTAACTTAGGGGAGACTTCTTGGACAAATTTGAAGTATTATCTTTGGAGTTGATGGACAAGCTTGTATAGTTGAGGCTATATAGGGCTTGAAAATGAGGTTTTATCTCGTCATGGGCTGATTGAAAAGGTTAGGAGGGAAAAAATGTTTATGGGTGTTTTATAGCTGACAAATTTGACAAATTTTGAGATCAGCTGCTATAAAACTTGGCTTTAACAACTATTCATCATCAACAGGTGAAAATTACTAATGAATAACAATGGCTCCATTTGGGAAGGGCAGCTCCTTTTCAGGAGATATCCAGAATTTCAGATCTTGGTTCTTTGAAGACCAGTGCCTTTATCCATTGGCGCAAATATCTTTTTCCCTTGATGATATTTCTGAAAATTAATAGCATGATTAGCATCAACGATATTTCTACCTACCCCACTGTATTTCCTAACATTTTTCTTCTTTTGGGTGCATTTGGATTGGCAACCCTTTGACATAGTATTTTTGAAAAATGAAACTATCTAGTTCTACACTTATATCTGCCGCGAGTTCAGATTAAGCTGATGAACTCCTTTGTTTCTATACCTATGCTAGATCGAATGTCAAGGTTAAGCTGTTTGATAGGATTTTATTCTCTAATCTAAAACATGAAATTGAAAAATGACCAAATTAGGATTAGACAGTCTGATTTGTCATGTACTTGTAGCATGAAAGACAAGTTGCACACAAATATTATTTTGCATAAAATGAAATCTAGAAAAACAAGGCTAGGATACACAATTTGTTTTTCATCCCTACCTTCCTCTTTAGTTCTGTTTTGAGCATGTGGAACCAGTATCTTTTCCTAATATACTCTTTTTGATAAGTCAAGCTTACACAATGTCGACCATCTTTTCCACTCACTAACTTATCAGCAAATAAATTTAAAACATGTTCAGTTATGATTAGGCTAGATAACTAAACAAGACATTTGAGCACTAGTAGTGGCATTTAGACTTGCGCACTTTCCGAATGACTATTTTTTGAACATGGGGATTTCTTTCTATTTTTCAAACTGCCGTCTTTTTTTATTTTTTTATTGTTTTTTGAATTTTATATTTTTTATTTATTTTTCAAACAATGGTATATACAATGATTGATTTTTTTTTTAAATTGGAGCTCTTGACAAAAATAATGCTTTAATGTCCTGCCATTCATAGGACCCCCAAAAGCTTCAGTCCCATCAAGTTCTTGTAGGAAAAAGGCATTGTTTCCGCTAACTGAGTTGATGCTGAAAGGCACCTTCCATAAGTTTTCAAAATTGCCATGTTTACCTTTGTCTTCTCTTCTAGAATCCCATTTTAGCACTTTGTCCCCAATCTGAAAATCATTTTCCTTGGTCCTTCTATCAAAAATCTGTTTTATTTTGTCTTGTGCTAACTGAGCCTTTTGGTAAACTTCTTCTCTTGTTTGCTGTAAATGGATAGTCTGAATTACCCTCCTTTGCATGTCATTTTCTTCTATTTGAACTTCCTGCAATAGCTTCATTACTGGAACCCCTAAAGATGTTGGGAAAATGGCATCTATGCCATATACTAGTTGGTACAGAGACATACCTATTGATTTTTTGGTGGTTAGTCTATCAGCCCATAGTGCGTGTACTAGTTTTCCATGCCATGTTTTTTTATTTTGTTCCAGAAGTTTATTTATGATGTTTACTAAGCTTTTGTTAGAGGACTCTGCTAAACCATTACCTTGAGGGTAATAAGATGTGGAATGTCATAATGAAATGTGATATTTGTAACAGAATTCAACCATTCTTTTGGAGGAAAAGGCAGCAGCATTATCTGTAATGATCTTTCTAGGACAACCGAATCTAGATAGGATGTTGGTTTCTAGGAACTTAATGATGACTGAAACAGTGGCGTTCCTGGAGGGTATGGATTCTATCCATTTGGTAAAGTAATCAGTGGATATAAGGATCCATTTATGTTGGGCAGACGAATAAGGGTGAATATCCCCAATAAAATCTAGACCCCACTGCTAGAAGGGTCCTTCAACTATGATGGGATTTAAGGGCAAAGGTAAAAGCTCTTTCTTGCCATAAAAAAATTGGCACTTATGGCATGTCATAACTAGTTTTTGAGTGTCAGGAAATAGGGTAGGCCAATAATAATCGGCTCTAAGGATTTTTTTTTTTGTGGTTTTCCAGTAGAGATGACCTCCACATTCTCCTTCATGCATTTCGTGCATAATTTTCTTTGCATCAGACTCAAGAAAACATTTAAGTAGCATACTTGTGGGATTTTTCCAATACAGAAATCCATCTATAATGCAAAACTTTAAAGATTTTTGTTTAATAAATCTTGCTTTTGTTTTTGATAAAGTTGGAGGAGAATTCAGATAAAATAATACATAAATAATATATGCATACAAAGGTGAATTTAAAAATACTTGTTCAACATGAGAGGTTGTGCCTTCTTCCTGTTCTTCTAAGGTATCAAAGAAATTTATATCTAATGCTTGGAGGTTGGTTTCAGCCATTAGTCTTGCAAGTCCTTTTCCTTTAACTAGTTTGGTGGGTCGGGTTTCTAAGTCATATTCTAAGATGATAGCGATCCATTTTCCCCTTTTACCATCAGGATCTTGGTTTAATATGTCTTTGTCGACGGTATTAGGAACAAAAGCAACGACATGAGAATGCAAGATGTAAACTCAGAAATCTTTCAATGCTTTTACCAATGCGAATGCCTGTTTTTCCATGATGTTGTATTTCAAGGGAGCATCTCTTAGGGATTTTCTAAAAAAGGCAATGGGCTGTTCTTACCTTGCTGTGTTCTTTTGTAACAACACAGTAGCTATTGTGTGTTTTGAGGCAAATGAAAAAATGTAAAAATCTTTGGTAAAATCAGGACTTATCAGTACCGGTGTTTCAGTTAGAAAATTTTTAACTAATTAAAAATATTTTTTGGCTTCTGTAGTCCATTTTACCCTGACCTCTTTTTTTAACATGTTTGTGATATCTCTCAGAAGTTCGGCAAGATTTGGAATGAATCTTCTTAAAAAATTAATCTTTCCGATAAAGGATTGCAGCTCCTTTATGTTTCTAGGGTGGCTTATTTGTAATATGCCTTCGATTCTCTGGGGGTCTATTTTTATTCCCTCTTCAAAAATGATGTGACCTAGGAGTTTTCCTTCTTCTAGAGTGAAAAGTGTTTTCTTGGGATTTAGGGATAAACCGTATTTTCTACATTTGTTAAAAACCTTTCTTAAGTGAACCAGGTGCTCTTCATATGATTTTGAATATACTGTGATATCATCAAGATATATGATTATGAAATAACCTATTTCTTCTGAGAAGGCTATGTCCATGGCTCTTTGGAATGTGGCACCTACATTCATCAATCCAAAGGGAATTTTAGTGTATATGAAAGTGCCCCAAGGTGTGATGAAAGCTGTTTTGTGTTGATCAGTGGGGTAAACCAGCACTTGGTTATAACCAGAAAAACCATCAAGTAATGAGATCCTTTTAGCACCTACTACCTTTTCAATTATGTGGTCCATTTTCGGAAATGGGTAGTTCTCCTTTAAACAGGCTCTATTTAGGTTTCAGAAATCGATACAGAGTCTGATTTCACTAGTCTTTTTCCTAATTGATACTAGATTTGAAACCCACTCAGAGTACCTGAGTGACACTATTATCCCAACATCATACATCCTTTTGATTTTCTTTTCAACCAATGGTAGTAATACTGGGTTTATTCTTCTTAACTTCTGTTTGAAAGGCTTCTGGTTTTCTTTAAGGGGAATCTTATGTTGAATGATGCTTGTGTCATATGATTTCAAATCTTGGTATCCCCATGCGAACACATCTTTAAATTCTTTAAACAACTTGATGTACTTCTTCTTTATGTGAGGAGGGATGGTTTTGGATAGTTTGATCTTTCTTGGTTCTTCCGGGCTTCCTATGTTATATTCTTTGATGTCGACCTCAGTAGATTCCATTTTTGGCTTTTTGGCCACATCGTTAAAATCAAACAATTCTTCTAAAGGTGCAAGCCCTCTGGGTATGTTGTCATTTTCACAGTGTAGGACTTCAAGTTCCCTTGGGTCTATGTCCTCTCCTATCTCATTTTCATATGAATGATTGACCAAGTTTACATCTATCCAAGAAGGTAAATTTGGCTCTTGATCTTGATTTTTGCCAGGTTTCTTTTCTTCATTTTCTAAGTCTATTTTGGTTACTTCAAATTCATTCCTAGATTGTAAGAAATCATCAACTTGATTGTCATCTTTGAATATTTTCCAATGGTCAATATTATCTGGTACAGTAGGGTGATGTTTGACCTGAATACTATATTGCTCACTTAGACATGGTATTTGGCCATTGCTTGTAGCAAAGGCGAGCTCATTTGCTAGGCTATTTTGAACCCTAGGAATATAAGTGAGTTCATATTTTTCGAAGGTTTTTAGGATTTCTAAAGCTGCATTCCTGTATTCTCTTAGTCTTGGGTTTTTTTCTGAATATTCACCTTTGATTTCCCTAATTACAAGTTCTGAATTTTCCTGGGCTGATAATTTCTTGGCACCTAAGTCCTTAAGTATGTGTAGACCAAGGAGAAGGTCCTCATATTCTGCAATGTTATTAGTACATTGGAATTTTAATCTGAAAGAATGACCTTCATTAGTATTGTGTATCTAGATGCCACCCCCCCGAACTAGTTTTACCACAAGAACCATCAAAGCTTATACTCCAAAGAGCTTCTTTTTTATACATTATACTAAGCTCCTTTTCAGGTTTCTTGGAGCTTTGGTCATCAGTTTCTTCATTTAGTAATGGGGAATGTGGTTTTGATGGTTTGAAATCCTGTTCATTTTCTTTTATCTACTTGTTTATATCACTTTCATTGTATAAGATAAAAGAATCTAAAGTGGAATGAATGGAATAAATGGGAGTGTTGTTTGGCTTATCCTGATTGCTAACCATGTATTTCATGTGAGTTTCTCGGTATAATCTTCTAGTCTAGTTGAAAATTGGGATGGTAGTGAATGAAATGTCCATTTGAAGGTTACCTTGTATTTTGGTAGCCCACGTCCTTGATAGTAGCATTCCATACTTAGGAGGAATATCGGCCACTACTACGTCCATGACTAGGTTTTTTGTCGGTAGTTGTGTCAAAGAAAAATATAGGTTATTTATTAGACCTAAGCATTTGACCCAACTTGAATCAAAGGAGTACAGGTCTTTGTAAGGTTGAGTTACCTCTAGACCCAAGTTTTCCATGATTGCTTTAGGCATGAGGTTATGGGAGGCACCAAAATATAACATGGCATTATGTAATATCTTGTCCTGTATGTTCAGGCTTACATAGAAAGGAGAGACAGTTCTATTTTGGGGCCGAACAAGAGCTCGGGTTTGTCATCAATTATATTTAAAGTATCTGCCTCATTTCCTAAATCAAAAACTTTGAAGATTTGAGATCTATACCTATCTAAAGTTATTATCTCAATAAGGGGTATGGTTATTTTTATTTTGAAAATTTCCCCTTCGAAACTAAAATGAGTTTGTAGTTTGGACAGATTTGTTTCAGCTTTTTCAAACATGAATTTCTCTATGTTCTTAATTTGCTGACTCTGGTTCGAGACTTTTTTCAACACAGCCATCTCGGGAATCTTTGTGGAAGTACTAGGAGCATCTAAGCCAAGACTTGTTTGAATAGCTTTATCTTTGTTTTGGTCAGTTTTTTTGACCATGATTTTGTTGCTATCCACTTCTTTTTTAAATATGGTATCAGGGGTTTTAGCAGTGTCTGGGCTACCTTTCTTGGAGTTCTCTTGGTTTTTTCTTCTTCTAAGGTCATACTTCTTGTGCGCTTCTATTATGGCATTTTGAAAATCTATGGCAGGATCTTCAGGATCTTCATAGTTGGTTTCATCTTGATTCGGAGAGAAGAATGTTTGTTCTTCTTTTGTGAGGTAAACCTCACTTTCGTTATCATAACCTAATAGGTTCAAATGAATTTCATCAATGGGTTCTATATCCCTCTCATCCTCATCAACATAATTTTCACTAAAGGATGGCTTGATTTGTTGGTCCTTTTCCCTTGGTTTATTTTGAGACTGGTCTCTTCTAAAGTTTTGGTTCCGGTTTTGAGGGTTTGGTTGGTTGCCCTTAAGACGTGCCTTTTCACTCATTTTTTCCCACATATTTATCATGGATTTGACTAGGCCATCTATTCCAGAAGCTTAGGAAGATACCGAAGGGGAAATTTCTTCATGGTATGTGACTCCCCTTTCTGCTCTTATCCTAGCTCTCTTTTCAGCTAAGTTGGCTTATGCATTTATAGCCACTTTTTGCATTTCTTCTAAGGTAGGGGGGTCTTTGTCTCTCAGTTGATAAGTCATGTCTGGGTCAAAGCCTTCAGGGAAATTTGCTAAGGCTGAGCCAAGTGGAGGTTTGAAGTGAGGCGGGAGGGGGTTATACACACTGTTGAACCTAGTGTAGTATCCCTGGACACTTTCCCCATTTTGTCGTTTTAGATTGTTATACTTTGTCAGGATTTGAATGGAGTTCTTTCATATTTCCCATTTATTTATGAAGGTTTGGTAGAGTTATGGGACATCATGGATGTTGTTTTGATCTAAGCTCTTAAACCATTTTTTGGGTTCTCCACCCAGGCTTTGGGCGAACATCCTCATTCTGATGGTCTCGTCTTCTATTTCCATGTATTCAAAGGCATCACTAATCCTATCTACATGCTGTTGAGCTGTGGTAGTTTCAAATCCGGTAAAGTGCAGGATTTTGGATTGATAGTCATTTTTTAAGGGAGCCAAAGGCTGTGGCAACACCAAGGGTGCATACCAGGCTGCCATGGCGAGAGCTAATGGATGATGTACAAAATGAGGGCTTGTAGGATGAGCTGAGGTGGTTTGAACAGTAGTGGTTTGGATGGCTGTGGCAGATGTACTTGGGCTAGTGATATGATTTTGAGCAGATCTGGGGTGGTAGGAGCCAAAGTGATGGAGAAGCTGAAAGTCTAGAGGTGTAGTAGGTGAGGCTTCTCTACTAGGACTCTGTGGCAGATCTAGGGGCTCAAGATCATCAAAGTCTATCTTATTTTTTGAATTTCTTCTAAAAAGGGTTTTTGTTGATTTTAAGTCAAAGGGGGAATCCTGCAAGGTTGTGAGGTCTTTAGGTACTGATCTCGCTTTACGAATGGACCTATCGGTAGCTAAATGGCCAGTTTCGAAAGCTTGCCACAGAATCTTCTCTGGGTCACCTACTATAACAGGGGGATTTGGGTCTGGATGAGATTTGGTGTTGATTCTTTGTAAAGCCAGATTTTGAAACTAGAGTTTAGAGAGGATGGTAATTTGTGATTATTTCGGATGGATCACCTCTCTAGGGGTTTAATAATGTGAAGGATGGTCAAAACAAAAAGATGGACTAGTGGAGTCACCAAGTGGATTTATGTGAGAACTATGGTCCACCACCAACACTATCAAAGATGCTTTCGAGGAAAAGTTTTCTAGCAAAATTTGAGATGAATACTTGCAAGGAAGAGTGATTCACTTGGTTTGAACAATTTGCTAGGTTGTCTGGACAAGCTAATGGTTCTATTTGCAAGGTTATTTCTGTTTATCTCCTATGTTTAGGTGAAGTCTTCTGAATCGCTAAGTTATACTTAGTTTGTCACTGATTACAGAATTTGAACCATTAGTTTTAAGTTTTGGAAAGGATGAGTCAACATAAAAGGTATGGTTTATGAATTTTTTGGTCTTTTTTAGGGATTTTTTAGGCCTACTGGAGGCTAGTGGAGTCACCAGGTGGAACTTGGTTGTTTTTGTAAAGATGTTGCTATGGTCCACCGCCAGTAACTAGGGAAAATCCAATCTGGGAAAGTTTTGGGGTTTTTTAAGTTCTTATATGTAGCCCTGAGGTTTGGAAAAGTTTCCTATAACTGAATCATCATTTCGCTAAGATGGTGAAAGAGATAGTTTCTACTCTTTAGACAATACCTAAGTTTTCTAATTTTGATTGAGATTTTGAGAAATCCTAAGGGATACAGAGGATATTTTGACTCAAAGTCCCACCGTGATCGCCATTATGTTAGGGTCCCGTGATTTGGCTGATTGGCAAGCCAAATGACAGTGTAACATCAAACCTAGCCTTCCTGGACTCAGAGAGGGCTCTCTTTATTTGTGTAAGGGATATTTGTGTGTTTGCTTATTGTGTTCTTGATTTTAGGCTAGTTATGAAGTAGGTTTTTGGTTTTTGTTTTTAGGTTGTGAGGGATGAACTGATCAAATACATAAGATAGGTAAAACGATGTTAGATCAACTAGGCTATGGGGTCGAAAAGGTCAAGAAAGCTTTCAAGTGGTGATACAAGGTTGTTTAAGTGCTGATTTGATTCGAGGTAAAATGGATCTTTGGGAAAAAAGAAGTGAAATGGACATTAAATTTGTGAAGAACAAAGGATTTAAAACATAAATAGTTTAATAGCTGACATAAACATGGTAGGGAAAACCATTAATCATGAGAAATGTAACTGTAAACTGATCAATGCATAGAAATAAACATTCAAGCCATGCATAGAGATATATGACTCTCTAACTTTAGGAAATGGCTATCAGACATTGGGGAAATACAATTAAGACAAACAAACAACTCAAATCACTATGAAGGAATTCCTAAACATAGTATTCCAAGCTATTTGGCACTTTGAAGCAAGATTGCATAGTTTTAGGCAAAGGGTAAGATCAATACAAGACCTCCTTGGTTCAACAAATGACAATCTAATCAATCAAAGAGAGGTTTCATAGGTGGAGCTATGGCTATCCATGAGTAAGCAGGGCATACCGTAAATCATACTTAGCATACATAAAACCATAAATGAAACAAGAAAAAAATATTCTTGAATTATTAAAGAGCAATCAAGGATTCTTTAATATGATTAAGAATGAATAAAACATGGAAGCTATAAAGAAATAGTAAATTTGAGGTGCCTTCAAGGGCATGTCTCAAATCGATTCTCTACTATCTTATAGCAAGAAATAACATGGAATTGTGAATAAAAACTAAGAAACAAAATAAAGAGAGAGACACTATACCATTCTACCAAGTCATGGAATCCAACAACAATCCTCTTTCATCATCCAAAAACATCCAAGAAACTATCCAAAAGCATGAGACAAGTGTTCTTACAAAGCTTATATGACCATATATTGCTTCTATTCATCAAATTTAGCCTTGTTTATAATGAAAGAATTTGGAATATATAGGCCAAAGTGAGGAAAACCTCTTGGTTCAACTTGCAATCTCATTGGTCTATCGAAAATATATGATTTTGTCCTTGAGGCTTTGCAAAGCCCAAGGCACAAAATATCTAATAAAATATCTCAAAAATGCTAAAAAAGGAAAATATATTAACTTTTCATAACTAATCATGTACCAAAATAGCTAAATGCACATGAGGAAAAGTCACTTTTGAAAGGTTCAATTTTTACAAAGATACTCAAGAAATATATCAGCAGAAAGTCCTGTGACTTGCCGGCAACTTTTGGAGGCCTTCCTGATGTCAAAACGAGGCCCGTGATAGCTTGTTGGAAAGCTATAAGTGTATACCTTCTGAAAATTCTTACTTTTCTTGAAACTGACAACTGGAAGTTTTCCAAAAATAGACATGTGTGTAAAAACCCAAAAAATAGGCCTTGCTGATAAACAAGGCAGAGTGTAGAAAAAGCGAGTGTTTTTCGCCATTTTGGGGGAGAAAATGATCTTCAATTGATCTGAAAATAACTCAGTGTATGCCCCTGAAATTATGGCATCCAATGATACCATTTAAATCCTTTTAAGATGCCCCAAACTGAAATGGCGATGCCCATGAGTTTTAGCCAAAAATCGAAAAATGACAAAAAACCAAAATTTGTCGAATTTCGCCCAAATTTGGCGAGCATGACCCTCAAGGGTTTTCATAAACATGTTGTAAGGATGAGGAAAGAATTTGGAGCTTTGAGGTGTCTTTCCTTGATTTTGGTGCCGGGTGCTTCCTTTTAGCCTCCTTGAGTTTTTCCTGAGTGACCTTCAATTTTTGCCAAGCAAACTGATTGAGTTTCTTATAATGCCCGGTCATCCTCCATTGAAGGTCCAAGTCTCTATTTGCCTTATCCAACTTCTTCTCCAAGTGATCATTAACCCTCTCAAGCCATGCATCTCGATTTTTCTCTATTTCTTGTGTGAACAATGTAGTGAGAGGGGTAGATTGGAGAAGGGTAGCTTCTTCTTCCTTTTGCTTCTCAAGGGCCTTTTTGAGCCCCATAGTTCTTGGCCTCTTTCACCTGGGCTGATATTCATCTTCGTTCTCATCGAACTCACCCATGATTTCTTCCAATATCACTTGTTCTTTGGAGGCCTCCTTTTTTTATTTGATGGCCCGTGTCTCATATACCCCCATATGGACACTCATCTGTTTGTTTTGAACTTGAAAAATGTGATTGAAGTTTCTAGCCCTCTCAAGATCAGTCCTCAAAGCATCAATTTGGTTTTCTCTATTGATCAAGAGAATTTTCTAGGATCTGGGATTCATTTTCACTATCATCACTTTGGATTTGAATGATGTCAAATTCCCTTTCCTTTCCATGACTGCTTTCTTCTTTCTCCTTTCCTTTGCTTTGGGAAGCTCTTTTAGTCTTCCTCCTCTTGGGAAATTTGACAATGGGCTTCTTGGGAAATTTTCCCTTGCTTCGGAGGGCCCTATTAACATTTGGAGTTACAACTCTAGGCACCCTTTTCCTTGATGTCTTGGGCTTGGCCACTTTTGGAGAAGAGAGCATGGCCCCTTGCCTAGGAGAGGCAGCTAGCACATGCTCCATTGGCTCTTTACACTTGCTATTTTTCTCATCATTCTTGCCACTGTCTTGGATTTATTCATGGATGCCTTGACTATCCTTTTGCATTTCTTTTTGAGGATTGTCCTCCTCACTATGTTGCACCTTTTCATCATGCTTCTTTTCTTTTTCATGAGGTTGTTGTTCATTATCATGTGGCTTCCTATGTTCATCATGTTGCACCTGTTCATCATGCCCTTCTTCATCATGAGGCTACTCAACATCACTGTGCTGCATTTGTTCATCATCATGCGCCTCTTCATCATGCCTAGGAGTCTACTATTCATCATCATGTTCCTCTTCATCATGCCCTTCTTCCCCTCGCTGTTCTGTCTCACTTTGTTATTCTACCCCTTGTTGCTTTGTTTCACTATGATGTTGCTCATCATCATCTTCCTCATCATCCCCTTGCTACCCTGTTTCATCATGATGATGCTCATCATCATATTCCTCCTCTTGCTCATGCTCTTCTTCCTCCCTATGCTCTTTTTCTTGTTCAATGGGAAACTTGAGCTTCTTGGGAATAGGCCTGCTTGAAGAAGGCAAAGGATGGTGAGTGGAAGGTGAAGGAGATATATGAAATGAAGGGATAGTGGCAAAATTCGGATGTGTGATGAAAGTATTCCAAGAGAATTCCTTCTTCTCAAGCTGATGAAGAATGATAACCTTGACAAGGGAGTGATGGAAGAGGCAGGCTGTCTGCTGAGAAGGAGGATTTTTTTGAACAGTGGAGGCCATTTTCTCAATAATTCTATGTAGGAAGAAAGGGAGATTTAACAATTCGGCCCTCGTGAAATGCATGATCAATTGGATATGATAGGCATATACTCGGGAGAATATTCCCTCGCAAGTGAGGTATTTCATGATTATCTTCATGAGGGGAGTGTAACTAGTCAATAGATATGAGAAGGGAAAAGTGGATGGGCATGTATCTCTATGCTCAGGCTTCAGAAAAGGCTTCTATTGTTCTAAGTCTAGGTGGCTTTGTTTAAACCACTTCTCCCCGACATAAGGGATTTTGGTGGCCTTGGAAGTGGACCTTGGAGAGAATTTGAAATCTAGGCCTGCCAGCTAAAAGTGCTTCTCTTGAAACCTCAAAGCACAAAGATGTGTCAAAGGGGAATAGCTCTTCACCTCTTGCACTTTTTGACAAAAATCTAGACACCCAACCTCATGGAAGTTGAACAATACTGATGGATGAGCATTTACCTCTTCAGTAGAAACAGGCTCAAACCTTCTATGAAGGCCACTCCTACTGTCTTGCCTGGGAGGCATTTTGTTTTGAATGTTATTTGCAAAACCAAGCTGTCTCAAATGGCTCTTGAAATTTTTTTTCTCAAGCACACACCTGTCCTCCTTGTCAGTCACTGTTTGACCAAGACAAGCTGCTTCAAATGTTTTGTGGAATAGTCCTCAAACACCAACTTTCTGCTCTTTCTAAATCACTGATTGGTCCTCTTTTATGCCAAACAATTTTTTTTTGTCAATATGAAAAGCAAACAATCAATTGATTACTGTGCTTGGGCAAGGTAATTTGAAAAGAGGTATTTGTGGCTTTTTTGTTAGAACAGAGATCTCCTTGTGTTTTTACATAAGAAAAACAACCTTGTATTTAGACAAAAACAAAACACCCTTCCCCAATCAAACACTCTTCCACTGCTCACTGTTTCTTATACACAGGTAGACAAAACACCCTCAACTGACTTTTACGAAATCTCTCACCACACTCTGTCTTATGGGACAATGGAAGCAGCACTAGTTTGCTATTTCACCATTCAAAAGAAGACACTTTTTGAAGTGACAAGGCATTCAGATATGACCACTATTTTCACTTTACACAAACTATGCTCTCCTTAGGATCACTGTCTCACTTTTAAAACACTGTTTTTACCTTAGATTTGTAGACAGAGGTTAATTTTATTTTATTTGTGGGATATCAATGTTTTTTTAAAAGGTAGTCAGGGTCTTTTAAGATGGTTGAATCATCTACCAAAAACTGTAAAAATGTGTAACAATCATAGCAACAAAACACTCTGATTTTACTAAAAAACACTGCCCTCTAATCATTGTCTCCCTCTTGGCATTCATAGCAATAATACTTTTTAATTTTGGACCAAAATCCCACCCTTTCAACACTGTTTTCGTCTCGGTTCTTTATATGACAAGATGATCTAGAAAAGCCACTATTTATCTCATTTTTTTTTGGAAGATGAAGTGCTTTAGGCACTATTTCCTTCTCATGGAAAAACAAAGAAAACACCTTTTCACTCTTTGAAAATTGCTAAGAGGAGAAGTGGAAAATACCTTGAAAATCCTTCACGAGCCTTGTTTGATCGATTGGGCAATCTCAAAGATGTTTTTCGAGTGCCTTTTGATTAAGCGACATGATCAGGTGGAAGAGTTCCACACCGTGTGAGTTGTCAAGTCGGCCTTCGGGTAGTGGTGACTGGCGCTACAGGCGCGCCGCACCAATGTTATATTCCTTTGTGATTTCTATTCTGAACGCGCCTGTTACACAATAATTTGTCACCGTCCTTGCAATCCCCATCTCACCCATTGGAGGGTCATTTCTGTGACCAATAAGCAGTGTCATGCCTTGCAAATACCATCATTGCATCCCTTTCCATGAGGACAACATTTCTTCTGTTGATCATTTCCTGAGCAGACCCCTAGAAACACCTGTTTTTGCCTTGGCGCTGGTAACCTGTTATGTCCTCACGCCAATGGGGGAAAATTAACACTGAGCCCGTGCCAATTGGCGCTCTGTCCCAGTTAAGCACCCGCACCAATCTAATTTTGGAAAGTTTTTTAAAAAAGAGGTGAAGTTTCGATTACAACATCTTTGTGGATGAGTCATCAGGAGTGGTTTCGACTGAATAACCACGGCCTTCCTCCTTTGGCCTCTTGTTTTCACCTTATGGGGAACCTTCGAAACACTTTTTATCTGTAATTATGAAGTAGATCAAATTTGCTTCAGTGAATCTCTGGTTTACTTTGTAAACTGAACACTTGGAGCATCGTCTTGTCTTTTCGGTCGATTCTTGACTCTCCTTGCTTGATCAGCTCTTTTGGGCTGGTTCTTTCTGTGAATTTGGATTTTTTGATAGCTTGCTCATCACTGGTCTGCATGTTGGATTGTTCTTTTTTATATTTGACTGGGAAACTTGACAGGCGCACTTTTTATCTTGACAGTCGCGCACATTGGCGCAGGTTGCTTATCTATTACCCGCGCCAATTCGTCTCTGGAGCTAGTTTCAGCCTCACAGTCACGCCAATCCTGTGAGGTACTAGGGTTTGCTCAGTCCTGAGCTTCCTGAGCCTAATCTGTGTGTTTGGTCTTGATTTTTCCACTGCTTGAGTCTTTTGGAGCCTTGCTTGACTGACTGTTACCTGCATCCTTTGGCTGTTTTCCCTTTTACATTGATTTTGCATTCTAGCCCTAGGTCATCTAGGTGCTATTGTGTGTCGAGCCTCCCTTGGGATTTTTTGGTCTCTATCGGTTCAGTCAACCTTTTGATCACTTCTTTGCATTTTTTTGGTGGTTTTCTATTATCTCATTGCGTTGTTTGAGTGATTGTTTCCTACTTCATTCGAATTTCACCTTGTCTCGTTTTGGGCCTAGATTACACGGCTCATTTGGAGTCTTTGGGATTCTTTTCGTTTTGAGGGACTTTTGGTTGATTTGAGGTCTTATTGTACATTTACATTGAGTGAAATTTTCTTGTTTTTTCTCTCTTGTCATCATTTCTCAAATTGATCTTGCATTAGTTTTCATTTTTTAGCGCACTTTTCTCTGAAATATTGAAAAAATTAAAAAAAATCTCTTTTGCTCTTCATTAGTTAATGTGAATTAGATCTTTTCGGTGTTATTAGTGATTGGTAACTTTGAATGAAAAGATTTTTAGTTTTCATTAGCTGAATTAGAGACATCATTGGTTGTTTTCTGTTCATTTTGTTATTGTGTGAAAAGCTCTCAACTCTCTCATAAATAGCTTTCATCGAATGAAATGATATACTGTGGCATATAGAGTGCATTTAGGAGATTTTGAGACATTAAATTCGCTAGGGCCTAAAAACTAAAATGTAATTGAAGATAAACATTAAAATTTACTCAATTTACACTAAGGCAGCATTGAAACAATAACACATCATTTATAGGTCTAGGCTAGAGACGTGTTCCGACATCTTTAAACCTAGTAGCTGTCGTTCGCCTCTTGGCTTTAGACAACACTAGTACGGACTTGTGCTCCCCGTACCGTCGCGTATATAAAGGGAGACCCCATTAGGTTTCTATCCTTTATCCATAAGAAGCTGAGTCTCCCGCCCTATACCCATGATACACCGGACACAGCATTCGGGGAGATTTCCTGCACGTACGTTAAGTCCTTGGTTGATTTCTCTTTCATTTTGAAACCAAGGTGTATATTGCAGTTCATGGTTATTTGGTACACCCTTTGCCTAGCATTCTTGAGAAGTCATTTTGATCTTATCTGACTCCTTAAATTTGAAAATATCATCAAGCGCTTGTCTTTTCATGCTTGTTTCTAATCTGAAATCGATAGAGTCACCTTTTGCCTGTTTCTCGACTCTTAAAATATGAAATGGTAGAGTTTTGTTTCAATGTTTTAAAAATTAACTGCCCATGAAATATTCCTGGTTAAAGTTAGTTTCCTTAGGGTGTTGTTCTGAATATTGTTTCTAATGGAAAATTTTTCGAAGTTCACCAACCAAGGAATCCACCCCGATGGGAATCCTGGTCCTTTTCCTCCTTTTGGAAATGTTGGTGCTCCTTATATGGCAATGTTGTCCCTTCATGGGTTAATTGTTGGGTTGCCTTTTTGGTTGTTTTCAACCTCTATGGTCCTAAATGTCTCGGATAATGTTCAATCAATTCCTCCGCCTGAACAACATCATGTTGATTCCAAGGTGGACCTCTCCCCTTCTTCGCCTGTTTCTGCGTCCTCCTCATCTACTTCGCCTGGTGAAATTCTAGATTCGAGTAACCAGGTGGCTAAGAAGAAGAAGAAGAAGACAAAGAAGAATAAGTCAGATAAAGGAGAGGCTAGCTTTGTGGCTATTGTGTCTAAGAAGTCTCCTCTTGATAAACCTTCCAACCCTCCACGGAAATTCAAGTTCCCTTGCATGCTGTGCACAGAAAATCATCTTCTTCGAGATTTCCCTGGCATTCCCAAGGTGCTCGAACCATGGTCCAATGGTCGTCCACCGTTTCCTTTGGCTTCCGGGCATGGAAAATTTTAGGGGCTAATATTCGCAGGTGGGCTAATTTTCCATGGGTTTTCCAAAAAAGAGATTCGCCAATTTCCATTTTTTTATAAAAATTATTCGCCCAAATTGTACAATATAAAATTATTTTACATTAAAAATCGCCCACATTATATAGACAATATATATAATATCATTATAAATTTTAATAATTTTACAAATACATCAATAAACATTTTATAGTTTACATATTAGGGAATAGTGAGATTCGCCAATTTTTTAAACTTCAAGATAATTTTCCATCCTTAAAATTATCCCTGCTTCCGAGAGTCAGGTTGGGGGCACGTCTTCAGCTGCTACTGGTAAGGCTCCTAATAAGCAGGGTAAGATTACCAATCCCTGTAAGTTGTGTGAAGGGCACCATGCCATTCACCTTTGTCCGTATATGGATGAAGCCAAGCGAGTTTTGGACAACTCAGCTATTTCTACACCATGCCTCCCGGTTGTTATAAGAAGTTGTCTTTGAGTCCTCCACCAGCTGATCCTACGATTGGTCAAGAGTCATCCTTGGTCGATCCCGCTCCCTCGGAAATTCAAATTCAGCAATTCGTCCCTGACCAACCATTGGTCGTGGGATCGGTTGAGCTAGCCCCGTCTATGGTGCACTAGGTCTTTTCTGTTGAGAGTGGACCTCACATCCCTCAAGTTCTTCTTGTTTCTTCAGATTCCTCAGATTTGGAGAAATATTCTCCTATCCCCATACCTCAAGAAGCTGCTCCTCCACCTCCCGTAATAGAGGTCCCAGAGGATACCCCTCCCACCTTCGAGATGGAGGTTATGGAGGATGCTCCTTCTTCTTCCATAACACCAGGGGAGGACCATCTCGGTTCGATGGTGGCCCCTCCGAGTAGTTTGGTTGCTTCCTTTGATTGGAATCGATTTATAGGATACCGCCTTCCATCTTATGTGCCTTTCAAGATCACATTATAGGCTTTTGTTCTGGTCGTACCTAGCACCATTATAGACGAAGGTGTGTATGTTAGTATTCTATCCTCAACTACTTGGCAAGCATTCGGTTTGCCACTGCTTGTGCCTGTTACGCAGAATCTGTTGGCGTTTAACAAAAGAACGAGTCAACCCTTAGGGATCCTTCCAAGGTTACCTGTTACTTTGGGAGGTAAAACCATCCATATGGACATGATGGTTGTTCCAGGCCCTTTGGATTTCAATCTGATTTTGGGGTGCGATTACACATATGCCATGGGAGCGCTTGTCTCCTCCCTGTTTCGTGTGGCCTTTTTTCCACATGAAGGACAGATTGTGACCATTGATAAGCTTTCGTTCTTTGGTCCTGATGTGGCAGCTAGCCCACCATCATCCCTTCCTGGATTTTATCCACCGGTTGTATCTACCCCACCGTAGGTCAACTATGTGGCTACCTACCCCGTGCCTGTACCCAGTGATAGTTCCATTGTGCATCAAGTGCTGGGGGCATTGGTTCCTGAATTCCAGGATGTTTTCCTTCCATCAGGAGTGGAACTCTTGGAAGCAATGAATTCTTGTTCATTATGATGAGGTCTGTCAGAGTAGAGTTCATTTCCTTGTGTCAAGCTCCTTAAAAAATGAAACCAGGTTTTTGGAGCACAGTTTGTTTCCTTGTGTCAAGCTCCTTAAAAAATCAAACAAGGTCTGTCGGAGCATAGTTCCTTGTCTTGTGTCAAGCTCCTTAAAAAATGAAACCAGGTTTGGTCGGAGCACAGTTTGTTTCCTTGTGTCAAGCTCCTTAAAAAATGAAACAAGCTTGTCGGAGCATGGTTCTTTTCTTGTGTCAAGCTCCTTAAAAAATGAAACAAGGTTTTCGGAGCACAGTTCGTTTTCTTGTGTCAAGTTCCTTAAAAAATGAAACAAGATCTTCGGAGCAGAGTTCCTTGTCTTGTGTCAAGCTCCTTAAAAAATGAAACAAGGGTGTCCGAGGATAGTTATTTTAATGTGTCAACCTCGTTAAAATAATGAAACACGTTCTTGTTCAATTTGAGTCTTTGATCAGATCTCATAAAATCCCAGTCGAGTCTTTCTTCGATCTCATAATTTGAACCTTCACTCCATCTTCCTTTCATATGGATTGAAGCTTGGGGGGCATGTACCTCGAATTGAGTCACCATGCTGGGGGCATTCTTACTTTTTCAAGCATATTTTGTTTCCATTTCAAGCTTGTGTAAAAATGAAACCGATTTCAAGCATAGTTTATCTTTGTTTCAAGCTTGTGTAAAAATGAAACCTTTCCCATTTTACCTCTTGTGATTTTCATTTTATCAGCCTGTTTTGCCAGATGAGCCTTGGTTTTCTCATTCCATCGTCACTATCTACTTGGCCGATCATATGCCTTCACTTAGTTGTTTTACCCATTCCCGAGGAACCGCTGTGATGAGTGGTCTTGTTAGCTAGCCTCTTGAATTTTACTTGTTCTGAGCAGTTCCACCATTACCGGAACCAGTTGTTATCCCTTATACCACTCGTTCCTCTAGGAGGAGTCATCTTTCAGCTTTTTTCTGACTCTCTAAACATGAAAAGATTTCCGAGTCCCTTGTCGTTTTCGATCTCGTTAAAGTGGATATGAAATGAAATCTACCCAGTATACGTTTACCCCTTTTTCAGGCTGGGATAGATTACTTACGAAAAAGGAATACCCTAGCCTATCGTGACTAGGAGGTTTTCTCAGACATAGTTTTCTACCTTTTCGGGTCTGAGAAAATATTTACGAAAAGGGACCGTTGGAGTTTACTTTTCCGCCGTATTTTCAAACTCTATAAATATGAAAATATGTCGAGTTCTTCCTTTGTCAGACTCGTTAAACCCTGATGACATCGGAAATTGTCAATCATGATGGTATTCGAGTTTCTCCTTCCTAGGGCTCGTTAAATGTACTAGGATGGATTCGTCTGAAGGACAGACTTATATGAAAAGCATATGGTATCCTCTTCAAGCTTGTGTAAAAATAAAGAGGTACTCGCCAGAAATGGTGGGGAAAATGGAACCGAAGTCATTGTCATGTCGGCAGTATGTCGCTCTTGAACATGGCACTTGTCTTCATTCGTGTCGGGTTGGGGATATCTCATCTTGCTTTACACTTGCCTCTGTGGGTTTGGGTGATCTCTTTTGACCTCTCATCAGCTCGTTGCCTCATCATCATGACCTTTGATCTTTTGATGTCAAATATTTCCAAATCCACTATTGTGCCACTGATATGTTCAAGAGAAGTTGACTTCTGCAAGTTTCAACCTTCCTCTGATTCTCATCTGATCATGATTCACAAAATCATTATGTTCCTCTATCTCACATCGATGATGTGGGAAACACTATGGCCCACCTTCGATCAATGTCACTTCCTGTCGTCTTCAGCTCATTATCCAGGAAGCTGATCTAGAGACTCCCTTCTGGTACCTTGGAGCCTGCATGCCTCAATGGCAGGTTCTTCACATTCGACGTGAGGTTTTCATCATTGGCCTCCGATCGAGTGATTCTGCGGGTGTTCGACATCAACTCATTTTTCACATGTCGTAGATTGTACCTGTAGTACCTTGAGGAACATTGGCATTAATGGTGGTACCTCTCGCGTCTGTTAACAACTTCCATCATTGGCTGGTAATCAGGCGATGTTCTTACATGTTCGACTTCAGCTCACGTATTCGCATGCTTGAACTTGTACTTTGTTCAGGTCGAGGTGGAGCGAAAGACCCTGGATTCCTGTCTGTTATAATCCAGGATGTGATTTTGTGGATTATTATTATTAGTTACATGACTCACTGATTGGATGGCTGCGACCATACCTGAGTCTATTTATCGATCCTCACTGGGTGGCTGCGTCCATACCTTGGATCTAGATTATTGCATACTCTACTATGGATGGCTGCGCCCATACCACATATATATCATGTATCTGAGATATCAGTTGTATTTCTCTACACATGTTTTTCGACGACGGTGTTTTTAGTTGGACACGTTCTTGTAAAGAATTTCACCCCTCTCTCTCTTTCGGGCCTCATGCTTTAGGGGGCATCTGTTACATAGTAATTTGTCACCGTCACTGCAATCCCCATATCACCCATTGGAGGGTCATTTCTATGACCAATAAGTAGTGTCATGCCTTGCAAATACCATCATTGCATCCCTTTCCATTAGGAAAACATTTCTTCTGTTGATCATTTCCTGAGCAGACCCCTAAAAACACTTGTTTTTGCCTTGGCGCTGGTAGCTCGTTATGTCCTCGCTCCAATGGGGGAAATTTAACACTAAGCCCATGCCAATTGGCACTATGTCCTAGTTAAGCACCCGTGCCAATCTACTTTTGGAAATTTTTTTAAAAAAGAGGCGAAGTTTCGATTACAACAACTTCGTGGATGAGTCATCAGGAGTGGTTTCGACTGAATAACCACGTCATTCCTCCTTTGGCCTCTTGTTTCCACCTTATGGAGAACCTCCTAAGGGATAAGGCCTCCCTTCCACTATTTTAGGGATCCCAACCTCCTCCTCTCCTATATAAATATAGCCTTCATCCATTGATGAAGGGGCTGAAGGGTTGAGTCTTCAAGTTCCCAAATTCCCAAGAGCCTTATGCTGCAAGAACCTTGATTATTCCCCTAAGGCCAAATTCAAGCAAGGATACTATTGTCAAGATCCGAAGAGAGAGGTTTGTCCCATCCTTGACAGGCTTTTTGAGACGTGTTCTGCTGGCGACCCTCTGAAGGAGAATTCAGCGTCAGAACTTGGTTGTAATTTTCCTTTGATTGATTAATAATAAACGACTATTGGTTATGGTTCCACTCTTGTTCTTGTTTATGATGATGAGTTATGTCCTTTCTGACTGACATATAGTTGCATCTACTGGATTTTACACTTGTGTTTGTTTTGTTTCTCGCATGTGCAAGTGTCCATCACGGAGATCGTGGGGATCATGATCTGCCAGAGCTAAGGAACGGGAGTGCTACCTCTTCTGCAAGCAACATCATTGGATTCCAGGTAAGCCTACATCGCTAGTTGGTTTATTTTCAATTAGGAAATTGCACTATAGCATGAACGATTGTTGCTAGACCCGGTCTGGGCTAGTAGGGATCGCCTCTGTCCGCAGAGGGGATTTACCTCTACAACAGTGCCGCACGATTTTCCAGGCGTGCCGCGCAAGCTTTAAGCCTCAAAAACTCTGCAAATTTTCTTGAAATCCTTGCTTGGTCTGGTGAACAGTCAGGGGAGATGTCTCTTGTGTTTTGAATTTACAAAATAGGCCCTATAATGGTCTCTTA
This sequence comes from Pinus albicaulis, assembly GCA_034641835.2. Classification (NCBI taxonomy): domain Eukaryota; kingdom Viridiplantae; phylum Streptophyta; class Pinopsida; order Pinales; family Pinaceae; genus Pinus; species Pinus albicaulis. The sequence continues at coordinate 823,710,959 of CM076579.1, read as the reverse complement.
CTCCTTTCATAGTTGAAAAAGCCAACGATCTGTTGAAATTCCTATGTGAGGGTTTGAACGCTTTTTAAAACAGATGCATTTGTTATAATGACAACCAAATGACTTTGAAAACACTAAAGGGTCCCATATTAAATCAATGTTGGTAATAAACTGTTGTGCATGCTATTTGGATAGTTTTTGATAGATATGACCCTTTCCAATGTGAAGAAGTCATCCCAAGGCCAAACTCCTTTACACTGTTTGCCTATTAAGGGAGGACACTTCTTTCCTCTGTTCATATCTGCTTTTTAGAGGAAAACCTTGCTCAAAGCCATATAATGACTGTAGATGCACCCTTTGAATGACATTTTTCTTTGATTGTGGGTAAAACTTAGTTGATTTCACCTAGGTTTTACCATCATCTATTTGTCAAAATGAACTTCCTTAAAAACCTCTCCTTCAATCAAATGAAACAACAAGGTATTTTACATGTTTTCATAAGGAAAGAGCCTTTTTTTGTGACAGTGGTATGCTCCATTTTCCTTGAGTGTTGTCTCTAGATTCAAAACACTTTCCATATCCTTTCTTCACATGGATGAACCTATGTGTCTTTTGCAAAGCCTCCTTCAGAAGCCTGGCTTAGGTTACCTTTTTGTCCATTTGATGAGTTTTTGAAAAACATCTTCATGAACAGGAAAATCAAACCTTCTTTGAATATCAACATCATTCTTTGGCCTATTTTTAACCCAGCTCTGGACTTATAAACCTTGAATGGATTTCCACTAATTTCAACTCTGCCTTTAAAGGAAAACAATGGCTAGATTTCATGCCTGTTGATCAAGGAGAAAATCTTTGGAAACTCTTGATGAAATCACATACCTCAGCAGGATTTGTTCATATGTCCACAAGAGGCTTTTATCTATGACAACATCATGTTTCATTTCTCTAAATGTTGTTCTAAATTTGAAACATAGTGTTATTTTCCTTTCTTCCCATTGATGAAACTGTCCAGGCTTGGTTCACTTTAGCTTCAAATTACCTTTGAAGGAGATCTTTGATATAAGGAAAAATCAAACCTCTTGGATTATCATGGTACCACTGCTTTCCCTCTGTTTTTAACACCATTTTTCTATCAATAAGCCTTCAGTTGCTTTCCCACTGCACTTAAAATCTTCCTTTTAGTCAGTGAAAACCTTATAATCAATCTCTATCCCTGGCTCTCTGCTTATTAGATGAAGGAGGCCTTTATCACATTGCCAAACTCTCTGCTTGTAAAATGAAGGAGGTTTTCTTAGTCTTTCAACCCTCTGCTCATGTATGGAGGAGGTTTTCTCAGTGTTTCAACCCTATGCTCATGTATGGAGGAGGTTTTCTTAGTGATGCCATTTCATCAGTTTTCAAATAGTGTTTTTCCTTTCACTGCCTATTCATACTTAAGAAAATGTAAATGACAAAATAACAATATGCCATGAAGGGCATCTCTCTGAGACATCTAATCCCGCTGTTAAAATACCTTTATGCATCTTTAGACAATCAGAGGCAGCCTAGCCAATATCTGCAGAGCATTTCTTGTTATTCGTAAGTCACTAACCTTTAAATGTGTTTGTAGGAGCTTATTGAAATAACTCTATGTTCAGTACTTGTATCCTAGGCTCGAAACCACATGAGAAGTAGTTGTCTTCTCATGTTGAGTTTAATATTGTCTTCTGGAACACTAGTATACTTCTGCTCTTTGACAAAGACATTGAAACACTGTACATTTTCCTAATATCAGCTTGACTTGTGGCATATGTAATTTTGAGACTTCAGGGCTTGTTAGTGGCATGAATTAAGAGTGTAATCAAGCTTTATTTTCAGAAATAGGAAGGTCATCTAGGATTGGTTGATATTAGACAGAGGTTCTTTGGCTTTAGGATAGTTTTCCAAGGGGGAAATTCCTAAAGCGCCACTACCTAACTTAGGGGAGACTTCTTGGACAAATTTGAAGTATTCTCTTTGGAGTTGATGGAAAAGCTTGTATAACTGAGGCTAGATAGGGCTTGACAATGAGGTTTTATCTCGTCATGGGCTGATTGAAAAGGTTAGGAGGGAAAAAATGTTTATGGGTGTTTTCTAGCTGACAAATTTGACAAATTTTGAGATCAGCTGCTAGAAAACTTGGCTTTAAAAACTAGTCATCATCAACAAGAGAAAAATATTGATGACTAACAGTGGCTCCATTTGGGGAGGGCAGCTCCTTTTCAGGAGGTGTCCAGAATTTCAGATCTTGGTTCTTTGAAGACCAATGCCTTTATCCATTGGTGCAAATATCTTTCTCCCTTGATGCTATTTCTGAAAATTGACAGCATGATTAGAATCAATGATATTTCTACCTACCCCACTATATTTCCTAACATTTTTATTCTTTTGGGTGCATTTGGATTAGCAACCCTTTGACATAGTATTTTTGAAAAATGACACTATCTATTTCTACACTTATATCCACCGGGAGTTCAGATTAAACTGATGAACTCCTTTGTTTCTCTACCTATGCTAGATCGGTTGTCAAGGTTAAGCTGTTTGACATGATTTTATTCTCTAATCTAAAACATGAAATTGAAAACTGACCAAATCAGGATTAGACAGTCTGATTTGTCATGTACTTGTGGCATGAAAGACAAGCTGCACACAAATATTATTTTTCACAAAATGAATTCTAGAAAAACAAGGCTAGAATACACAATTTGTTTTTCATCCCTGCTTTCCTCTTTGGTTCTATTTTGAGCATGTGGAACCAATATCTTTTCCTAATCTACTCTTTTTGATAAGTCAAGCTTACACAATGTCGACCATCTTTTCCACTCACTAACTTATCTGCAAATAAATTTAAAACATGTTTAGTTATTATTAGGCTAGATAACTGAACAAGACATTTGAGCACTAGTAGCGACATTTAGACTTGCGCACTTTCTGAATGACTATTTTTTGAACATGGGGCTTTCTTTCTATTTTTCAAACTGCCCTCTTTTTCTATTTTTCTATTGTTTTTTGAATTTTTCTATTTTTTGTTTATTTTTAAAACAATGGTATATACAATGATTGAAAATGTTTTAAAATTTGAGCTCTTGAAAAAATAATGCTTTAATGTCCTGCCATTCACAGGACCCCCAAAAGTTTCAGTCCCATCAAGTTCTTGCAGGGAAAAGGCATTGTTTCCACTAACTGAGCTGATGATGAAAGGCCCCTTCCATAATTTTTCAAACTTGCCATTTTTACCTTTGTCTTCTCTTCTAGAATCCCATTTTAGCACTTTGTCCCCAATCTGAAAATCATTTTCCTTGGTCCTTCTATCAAAAATATATTTTATTTTGTCTTGTGCTAACTGAGCCTTTTCGTAAACTTCTTCTCTTGTTTGCTGTAAGTGGATAGTTTGATTTACCCTCCTTTTCATGCCATTTTCTTCTATTTGAACTTCCTGCAATAGCTTCATTACTATAACACCTAAAGATGTTGGGAAAATGGCATCTATGTCATATACTAGTTGGTAGGGAGACATACCTATTGATTTTTTGGTGGTTAGTCTATCATCCCATAGTGCGTGTACTAGTTTTCCATGCCATGCTTTTTTATTTTGTTCCAGAAGTTTCTTTATAATGTTGACTAAGCTTTTGTTAGAGGACTCGGCTAAACCATTACCTTGAGGGTAATAAGTTGTGGAATTTCCTAATGAAATGTGATATTTGTAACAGAAGTCAACCATTCTTTTGGAGGAAAAGGCAGCAGGGTTATCCGTAATGATCTTTCTAGGACAATCGAATCTAGATAGGATGTTGGTTTCTAGGAACTTAATGATGACTGAATTAGTGGCGTTCCTAGAGGGTATGGCTTCTATCCATTTGGTAAAGTAATTAGTGGCTGTAAGGATCCATTTATGTTGAGCAGACGAAGAAGGGTGAATTTCCCCAATAAAATCTAGACCCCACTTCTGGAAGGGTCCTTCAAATATGATGGGATGTAAGGGCAAAGGTAAAATATTTTTCTTGCCATCAAAAAATTGGCACTTATGGCATGTCATAACTAGTTTTTGAGTGTCAAGAAATAAGGTAGGCCAATAATAACTGGCTCTAAGGATTTTGTTTTTTGTGATTTTCCGATAGAGATGACCTCCACATTCTCCTTCATGCATTTCGTGCATAATTTTCTCTGCATCAAACTCAAGCAAACATTTAAGCTGCATACCGGTGGGATTTTTCCAATATAGAACTCCATCTATAATGAAAAACTTTAAAGATTTTTGTTTAATAAATATTTCTTTTGTTTTTGATAAATTTGGAGGATAATTCAGATAAAATAATACATAACGAATATCTGCATACCAAGGTGAATTTAAAAATACTTGTTCAACATAAGGGGCTGTGCATTCTTCTTGTTCTTCTAAGGTATCAACGAAATTTATATCTAATGCTTGGAGGTTGGTTTCAGCCATTATTCTTGCAATTCCTTGTCCTTTAACTAGTTTGGTGGGTCGGATTTCTAAGTCATATTTTAAGATGATAGCGATCCATTTTCCCCTTTTACGATCGCGATCTTGGTTTAATATGTCTTTGACAACGGTATTAGGAACAAAAGAAATGACATGAGAATGCAAGATGTAAACTTGGAAATCTTTCAGTTCTTTTACCAATGTGAATGCCTATTTTTCCATGATGTTGTATTTCAAGGGAGCATCTCTTAGGGATTTGCTAAAAAAGGCAATGGGTTGTTCTTACCCTATTGCGTTCTTTTGTAACAACACAGCAGCTATTGTGTGTTCCGAGGCAAATGAAAAAATGTAAAAATCTTTGGTAAAATCAGGACTTATCAGTACCGGTGTTTCCTTTACGGAATTTTTAGCTAATTAAAAAGATTTTTTGGCTTTTCTAGTCCATTTTACCCCGACCTCTTTTTTTAACATGTTTGTGATATCTCTCAGAAGTTCGGCAAGATTTTGGATGAATCTTCTTAAAAAATTAATCTTTCTGATAAAGGATTATAGCTCCTTTATGTTTCTGGGGTGGCTTATCTGTAATATGCCTTCAATTCTCTGGGGGTCTATTTTTATTCCCTCTTCCGAAATGATGTGACCTAGGAGTTTTCCTTCTTCTAGACCAAAAAGTGTTTTCTTGGGATTTAGGGATAAACCGTATTTTCTACATTTGTTAAAAACCTTTCTTAAGTGAACCATGTGCTCTTCATCTGATTCGGAATATACTGTGATATCATCAAGATATATGACTATGAAATAACCTATGTCTTCTGAGAAGGCTATGTCCATGGCTCTTTGGAATGTGGCACCTGCATTCATCAATCCAAAGGGCATTTTAATGTACATGAAAGTGCACCAAGGTGTGATGAAAGCTATTTTGTGTTGATCAGCGGGGTAAACCAGCACTTGGTTATAACAAAAAAAACCATAAAGTAATGAGATCCTTTTATCACCTACTACCTTTTGAAGTATGTGGTCCATTTTGGGCAATGGATAATTGTCCTTTAAATAGGCTCTATTTAGGTTTCGGAGATCGATACAGAGTCTGATTTCACCAGTCTTTTTCCTAACTGATACTAGATTTGAAACCCACTTAGAGTACCTGAGGGACACTATTATCCCAACATCATACATCCTTTTGATTTCCTTTTCAACCAATGGTAGTAATACTGTGTTTATTCTTCTTAACTTATGTTTGAAAGGCTTCTGGTTTTCTTTAAGGGGAATCTTATGTTGAATGATGTGTGTCATATGATTTCAAATCTTGGTATCTCCATGGGAACACATCTTCAAACTATTTAAAAAATTTGATGTACTTCTTCTTTATGTGAGGAGGGATGGTTTTGGATAGTTTGATATTTCTTGGTTCTTTCAAGCTTCCTATGTTATATTCTTCGATGTCGACCTTAGTAGATTCCATTTTTGGCTTTTTGGCCACATCGTTAAAATCAAACAATTCTTCTAAAGGTGCAAGCCCTCTGGGTATGGTGTCATTTTCATAGTGTAAGACTTCAAGTTCCCTTTGGTCTATGTCCTCTCCTATCTCAGTTTCATATGAATGATTCACCAAGTTTACATCTATCCAAGAAGGTAAATTTGGCTCTAGATCTTGATTTTTTCCAGATTTCTTTTCTTCATTTTCTAAGTCTATTTTGGTTACTTCAAATTCATTCCTAGATTGTAAGAAATCATCAATTTGATTGTCATCTTTGAATATTTGCCAATGGTCAATATTATCTGGTACTGTAGGGTGATGTTTAACTTGAATATTGTATTGCTCGCTTAGACATGGTATTTGGCCATTGCTTGCAGCAAAGGAGAGCTCATTTGCTAGGCTATTTGGAACCCTGGGAATATAAGTGAGTTCATATTTTTCGAAGGTTTTGAGGATTTCTAAAGCTGCATTCCTGTATTCTCTTAGTCTTAGGTTTTTTTTCGAATATTCACCGTCGATTTTCCTAATTACAAGTTCTGAATCTCCCTGGGCTGATAATTTCTTGGCGCCTAAGTCCTTAAGTATGTGCAAACCAAGGAGAAGGGCCTCATATTCCACAATGTTATTAGTACATTGGAATTCTAATATGAAAGAATGACCTTCATTAGTATTGTGTATCCAGATGTCGACCCCCGAACCAGTTTTTCCACAAGAACCGTCAAAGCTTATACTCCAAAGAGCTTCTTTTTTATACAAGATACTAAGATGTTTTTCAGGTCTCTTGCAGCTTTGGTCATCAGTTTCTTCATTCAGTGATAGGGAATGTGGTTTTGATGGATTGAAATCCTCTTCATTTTCTTTTATTTTCTTGTTTATATCACTTTCATTGTATAAGATAAAAGAATCTAAATTGGAATGAATGGAATAAATGGGAGTGTTGTTTGGCTTATCCCGATTGCTAACCATGTATTTCATGTGAGTTTCTTGGTATAATCTCCTAGTCTATTTTAAAACTGGGATGGTAGGGAATGGCATGTCCATTTGAAGGTTACCTTGTATTTTGGCAGCCCACATCCTTGATAGTAGCATTCCATACTTAGGAGGAATATCTGCCACTACTACATCCATGACTAGGTTTTTTGCCGGTAGTTGTGTCAAAGCAAACCACAGGTTCTTTATTAGACCTAAGCATTTGACCCGAATTGAATCAAAGGAGTATAGGTCTTTGTAAGGTTGAGTTACCTCTAGACCCAGGTTTTCCATGATTTCTTTAGGCATGAGGTTATGGGAGGCACCAGAATCTAACATGGCATTATGTAATATCTTGTCCTGTATGTTTAGGCTTACATAGAAAGGAGAGACAGTTCTATTTTGGGGTTGAACAAGAGCTCGGGTTTGTCATCAATTAGATTTAAAGTATCTGCCTCATTTCCTAAATCAAAAACTTTTAAGATTTGAGATCTATACCTATCTACTTTTATTAGCTCAGTAAGGGGTATGGTTATTTTTATTTTGAAAATTTCCCCTTCGAAACTAAAAGGTGTTTATAGTTTGGATAGATTTTTTTCAGCTTTTTCGAACATGACTTTCTCTATGTTCTTAATTTTCTAACTCTGGTTCAGGACTTTGTTCAACACAACCATCTCGGGAATCTTTGTGGAAGTACTAGGAGCATCTGAGCCAAGACTTGTTTGAATAGCTTTATCTTTGTTTTGGTCAGTTTTTTTGACCATGATTTTGTTTTTATCCACTACTTTTTTAAAGATGGTATCAGGGGTTTTAGCAGTGTTTGGGCTACCTTTCTTGGATTTTTCTTGGTTTTTTCTACTTCTAAGGTCATACTGCCTGTGCGCTTGTATTATGGCGTTATGAAAATCTTTGCCAGGATCTTCGGGATCTTCATAGTTGGTTTCATCTTGATTCGGAGAGAAGAATGTTTGTTATTCTTTTGTGAGGTAAACCTCACTTTCGTTATCAGAACCTAATAGGTTCAAATGACTTTCATCAATGTGTTCTGTATCCCTCTCATCCTCATCAACATAATTTTTGTTGAAGGATGGCCTGATTTGTTGGTCCTTTTCCCTTGGTATTTTTTGAGACTGGTCTCTTCTAAAGTTTTGGTTCCAATTTTGAGGGTTTGGCTGGTTTCCCTTAAGAGGTGCTTTTTCACTTATTTTTTCCCACATCTTTGTCATGGATTTGACTAGGCCATCTATTCTATAATCTGAGGAAGATACCAAAGGGGAAATTTCATCATGGTATGTGACTCCCCTTTCTGCTCTTATCCTAGCTCTCTTTTCAGCTAAGTTGGATTATGCATTTATAGCCACTCTTTGCATTTCTTCTAATGTAGGGGGATCTTTGTCTCTCAGTTGATAAGTCATGTCTGGGTCAAAGCCTTCCAGGAACTTTTCTAAGGGTGAGCCAAGTGGAGGTTTGAAGTGAGGTGGGAGGGTGTTATACACACTGTTGAACCTAGTGCAGTATCCTTGGACACTTTCCCCATTTTCCCGTTTTAGATTGTTATACTTTGTCAGGATTTTAATGGGGTTCTTTCAGATTCCCCATTTATTTATGAAGGTTTGGTAGAGTTTTGGGAGATCATGGATGTTGTTTGGAGCTAAGCTCTTAAACCATTTTTTGGGTTCTTCACCCAGGCTTTGGGCGAACATCCTCATTCAGATGGTCTTGTCTTCTATTTCCATGTATTCGAAGGCATCACTAATCCTATCTACATGTTGTTGAGCTATGGTAGTCTCAACTTTGGTAAAGTGCGAGATTTTGGATTGATAGTCATTTTGTAAGGGAGCCAAAGGCTGTGGAAACACCAAGGGTGCATACCAGGCTGCCATGGCAAGAGCTAATGGATGATGTACAAAATGAGGGCTTGTAGGATTAGCTGAGGTGGTTTGAACAGTAGTGGTTTGGATGGCTGTGGCAGATGTACTTGGGCTAGTGATATGATTTTGAGCAGATCTGGGGTGGTAGGAGCCAAAGTGATGGAGAAGCTGAAATTCTGGAGGTGTAGTAGGCGAGGCTTCTCTACTAGGACTCTGTGGCAGATCTAGGGGCTCAAGATCATCAAAGTCTATATTAATTTGTGACTTGCTTCTAAAAAGGGTTTTTGTTGATTTTAAGTCAATAGGGGAATCCTGCAAGGCTGTGAGGTGTTTAGGTACTGATATCTCTTTACGGATGGACCTATCGGTAGTTAAATGGCAAGTTTCAGAAGATTGCCACAGAATCTTCTCTGGGTCATCTACTATAATAGGGGGATTTGGGTCTGGATGAGATTTGGTGTTGATCCTTTGTGAAGCTAGATTTCGAAACTAGAGTTTAGAGAGGATGGTAATTTTTGATTGTTTCGGATGGATGGCCTCTCTAGGGGTTTACTAATGTGAAGGATGGTCAAAACAAAAAGATGGACTAGTGGAGTTTCCAAGTGGATTTATGTGAGAACTATGGTCCACCACCAACACTATCAAAGATGCTTTCGAGAAAAAATTTTCTAGCAAACTTTGAGATGAAGACTTGCAAGGAAGAGTGATTCACTTGGTTTGAACAGTTTGTTAGGTTTTTCGGACAAGCTAATGGTTCTATTTGCAAGGTTGTTTCTGTTTATCTCCTATGTTTAGGTGAAGTCTTCTGAATCACTAAGTTATACTTAGTTTGTCAATGATTACAGAATTTGCACCATTAGTTTTAAGTTTTGGAAAGGATGAGTCAACAGAAAATGTATGGTTTATGAATGTTTTGGTCTTTTTTATGGATTTTTTAGGCCTACTAGAGGCTAGTGGAGTTGCCAGGTGGAACTTGGTTGTTTTCTTAAAGTTGTTGCTATGGTCCACCACCAGTAACTAGGGAAAAGCCAATCTAGGAATGTTTTGGGGTTTTTTGAGTTCTTATATGTAGCCCTGAGGTTTGGAAGAGTTTCCTATAACTGAATCATCATTTTTCTAAGATGGTGAGGGAGCTAGTTTCTACTCTTCAGACAATACCTAAGTTTTCTAATTTTGACTGAGATTTTGAGAAATCCTAAGGGATACCGAGGATATTTTGACTCAAAGTCCCACCGTGATCACCATTGTGTTAGGGTCCCATGATTTGGTTGATTGGGAAGCCAAATGATAGTGTAACATCAAACCAATCTTTGGAGCCCAAGGACCTAGCCTTCCTAGACTCAGAGATAGCTCTCTCTATTTGTGTAAGGGATATCTGTTTGTTTGCTTATTGTGTTCTTGATTTTAGGCTAGTTATGAAGTAGGTTTTTAGTTTTGGTTTTTAGGTTGTGAGGGATAAACTAATCAAAGACATAAGATAGGTGAAAATATTTTAGATCAACTGGGCTATGGGGTCGAAAAGGTAAAGAAAGCTTTCAGGTGATGATACAAGGTTTTTGAATGGCTAATTTGATTCAAGGTAAAATGGATCTTTGGGAAAAATGGAGTGAGATGGACATTTTATTTTTGAAAAACAAAGGATTTCAAACATAACTAGTTTAATAACTGACATAAACATGGTAGGGAAAACCATTAATCATGAGAAATGTAACTGCAAACTGATCAATGCATAGAAATAAACATTCAAGCCATGCATAGAGATATATGACTCTCTAACTTTAGGAAATGGCTATCAGAATTTGGGAAATACACTTAAGACAAACAAAAAACTCAAATCACTATGAAGGAATGCCTAAACATAGTATTCCAAGCTATTGGGCACTTTGTAGCAAGATTGCATAGTTTTATGCAAAGGGCAAGATCAGTACAAGACCTCCTTGGTTCAACAAATGAAAATCTAATCAATCAAAGAGAGGTTTCATAGGTGGAGATATGGCTAGCCATGAGTAAGCAGCGCATACTGTAAACCATACTTAGCATGCATAAAAAAATAAATGAAACAAGCAAACAATATTCTTGAGTTATTAAAGAGCAATCAAGGATTCTTTAATATGACTAAGAATGAAGAAAACATGGAAGTTATAAAGAAACAGGAAATTTCAGGTTCCTCCAAGGGCATGTCTCAAATTTGTTCTTTAATATCTTATAACAAGAAATAACATGGAATTATAAATGAAAACTAAGAAACAAAACAGAGAGAGAGAAACTATACCATTCTACCAAGTCATGGAATCCAACAACAATCCTCTTTCATCATCCAAAAACATCCAAGAAACTATCCAAAAGCATGAGACAAGTGTTTCTTCCAAAGCTTATATGACCATATATTGCTTCTATTAATTAAGTTCAGCCTTGTTTACAATGAAAGCCTTTGGAATATATAGGCCAAAGTGAGGAAAACCTCTTGGTTCAACTTGCAATCTTATTGGCCTATCCAAAATATCTGATTTTTTCCTTGAGGCTTTACAAAGCCCAAGGCACAAAATATCTCAAAAATGATAAAAAAGGGAAATATATTGACTTTTCATAACTAATCATGTACAAAAATAGCTAAGCGCACATGAGGAAAAGTCACTTTTGAAAGGTTCAATTTTTACAAAGATACTCAAGAAATATATCAGCAGAAAGTCCTCTGACTTGCCGACAACGTTTGGAGGCCTTCCTGATGTCGAAATGATGCCTGTGATAGCTCGTTGGAAAGCTTTGAGTGTCTACTTTCTAGAAATTCTTATTTTTATCCAAAATTACTAATGAAATTTCTCCAAAAATAGACCTGTGTGTAAAAACCCATAAAATAGGCCTTGCTGATAAACAGGGCAGAGTGTAGAAAAAGTGATTGTTTTCGCCATTTTGGGGGAGAAAATGATCTTTAATTGATCTTAAAATTGTTGAGTTTATGCCCCTAAAATTATGGAATACATTGATGCCATTTTCATGCTTTTAAGATGCCCCAAACTGAAATGGTGATGCCCATGAGTTTTAGCCAGAAACCCAAAAATGACAAAAAAACCAAAATTTGTCGAATTTCGCCCAAATTTGGCAAGAATGACCCTCAAGGGTTTTCAGAAACATGTTGCGAGGCTGAGGCCAAAATTTGGAGCTTTGAGGTGTCTTTCCTCGATTTTGGTGTCGGGCGCTTCCTTTTAGCCTCCTTGAGTTTTTCCTGAGTGACCTTCAATTTTCGCCAGGCAAACTGATTGAGTTTATTATAATGCCCGGTCATCCTTCGTTGAAGGTCCAAGTCTCTATTTTCCTTCTCCAACTTCTTCTCCAAGTGATCATTAACCCTCTCAAGCCATGCTTCTCGATTGTTCTATATTTCTTGTGTGAACAATGTAGTGAGAGGGGTAGATTGGAGAAGGGCAACTTCTTCTTCCTTTTGCTTCTCAAGGGCCTTTTTGAGCCCCATGGTTCTTGGCCTCTTTCGCTTGGGCTGATATTCATCTTCTCTCTCATCGAACTCACCCATGAGTTCTTCCAATCTCACTTGTGCTTTGGAGGCCTCCTTTTTGTATTTGATGGCCCGTGTCTCATATACCACCATATGTAGACTCATATGTTTGTTTTAAACTTGCAAAAAGTGATTGAAGTTTCTAGCCCTATCAAGATCAGTCCTCAAAGCATTAATTTGGTTTTCTCTATTGATCAAGAGATTTTCTAGGATTCGAGCTTCATTTTCACTATCATCACTTTGGATTTGAATGATGTCGAATTCCCTTTCATTTTCATTACTTCTTTCTTCTTTCTCCTTTCCTTTGCTTTGGGAGGCTCTTTTAGTCTTCCTCCTCTTGGGAAATTTTCTCTTGCTTCGGAGGGCCCTAGTAACATTTGGAGTTACAACTCTAGGCACTTTTTTCCTTGATGTTTCGGGCTTGGCCACTTTCGGAGAAGAGAGCATGGCCCCTTGCCTAGGAGAGGCAGCTAGCACATGCTCCATTGGCTCTTTACCCTTGCTACTTTGCTCATCATTCTTGCCAATGTCTTGGATTTCTTCATGGATGCCTTGACTGTCCTTTTGCATTTATTTTTGAGGATTTTCCACCTCACTCTGTTGCACCTTCTCATCATGATGTTGTTATTTTTCATGAGGCTGTTGTTCATCATCATGTGGCTGCCTCTATTCATCATCATGTGGCTGCCTCTGTTCATCATGTTGTACCTATTCATCATGCCCTTCTTCATCATGAGGCTGCTCACCATCATTGTGCTGCATTTGTTCATCATCATGCTCCTCTTCATCATGCCCAGGAGTCTATTGTTCATCATCATGTTCCTCTTGATCATGCCCTTCTTCCCCTTGCTGTTCTGCCTCACTTTTTTCTTCTTCCCCTTGCTGCTCTGTTTCACTATGATGCTTCTCATCATCATCTTCCTCATCATCCACTTGCTGCCCTATTTCATCATGATGCTTCTCATCATCATATTCCTCCTCTTGCTCATGATCTTCTTCCTCATCATGCTCTTTTTCTTGTTCAATGGGAAACTGGAGCTTCTTGGGAATAGGCTTACTTGAAGAAGGCGAAGGATGGTGAGTGGAAGGTGAAGGAGATGTATGAAATGAAGGGACAGTGGCGAAATCCATATGTGTGATGAAAGTATCCCAAGATACTTCCTTATTCTCAAGCTAATGAATAATGATAACCTTGATGAGGGAGTGATGGAAGAGGTAGGCTGTCTGCTGAGAAGGAGGCTTTTTCTGAATAGTGGAGGCCATTTTCTCAATACTTCTATGTAGGAAGAAAGGGAGATTTAAAAATTTCGCCCTCATGAAATGCATGAGCAATCAGATATGATAGGCATAGACTCGGGAGAATATTTCCTCACAAGTGAAGTATTTCATGATTATCTTCATGAGGAGGGCGTAACTAGTCAATAGATATGAGAAGGAAAAATGGATGGGCATGAATCTCTATGCTCAGGCTTCAGAAAAGGCTTGTATTTTTCTGATTCCAGGTGGCTTTATTTAAACCACTTCTCCCCGACATAAGGGATTTTGGTGGCCTTGGAAATGGACCTTGGAGAGAATTTGAAATCTAGGCCTGCCAACTGAAAGTGCTTCTCTTGAAACCTCAAAGCACAAAGATGTGTCAAAGGGGAATAACTCTTCACCTCTTGCACTTTTTGACAAAAATATAGACACCCAACCTCATGGAATTTGAACAAGATTGATGGATGAGAATTTACCTCTTCAGTGGAAACATGCTCAAACCCCCTGTGAAGGCCACTCCTACTGTCTTACCTAGGAGGCATTTTTTTTTTAATGTTCTTTGAAAAACCAAGCTGTCTCAAATGGCTCTTGAAATGTTTTTCTCAAGCACACACCTGTCCTCCTTGTCAATCATTGTTTAACCAAGACAAGCTGCTTCAAATGTTTTGTGGAATAGTCCTCCAACACCAACTTTCTGCTCTTTCTAAGTCACTGATTGGTCCTCTTTTATGCCAAAAAAAAAGGTTTTTTTCAATATGAAAAGTAAAAAGTCAATTGGTTATTCTGCTTGGGCAAGGTTATTTGAAAAGAGGTATTTGTGGCTTTTTTGTTAGAATAGAGATCTCCTTGTGTTTTGATAAAAGCAAAACAACCTTGTATTTAGACAAAAACAAAACACCCTTCCCCAATCAAACACTCATTTGTTGTTCCCTATTTCTTATACACAGGTAGACAATACACCCTGAACTGAATTTTACTAAATCTCTCACCACACTCTGTCTTATGGGACAATGGAGGCAGCACTAGTTTTCTATTTCACCATTCAAAAGAACACACTTTTTGAAGTGACAAGGCATTCAGATATGACCACTGTTTTCACTTTACACAAATTGTGCTCTCCTTAGGATCACTGTCTCACTGTCTCTGTTTTTTTTAAAGGAAGTTAGGGTCTTTTAAGATGGTTGAATCATCCACCCAACACTATAAAAATGTGTAACAATCATAGCAACAAAACACTCTGAGTTTACTCAAAAACACTGCCCTATAATCACTGTCTCCCTCTTGCCATTCATAACAATAACACTTTTTAATTTTGGACCAAAATCCCACCCTTTAAACATTGTTTTGGTCTCAGTTCTTTATATGACAAGCTGATCTGGAAAAGCCACTTTTTATCTCATTGTTTTTTGGAAGATGAAGTGCTTTAGGCACTATTTCCTTCTCATGGAAAAACACAGAAAACACCTTTTAACTCTTTGAAAATTTCCAAGAGGAGAAGTGGAAAATACCTTGGAAATCCTTCACGAGTCTTGTTTGATTGATTGGGCAGCCTCAAAGATGATTTTTGAGTGCCTTTTGATTAAGCGGCACGTTCAGGTGGAAGAGTGCCATGCCGTGTGAGCTGTCAAGTTGGCCTTCAGGCAGTGGTGACCGACACTACAAGCGCGCCATGCCAACATTATATGCCTTTGTGATTTCTGTTCTGAACACGCCGCGCGCTTTTCCAGGCGCACCGTGCAGGATTTAAGCCTCAAAAAATCTGCATATTTTCTTCAAATCCTTGCTTGGTCTAGTGAACAGTCAGGGGAGATGTCTCTTGTGTTTTTAATTTGCAAAATAGGCCCTACAACGGTCTCTTCTTTTACAGTACAAAAAGCCAATGATCTGTTGAAATTTCTTTGTGAGGGTTTGAATGCTTTTTAAAACAAGTGCCTTTGTTATAATGACAACCAAATGACTTTGAAAATGCTAAAGGGGCCCATATTCAATAAATGTTGGTAATAAAGTGTTGTGCATGCTATTTGGACAGTTTTTGATAGATATGACCCTTCCCAATGTGAAGAATTCATCCCAAGGCCAAACTCCTTTTCACTATTTGCCTATTAAGGGAGGACACTTCTTTCCTCTATTCATATATGCTTTTTAGAGGAAAACCTTGCTCAAAGCCATATAATGACTGTAGATGCACCCTTTGAATGACATTTTTCTTTGATTGTGGGTGAAACTTAGTTTCTTTCACCTAGGTTTTACCATCATCTATTTTTCAAAATGAACTTCCTTAAAAACCTCTCCTTCAGTCAAATGCAACAACAAGGTATTTTACATGTTTTCATAAGGAAAAAGCCTTTGTTTGTGACAGTGGTATGCTCCATTTTCCTTGAGTTTTATCTTTGGATTCAAAACTCTTTCCATATCATTTCTTCACATGGATGAACCTATGTGTCTTTTGCAAAGCCTCCTTCAGAAGCCTCGCTTAGGTTACCTTTTTGTCCATTTGATGAGTTTTTGAAAAACATCTTCATGAACAGGAAAAGCAAACCTTCTTTGAATATCAACATCACTCTTTGGCCTATTTTTAACCCAGCTCTGGACTTATAAACCTTGAATGGATTTCCACTAATTTCAACTCTACCTTTAAAGGAAAACAATGGCTAGATTTCATGCCTGTTGATCAAGGAGAAAATATCTGGAAACTCTTGATGAAATCACATACCTCAGCATGATTTGTTCATATGTCCACAAGAGGCTTTTATCTATGACAACATCATGTTTCATTTCTCTAAATGTTGTTCCAAATTTGAAACATGGTGTTATATTCCTTTCTTCCCATTGATGAAACTGTATAGGCTTGGTTCACTTTAGCTTCAAATTACCTTTGAAGGAGATCTATGATAGAAGGAAAAATCAAACCTCTTGGATTATCATGGTACCACTGCTTTCCCTCTATTTTTAACACCATTTTTCTATCCATAAGCCTTCAGTTTCTTTCCCACTGCACTTAAAATCTGTCTTACAGTCAATGAAAACCTTATAATCAATATTTATCCCTGGCCCTCTGCTTATTAGATGAAGGAGGCCTTTATCACATTTCCAAACCCTCTGCTTGTAAAATGAAGGAGGTTTTCTCAGTCTTTCAACCCTTTTCTCATGTATGGAGGAGGTTTTCTCAGTATTTCAACCCTCTGCTCATGTATGGAGGAGGTTTTCTTAGTGATTCAATTTCATCAATTTTCAAACAATGTTATCTTTCCTTTCACTGCCTATTCATACTTAAGAAAATTAAAATGACAAAATGACAATATGCCATGAAGGGAATCTCTCTGAGACATCTAATCCTATTTTTAAAATACCTTTATGCATATTTAGACAATCAGAGGCAGCCTGGGTAGTATCTGCAGAGCATTTCTTGTTATTCATAAGTCACTAACCTTTGACTGTGTTTGCGGGAGCTTATTGAAATAAATCTCTGTTCAGTACTTGTATCCCAGGCTCAAAACCACATGAGAAGTAGTTGTATTCTCATGTTGAGTTTAATACTGTCTTCTGGAACACTAGTATACTTCTACTCTTTGAAAAAGACCTTGAAACACTGTACATTTACCTAATATCAGCTTGACCTGTGGCATATGTATTGCTGAGACTTTAAGGCTTGTTAGCGGCGCAACTTAAGAGTGTAATCAAGCTTTATTTACAGAAATAGGAAGGTCATCTAGGAATGGTTGATATTAGACAGAGGTTCTTTGGCTTTAGGATAGTTTTCCAAGGGAGAAATTCCTAAAGCGCCACTAACTAACTTAGGGGACACTTCTTGGACAAATTTGGAGTATTCTCTTTGGAGCTGATGGACAAGCTTAGCTGAGGCTAGATAGGGCTTGAAAATGAGGTTTTATCTCGTCATGGGCTGATTGAAAAGCTTAGGAGAGAAAAAATGTTTATGGATTTTTTCTAGCTGAAAATTTGACAAATTTTGAGATCAGCTGCTAGAAAACTTGGCTTTAACAATTAATCATCATCAACAGGTGAAAAATACTGATGACTAGCACACCCTTAACCTTAAATTAACCTTAACATAACCTTAACCTTTACCTAACCTTAACCTTAACCTAATCTTGACCTTAACTATAACCTAACCCTAACCTTGGAAAGGTCAAGGTTAAGGTTAAGGTTATGGTTATGGGAAGGTTAAGGTTAAGGTTAAGGTTAAGAGTTTGGTTAAGGTTAGGTTTAGGTTATAGTTAAGGTCAAGGTTAAGGTTAGGTTATGGTTAAGGTTAAGATTACGGGTTTAGTCAAGTTAAGGTTAAGGCTATGGGTAAAGTCAAGGCTAAGGTTAGGTTAAGGTTAAGGGTTAAGGTTAAGGTTACGGTTAGGGTAAGATCAAGGTTAAGGTTAAGGTTAAGGTTAAGGTAACCTTAAGGTAAAGGTTATGGTTAATGTTATGGGAAGGTTAAGGTTAAGGTTAAGGTAAGCTTAAGTTAAACGTTATGGTTAATGTTATGGGAAGGTTAAGGTTAAGGTTAAGGTTAATGGGGTAAGGTTAAGGTTAAGGTTAACCCTGACCTTAAACTTAACATAACTTTAACCTTAACCTTAACCTTAACATAACCTTAACCTTAACTTTAAACTTCCTAAAATTGTACCCTCAACCTTAACATAACCTTAACATTAACCTTAACCTTAACCTTAACCTTAACTTAATCTTGACATTGACCTTAACCTAACCTTCACCTTAACCTTGAATTTACCCTTAACGTTAACATTAACCTTAATCTTAACTAAACCCTTAACCTTAACCTTAATGCGACTAAAACCATAACCTTACCTTAACCTTAACCTCACTAAACTCGTAACCTTAACCTTAACCTTACCTTGACCTTAACTATAACCTATCCCTAACCTTCACCATACCCATAACCAAAACCTTAACCTTAACATTAACCTTAACCTAACCTTCACTTTGACTTTACCATAACCTGGCCTTAACCCCTTAACCTTAACCTTCCCATAACCATAATCTTAACCCTAACTTTATCCTTAACCTAACCTTAACCTTAACCTTAACCTAAACCTAACCCTAACCCTAACCTTGACCAAACCCTTAACATTAACTTTAACCTAAACATCAACCATAACCATAACCTTAACCTTAACCTAAGATTAAGGTAAAGGTAAAGGTTAGGTTAAGGGTAAAGTTAAGGTTAAGGTGAATGTTAGGTCATATTTAAGGTTAAGGTTAACCCTAACCTTAACTATAACCTAACCCTAAACTTGACCAAACCCTTATCCTTAACCTTAGGTTAAGGATAAAGTTAAGGTTAAGGTGAAGGTTAGGTCATATTTAAGGTTAAGGTTAACCCTAACCTTAACCCTAACCTTAACTATAACCTAGCCCTTATTCGTAACCTATCCTTAACCTCAAGGTTAGGTTAAGGGTAAATTTAAGGTTAAGGTGAAGGTTAGGTCATATTTAAGGTGAAGGTTAAGGGTAAGGTTAAGGTTAAGGTGACGAGTTTAGTCAGGTTAAGGTTAAGGGTTAGTGTAAGGTTAAGGTTAAGGTTAGGGGAAGGTTAAGGTTAAATTTAGGTTAAGGTAAGGTTAAGGTTAAGGTTACGGGTTTAGTCAGGCTAAGGTTAAGGTCAAGGTCAAGGTCAAGGTCAAGGTTCAGGTTAAGGGTAAAGTCAAGGTTAAGGTTAAGGTTAAGGTTCAGGTTAGGGTAAAGGTTCAGGTTAAGTTTAAGGTTAAGGTTAAGGTTAAGGGTTTGGTTAAGGTTAGGGTTAGGTTATCCCTTAAGGTTAAGGTAAAGTTTAAGTTAAGGTTAAGGTTAGGTTAAGGTTAGGTTAAGGGAAAATTCAAGGTTAAGGCTATGGTTATGGGAAGGTTATGGTTAAGGTTAAGGTTAAGGTTAAGGTTAAGCTAAGGTTAAGGTAAAGGTTAGGGTTAGTTTATAGTTAAGGTCAAGGTTAAGGTTAGGTTAAGGTTAAGGTCAAGGTTAGGGTTAGGTTATAGTTAAGTTTAAGGTTAATGTCAAGGCTAAGGATTTGGTCAAGGGTTAGGTTATAGTTAAGTTTAAGGTTAAGGTTAAGGTTAGGTTAAGGGTAAATTTAAGGTTAAGGTTAAGGTTTGGTCAAGTTAAGCTTAAGGTTAATGTGAAGGTTAAGGTTAAGGTTAGGTCAAGGTTAAGGTTAATGTTAGGTTAAGGGTAAAGTTAAGATTAGGGTTAGGTTAAGGTTAAGGTTAAGGTTAAGGTTATGGTTAAGGCTAAGTTTAAGGTTAAGGTTAAGGTTAGGTTAAGGTTAAGGTTAGGTTAAGGTTAAGGTTAAGGGTTTGGGAAGGTTAAGGTTAAGGTTAATGTTTTCGTCAAGGTTAGGGCTAGGTTATAGTTAAGGTCAAGGTTAAGGTTATGGTTAAGGTAAGGTTAAGATAATATTAAGGGTAAGGGTTTAGTAAGGTTAAAGTTAATGTTCAGGTCAAGGTCAAGGTAATTTTAAGGGTATATTTAAGGTTAACCTTGACTTGGACCTTAACCTTAACCTAAAAGTTAACATTAACCTTAACCTAACCTTAAACTTAAGTTTAACCTTAACCTTAACCTTGACCTTAACCTTACCTTGACCTTACCTTAACCTAACTTTAACCTTAACCTTTACCTAACCTTCCCATAACCATAACCTTAACCTTAACCTTAAACTTACCTTAAGCTAACCTAACCTTAACCTTATCCTTAACCTTACCCTTTAATTTACCATTAACCTAACCATAACGTTAACTATAACCAAACCCTAACCCTAAGCTTAACCAAACCCTTAACCTTCACCTTAACCTTAATCTGACTAAACCCAAACCTTAACCTTAACCTTAACCTTAAATTTACCCTTAAGGTTAAGGTAAGGGTAATGTTAAAGTTAAGTTTAAGGTTAAGGTTAAGATAAGGTTAAGGTTAGGTTAAGGTTAAGGTTAAGGTTATGGTTTTAGTCAGGTTAAGGTTAAGGTTAAGAGTTTGGGAAGGTTAAGGTTAAGGGTAAGATAAGGTTAAGGTCAAGGTTAGGTTAAGTCAAAGGTCAAGGTTAAGGTTAAGGTTAAGGTTACGGTTAAGGTCAATGTTAGGTTAAGGTTAAGGTTAAGGGTACAGTTAAGTTTAATGTTAGGGCTAAGGTTATGGGTAAAGTTAAGGTTAAGGTTAAGGTTACGGTTAAGGTTTGGTCCCTTAACCTAATATTAACCTTAACCTAACCTTAACCTTGACTTTACCCTTAACCTAACTTTAACCTTGAACTTAACTATAACCTAACCCTAAACTTGACCAAACATTAACCTTAACCTTCACCTTCCCCTAACCTTAACCCTAACCTTATCCTTAACCTTAAGCCTTAACCTTATCCTTACCCCCTCAACCTTAACCTTAACCTTAACCATAATCCTAATCTTGACCTAATTCTTAACCTTAACCTTAACCTAAACCTTTACCCTAAATTTAACCCTAACCTTAACCTTAACCTTAACATTAACTATAACCTAACCCTAACCTTTACCAAACCCTTCACCTTAATTTTACCCTGAGCCCAACCTTAACCTTAACTATAAGCTTACCCTAACCTTGACCAAACCCTTAACCTTAACCTGACTAAACTCGTAACCTTAACCTTAAACTTACCTTAACATTAACCTTGCCTTAACCTAACTTTAACCTTAAACTTCCCCTAACCTTAACCCGAAACTTACCCCTAACCCTAACCCTTCCCAAACCCTTAACCTTAACCTAAACTTAACCAAAACCTTAACCTTACCCTTAACCTTCACCTTAACCTTCACCTAAACCTTAACCATAACCTGACTAAACCCATAACCCTTAACCTCAACCTTACCCTTAACCTTCACCTTAACCTTAACCTTGACTTTACCCTTAACCTAACCTTAACCTTAAATATAACCTAACCCTAACCTTGACCTTGACCTTGACCTTGACCTAAACCTAACCTTAACCTTAACCTTATCTTACCCTTAGCCTAACCTTAACCTTAACCATAACCTAACTCTCACCTTAACCCCCTAACCTTAACCTTAACTTTACCTTTAACCTAACCTTAACCTTAAAATTAACCTTAAATTATGCTAACCTTAACCTTAACCTTAACCAAACCCTTAACCTTGACTTTAACCTTCATCGTAACCTTAACATTAACCTCACTAAACCTGTAACCTTAACCTTAACCTAACCTTAATCTTGACATTATCCTAACCTAATATTAACCTTAACCTTAACCTAACCCTAACCTTGATCAAACCCTTAACCTTAACTATAACCTAAACCTAACGTTGACCTTAACTTTACCCTTAACCTTGACCTTAACCTTAACCTAACCTTAACCTTATCTTTACCCTTAACCTAATCTTAACCTTAACCTAACCTTAACCTTGACTTTACCCTTAACCTAACCTTAACCTTGACAATTATAACCTAACCCTAACCTTGACCAATCATTAACCTTAACGTTCACCTTCCCCTAGCCTTAAATCTAACCTTAACCTTAACCTTAACCCTTAACCTTAACCTTACCCCCTCAACCTTAACTTTAACCTTAACCTTAACCATAATCCTAACCTTGACCAAATTCTTAACCTTAACCTTAACCTGAACCTTTACCCTAAATTTAACCCTAACCTTAACCTTAACCTTAATCTTAACTATAACCTAACCCTAACCTTGACCAAATCCTTAACCTTAATTATAAGATAACCCTAACCTTGACCAAACCCTTAACCTTAACCTTAACTTGACTAAACTTGTAACCTTAACCTTGCCTTAACCTAACTTTAACCTTAACCTTCCCCTTATCTTAACCCTAACCTTACCCCTAACCCTAACCTTTCCCAAACCCTTAACCTTAACCTAACCTTAACCAAACCCTTTACCTTACCCTTGACCTTGACCTTAACCTTAATTTGACTAAACCTATAACCCTTAACCTTAACCTTACCCTTAACATTCACCTTTACCTTAACCTTGACTTTACCTAACCTTAACCTTAAATATGACCTAACCCTAACCTTGACCTTAACTTTACCATTAACCTTGAACTTTACCTAAACCTATCCTTAACCTTAACCTTAACCTTATCTTACCCTTAACCTAACCTTAACCTTAACTATAAACTAACTCTCACCTTAACCCAACCTTAACCTTAACCTTAACCTAACCTTAACCTTCCCCTAACCTTAACCCTAACCTTAACCTTAACTTTACCCTTAACCTTAAATTAACCTTAACTTACCCTAATCTTAACCTTAACCTTAACCAAACCCTTAACCTTGACTTTAACCTTAACCGTAACCTTAACCTTAACCTCACTAAACCCGTAATCTTAACCTTAACCTAACCTTAATCTTGACCTTATCCTAACCTAATATTAACCTTAACCTTAACCTAACCCTAACCTTGATCAAACCCTTTACCTTAACTATAACCTAACCCTAACCTTGACCTTAAATTTACCCTTAACCTTGACCTTAACCTTAACCTAACCTTAACCTTAACTTTTCCCTTAACCTAATATTACCCTTGACCTAACCTTAACCTTGAATTTAACCTAACCTAACCTTAACCTTGACTAAATGTTAACCTTAACCTTAACATAATCTTAACCTTAATCTAACCGTAACCTTAACCTTAACCTTAACCTTAACCTTAACCTTAACCTTAGCCTTAGCCTTAACCTCAACTGACCCTAACCTTAACTTTACCCTTAACCTAACCTTAACCTTAACCTTAACCTAACCCTAACCTTAACTTTACCCTTAACCTAACCTTAACCTTAACCTTAACCTTAATCTTACCCTTACCCTTACCCTTAACCTGACTAGACCCATAACCTTAACCTTAACCTTAACTGCAACCTAACCTTAACCTTACCATAACCTTAACCTTCCCCTAACCTTATCATAACCTTAACCTTAAGGTTAAGGGTAAGGGTAAGGTTAGGTTTAAGATTAAGGTCAAGGTCAAGGTTAAGGTTAAGGTTATGTTAAGTGTAAATTTAATGTTAAGGTGAAGGTTAAGGTTAAGGTTACAGGTTTAGTTAGGTTAAGGTTAAGGTTAAGGGTTTGGTAATGGTTAGGGTTAGGTTATAGTAAAGGTTAAGGTTATGTTAAGGGTAAAGTCAAGTTTAAGGTTAGGGTAAGGTAAAAGTTAAGGGTAAAGTCAAAGTTAAGGTTATGTTAAGTGTAACGTCAAGGTTAAGGTTAGGTTAAGTGTTAGGTCCCTATATTACTAGTATAGTCCCTTATTGTTGTTAGTGTAACCCCCTTATTGTTATTATTGTACCCTTGTAACCCCCATATTGTTATTATTGTGCCTTTAAATTATTATTGTTAGGTTGGCTAAGATTACATTGTGGCCCCACTAGGATTACATTATGGCCCCATGGACTCCTATATATAGAAAGGAGGTTTTGTAAATTGTATCATCCAAGAATTGTTCATTTATGTAATGTATTGGAGGTTGCCCCTTCGAATTGGCTTATTTCTAAGGCATTGATATCTCTTTTCTTCTATTTTTGGAGTTGGTTACACAACATTTGGTATCAGAGGTTTGGATTCTAAGGTTTTGCTGCTCTAAACATGTCATCATGGCATTTTCGCTATAACATTTTTTCTACAAAGGTTCTATTGAAGCCTTGAAAATCACTGCTTCAAACATCGGGGGATAACCACCCAGTTGAGACCTTAAGTAAACTCATTTTCCATTTGGGATGGTGGCTCCGACTGGATTTATAGGACCAGTTTCCTAATAATTTTAATGGGTTGGTAATGGAATGATTGGATGGGGGGAATGGGACTAAATGACTTGAAATGAAAATACTAGCTAATCTAATTTAAATACTGATAAATAAATTCTAAAACTAACCGGAGTATCATATGTGAATACAACTTAAAATTATTTCAATTGAACAATAACCATAAAAATGTATTATAGCTTAATTGAA